>JAGFBZ010000954.1:0-126989 GCA_018398805.1 Hirundichthys speculiger
ACTGCTGACCAGATGGTGAATAATCTACTCTGTTGGGTTCATGTTGGGTTCTCTTCCACAACCTCCTGGATTTATGACGACCTCACAAACAGACCACAGTTTGTGAGACTGAAAGGTTGTGTGTCTGAGATGGAGGTCAGCAGCATTGGAGCACCACAAGGAACTGTTCTCTCACCATTTCTCTTCACGCTCTGCACCTACAACCAGAGACCTGAAGAGAACAAACTGATCAGGAAAGCTGGATCTGTGCTGGGTGGAACTCTGGAGCTGATTGTACATAAAAGAAAGCTGCACAAGCTGATGAAGATGATGGAGGACTCTTCATCTCTCCACGACACAGTGATCAAACAACAGAGTGTTCAGTGAGAGGCTTCTTCAGGTCCGTTGCAAGACGGAAAGATCCAGAAGATCATTCCTGCCAGCAGCCATCAGCCTCCACAACAAGACTTAACACCTATTATTATTATTAATATTATTATTGCTGTCATTTATTGTTGAAAAAAAGCCCTTAATTTATTAATCTGGGATTAATAAAGTATTTTTCATTTCATTTCATAAATGTGTAAATCTGAGCAGCCATGAATCTCTCCACATGTCTCTGGTTATGAGGAATTATTTATGTTTACATATCAGAAGTTTTTCATTTCAAACTAAAAAGGAGTATTTTAAATAAATGTATGGTTTATGAAAGCTACTTTGTCATCTTTGACTATCTGAGTATTTTTGCAGTAGGCCGGTAGGGTGTCCTCTGTTTGGGTTTTTGGGTCACTCTAACAGAATATTAAACCTATAAAATGTGTCAAGCAGGCTAATACTGACACAGAATAGACCTAAAAATGTAATGGATTTAGGAAAACCAAATCTGTTTTATTCTTCTTGTCTGTAGCCTAGGTATCAAATAATATGTTTATCCAAAGTTCAGGTTTAATGGCTGTTATTCCAAGTAATACTAATAAACAAATGTTAATCAAGCATATGTGATATAGATTTATCTTTCTGTTTAAATGCAAGCATACAAGTAACTAAGAAAACAGTAAAAAAAAAAAGACAATGTTTATATTCATTTTTGTTTTGGAGATGCAAGTGATGTTTAGTTGTTCTTTAATATGAGTGTTCTTGAATAAACAATCATAAATAGTTTGTATGTGTGGGTGTTGTTATGACAATATATCATTATAGTCCCAGTCTGTCCCTGCCTATACCTTTATTTTTTTTTTTACTCTTGACAACACAGAATACACTTAGCATAGTAAAAACCATGAATAAATCACCCAGGGATATTTTGATGAAATTACAATTTATTTCCCCCAAGGTGACCCTAATACTCTTACCTTATGGAAGTCACGTCATTTTTTTTTTGTCATGCTAAACGGAAAGTCTAGGGATAAAAAAGGTTTATTTTCCAAAAATATTGAATTATTTATTCAGCTCTTTCGGCTACAATATATACAGTCATGGAAAAAATTATTAGACCACCCTTGTTTTCTTCAGTTTCTTGTTCATTTTAATGCCTGGTACAACTAAAGGTACATTTCTTTGGACAAACATAACGATAACCACAAAGATTGCTCATAAGAGTTTTATTTAAGAGCTGATATCTTACCATTTTCCATGGTTCTCTTGATTATAACCTAAATCACTTAAGTTTTTACATCAATAGCTATGGCGTTGTACTGCCAAAAACACTGCTTTTATGCATTCAGTGTTTTCTTTTCTGTCTGTTTTAGTCACATGATGACGTTTAGTGGTACCAGGTATTAAAATGAACAAGAAACTGAAGAAAAAATGGTGGTCTAATAATTTTTTCCATGACTGTACAATAAATGCAACACAAATAGAAAAGACAAAAATAAGCAGAAAAACGTAGAGGGACCACGTTTAGACATTAAAGTCAGATGTGTGAGGGTCCACACCATTACTGTGGCGAACCCGAGACTCCTTCTGTGTTTTTTTAAATTTTTCCACCTAAAAAAATAATGAAGCTGTCATTCCCTTTGGGAGCCAGTCATTAGACACACTGAGGTTGTGAAACATTTAATTTTACGTTCATGTGAACGCTCAAATCTAATTTCCTTTTTTTTTTGGAAGAGAACGCAGCTGGGATTTAGCTGTAACGGAGGTTAATTGAGTGAGGTCTTACACATGGTGCTGGGGTTGGGATGAGGCTTAACTACACTACAATACCAACAATAAATCCATCACACATGCACACACACAGACACTCAAATTGAAATACTGGTGCCATCCCACCACTTCCAGTATGTTGGTGACGTCATTTGCATACTGACTGGACTGGCATAAACACGTCTGATAGATGTGATAATTAATCCATGTTGGCCAGTGACGCTCCATCTGTACAACAGGCTCTTATTAACACACACTGTTCTTATTAACACACACTGTTCTTATTAACACACACTGTTCTCTGTCATTTACACCTGATGAGCGAGTCTTGTGCTAAAGTTACCCGTCTCTTCTAATCCTATGTTTTTGTGTATAAAAATATTATGATAATGATCTGGTTGTTGTGGTTCTTAGTGTCAGGGAGGTAGAACCTCGGATGAACAACGACACGTGATGTTATTCATTTTGTCATCGTTGTCATCTATCCATTCATCATCTACACACTCTTCAGTCTCATTCAGGGTCACAGGAGTTTACTGGAGCCAATATCAGCCGTCAATGGGCAAATATAGCGGGTCCACCCCAACACAGAAACAAAAATTGAAGCCAAAAAGAAAGAAAGAAGTATCATGCAAACAGTGCTACGTATCTGTGTGATTCAGTAGCTCGTAGATCCGCCGTTAGCAATGATAATGGTAGCTTGTAGATCCACTGTCAGCAATGATAACGGTAGCTTGTAGATCCACCGTTAGCAATGATAACGGTAGCTTGTAGATCCACCGTTAGCAATGATAACGGTAGCTTGTAGATCCACCGTTAGCAATGATAACGGTAGCTTGTAGATCCGCTGTTAGCAATGATAACGGTAGCTTGTAGATCCACCGTTAGCAATTATAACGGTAGCTTGTAGATCCGCCGTTAGCAATGATAACGGTAGCTTGTAGATCCACTGTTAGCAATGATAACGGTAGCTTGTAGATCCACCGTTAGCAATGATAACGGTAGCTTGTAGATCCACCGTTAGCAATGATTACGGTAGCTTCTAGATCCACCGTTAGCAATGATAACGGCAGTTTGTAGATCCGCCGTTAGCAATGATAACGGTAGCTTGTAGATTCCGCCGTTAGCAATGATAACGGTAGCTTGTAGATCCGCCGTTAGCAATGATAACGGTAGCTTGTAGATATCCGCCGTTAGCAATGATAACGGTAGCTTGTAGATCCGCCGTTAGCAATGATAACGGTAGCTTGTAGATCCACCGTTAGCAATGATAACGGTAGCTTGTAGATCCACCGTTAGCAATGATAACGGTAGCTTGTAGATCCACCGTTAGCAATGATAACAGTAGATTGTAGATCCACCGTTAGCAATGATAACGGTAGCTTGTAGATTCCCCATTAGCAATGATAACGGTAGCTTGTAGGTCCACTGTTAGCAATGATAACAGTAGCTTGTAGATTCACCGTTAGCAATGAAATCGGTAGCTTGTAGATCCGCCGTTAGCAATGATAATGGTAGCTTGTTGATCCACCGTTAGCAATGATAACGGTAGCTTGTAGATCCACCGTTAGCAATGATAACGGTAGCTTGTAGATCCACCGTTTGCAATGATAACAGTAGCTTGTAAATCCACCGTTAGCAATGATAACGGTAGCTTGTAGATCCGCCGTTAGCAATGAAATCGGTAGCTGGTAGATCCGCCATTAGCAATGATAACAGTAGCTTATAAATCCACCGTCCACCGTTAGCAATGATAAAGGTAGCTTGTAGATCCGCCGTTAGCAATGATAACGGTAGCTTGTAGATCCACCGTTAGCAATGATAACAGTAGCTTGTAGATCCGCCGTTAGCAATGATAACGGTAGCTTGTAGATTCACCGTTTGCAATGATAACGGTAGCTTGTAGATCCACCATTAGCAATGATAATGGTAGCTTGTAGATTCACCGTTAGCAATGATAACGGTAGATTGTAGATTCCACCGTTAGCAATGATAACGGTAGATTGTAGATCCGCCGTTAGCAATGAAAATGGTAGCTTGTAGATGATAAACGGTAGCTTGTAGATCCGCCGTTAGCAATGATAACGGTAGCTTGTAGATCCACCGTTAGCAATGATAATAGTAGCTTGTAGATTCCACCGTTAGCAATGATAACGGTAGCTTGTAGATTCACCCGTTAGCAATGATAACGGTAGATTGTAGATCCGCCGTTAGCAATGATAACGGTAGCTTGTAGATCCACCGTTAGCAATGATAACGTAAGCTTGTAGATCCACCGTTAGCAATGATAATGGTAGCTTGTAGATCCGCCGTTTAGCAATGATAACGGTAGCTTGGTAGATCCGCCATTAGCAATGATAACAGTAGCTTGTAGAATCCACCGTTAGCAATGATAAAGGTAGCTTGTAGATCCGCCGTTAGCAATGATAACGGTAGCTTGTAGATCCACCGTTAGCAATGATAACGGTAGCTTGTAGATCCGCCGTTAGCAATGATAACGGTACCTTGTAGATCCCCCGTTAGCAATGATAACGGTAGCTTGTAGATCCACCGTTAGCAATGATAACGGTAGCTTGTAGATTCACCGTTAGCAATGATAACGGTGTAGCTTGTAGATTCCCCGTTAGCAATGATAACGGTAGATTGTAGATCCGCCGTTAGCAATGATAACGGTAGCTTGTAGATGATAACGGTAGCTTGTAGATCCGCCGTTAGCAATGATAACGGTAGCTTGTAGATCCACCGTTAGCAATGATAATGGTAGCTTGTAGATTCACCGTTAGCAATGATAACGGTAGATTGTAGATCCACCGTTAGCAATGATAACGGTAGATTGTAGATCCGCCGTTAGCAATGATAAGGGTAGCTTGTAGATCCACCGTTAGCAATGATAACAGTAGATTGTAGATCTGCCGTTAGCAATGATAACAGTAGCTTGTAGATCCACCGTTAGCAATGATAACGGTAGCTTGTAGATCCACCGTTAGCAATGATAACGGTAGCTTGTAGATCCACCGTTAGCAATGATAACGTAGATTGTAGATCTGCCGTTAGCAATGATAACGGTAGCTTGTAGATCCACCGTTAGCAATGATAACGGTAGCTTGTAGATTCACCGTTTGCAATGATAACGGTAGCTTGTAGATCCACCGTTAGCAATGATAACGGTAGCTTGTAGATCCACCGTTAGCAATGATAACGGTAGCTGTAGATCCACCGTTAGCAATGATAACAGTAGCTTGTAAATCCACCGTTAGCAATGATAACGGTAGCTTGTAGATCCGCCGTTAGCAATGAAATTGGTAGCTGGTAGATCCGCCATTAGCAATGATAACAGTAGCTTGTAAATCCACCGTTAGCAATGATAAAGGTAGCTTGTAGATCCGCCGTTAGCAATGATAACGGTAGCTTGTAGATCCACCGTTAGCAATGATAACAGTAGCTTGTAGATCCGCCGTTAGCAATGATAACGGTAGCTTGTAGATTCACCGTTTGCAATGATAACGGTAGCTTGTAGATCCACCATTAGCAATGATAATGGTAGCTTGTAGATTCACCGTTAGCAATGATAACGCTAGATTGTAGATTCACCGTTAGCAATGATAACGGTAGATTGTAGATCCGCCGTTAGCAATGAAAACGGTAGCTTGTAGATGATAACGGTAGCTTGTAGATCCGCTGTTAGCAATGATAACGGTAGCTTGTAGATCCACTGTTAGCAATGATAATGGTAGCTTGTAGATTCACCGTTAGCAATGATAACGGTAGATTGTAGATTCACCGTTAGCAATGATAACGGTAGATTGTAGATCCGCCGTTAGCAATGATAACGGTAGCTTGTAGATCCACCGTTTGCAATGATAACAGTAGCTTGTAAATCCACCGTTAGCAATGATAATGGTAGCTTGTAGATCCGCCGTTAGCAATGAAATCGGTAGCTGGTAGATCCGCCATTAGCAATGATAACAGTAGCTTGTAAATCCACCGTTAGCAATGATAAAGGTAGCTTGTAGATCCGCCGTTAGCAATGATAACGGTAGCTTGTAGATCCACCGTTAGCAATGATAACAGTAGCTTGTAGATCCGCCGTTAGCAATGATAACGGTACCTTGTAGATCCCCCGTTAGCAATGATAACGGTAGCTTGTAGATCCACCGTTAGCAATGATAACGGTAGCTTGTAGATTCACCGTTAGCATGATAACGGTAGCTTGTAGATTCACCGTTAGCAATGATAACGGTAGATTGTAGATCCGCCGTTAGCAATGATAACGGTTAGCTTGTAGATGATAACGGTAGCTTGTAGATCCGCTGTTAGCAATGATAACGGTAGCTTGTAGATCCACCGTTAGCAATGATAATGGTAGCTTGTAGATTCACCGTTAGCAATGATAACGGTAGATTGTAGATTCACGGTTAGCAATGATAACGGTAGATTGTAGATCCGCCGTTAGCAATGATAAGGGTAGCTTGTAGATCCACCGTTAGCAATGATAACAGTAGATTGTAGATCTGCCGTTAGCAATGATAACAGTAGCTTGTAGATCCACCGTTAGCAATGATAACGGTAGTTGTAGATCCACCGTTAGCAATGATAACGGTAACTTGTAGATCCACCGTTAGCAATGATAACAGTAGATTGTAGATCTGCCGTTAGCAATGATAACGGTAGCTTGTAGATCCACCGTTAACAATGATAACGGTAGCTTGTAGATCCACCGTTAGCAATGATAACGGTAGCGTGTAGATCCACCGTTAGCGATGATAACGATAGCTTGTAAATCCACCGTTAGCAATGATAACGTTAGCTTCTAGATCCACCGTTAGCAATGATAACGGTAGCTTGTAGATCCACCGTTTGCAATGATAACAGTAGCTTGTAGATCCACCGTTAGCAATGATAACGGTAGATTGAAGATCCACCGTTAGCAATGATAACGGTAGCTTGTAGATCCGCCGTTAGCAATGATAACAGTAGCTTGTAGATCCACCGTTAGCACTGATAACGGTAGCTTGTAGATCCACCGTTAGCAATGATAACTGTAGCTTGTAGATCCACCGTTAGCAATGATAACGGTAGCTTGTAGATCCACCGTTAGCGATGATAACGGTAGCTTGTAGATCCACCGTTAGCAATGATAACGGTAGCTTGTAGATCCACCGTTAGCAATGATAACTAGAGGTGAAGTAGCGATTTCCTTTCTGACTTCATCAGTCTCTCAGATCAGAGCTTTTCAGTTTGGCTGATGTCTAGATGTTGACTGGGCCGTTTCAGAACCCTCATTCCTTTATTTTTCACCCCCGCTGATGTAGATTTGCTAGTGTGCTGTGAGTCACTGTCTTGTTTGGGCCTCACATTTGCCTCCAGAATATTCTGGTATATAGTGAAGTTAACGGTCAATTTAAGGACTGCGAGTTACCCGGGTCATGACCATCACCCCTCCACTGCCATGCTCGATGAATCGTATGAAGTGCTTCTGCTGGAATGCTGAATTTGGGTTTTACCAGATATCTGGTGCTGAGTAAGGCCAGTCAGATCTTCTCCGGTCTCTTCTGTCCATAGGACATCGTTTCAGAGGTCTCGTGGTTTGTTTAAAGTCACGTGTCCATGTACTTTTTAGACAGAAGAAGCTTTCTCGTGGAAACCACAATTGTTCGGTCTTCTTCTAACTGTGATGTCATGAGCTGTAACATTTGACATATTCAGTGAGACTTGTGGGATCTGTGATGTGGCAGAAAGGTTCTTCTTTTCTTTTGTATTTCTATGAGCATTGCATGGTCTGTCCTTAGACTTAATCTGCTGGGACATCGACTCCTGGGAAAAATACCAACAGTCTTGAATGGTTTCTACTTCTGAATAATGTTTGCAAACGGTCCTATAATTCTTTTCAGGTTGACCTGTACAAGAAGGAGCAGGTCTGTATGCGTCATAACTCTGCGGAAATCAGGAAGCCCCTACTGCTTCTCTAAGACCGCTGCTTATGCTTTTTTTATCTGAAGGCATTGTGATAACCAGTGTTTTCACAACTTTTGAAAGTAGAAGTTGTGTTGAGTGAAGTAGGAGTTGCAAGGCCCGAAATTTTGAAATTCTAGACTCTCGGAGACGTATTTTCCAGCATTTTGAGATGCAAAATGGGATGTTCAGATACCTTTTTTTAAATTAAAATAACCCTAGCCATAACGTTGCATGTCTTTTGTTAAACAAGAGTAAAGAAAGTAATTGCAAGTTTGAAAGAGCAAAGTGTGATACATGTATTTAATAACAAATCAAATGAAAATAAACTGGTTATTTTATAACTCCATGTTTGCTTGGTTCATGATAACATTAACGTCCTTGATATTAATCTGATTCTACATACATTAGAATGGGCCTTGAAGTTACAAAAAGGCTAAACAACGTGTATGTAGTTCAAAGTTTGGCTAGTCTCTAATTTACTAACATTCTTACACATTCATCTTTAATTTGGAATGAAAAAGTACAATTAAAAATGACACATTTATCTGAAATCTGTGCCTAATTTGTGTTAATTATTTAACACATACAGGCTAGTTTTCAGTCATTTTCTGCCATTTTGCTCGTCTTGGAATACAGAATATTGTAGCGAACCCTGACATTATGTTCATGTTATTGTTTAGATGTTCTGTTGTTTGGATTACATGAGTTCATTGAATGCATCTCGAGCTGAGGCAGGCAGGTTATTGGGTAGAATAGGTTAGGGGGCGGGACTAGCAACAAAGAGAGACGGAAGCCTGTGTGTTATTGTGGGAGAGCCCGAGAGCGCTAACTGATGAGCCGCTGTGTTATTCTCCTGTACTGCTGTCTTTTATTTCTGGCGTGGTTACGGCCGACAGTAACCGGTTCTGGTTGAAATAAAGCGACGGTTGTTGAAAACCTTTTCGTCCGTTCTTTCTATCGCGTCCAGCCGGACGCTACAATATGTTGTCTTAAATAGAGCAGTTTCCGTTGGAAACTGCTGAACGTTCGATCGACGTATGCAAGCAGATTCAAGCGATGGTGTGGCGAAATTCTCAACGAAACTTTCAAGTTTATTAACTCAAAAACCTTTGTGGACACTTGGCTCTTTTACGAAAACTTTATTTATTTCATAATTTATTTACCCAAGGGAAAGTAGGCGTCGCAAATGGAAAAGTTGCCGTCGGATGCGACGGCCGACGGCTGTTTTTTGAAAACACTGATAACCCACACCTGAATGCAAAAGACCAGCAAACTGCCAAAGCATTCTTTTCTTTAATAGAAGTTTTCATGCCTAATTAAAGGTCGTTTCAGTAGCAGCTCCTGTCTGCTACGTATCCTCTCAAATCCTATGGAAGCACCAAAAGAGTGCTTAGTATTGCCCATATATTTATTTATTGTCAAATACAGTCATGGAAAAAATGATTAGAGCACCATTTTTTCTTCAGTTTCTTGTTCATTTTAATACCTGGTACCACTAAACGTCATCATGTGACTAAAACAGACAGAAAAGAAAACACTGAATGCATAAAAGCAGTGTTTTTGGCAGTACAAAAACGCCATAGCTATTGATGTAAAAAAACTTAAGTGATTTAGGTTATAATCAAGAAAACCATGGAAAATGGTAAGATATCAGCTCTTAAATAAAAACTCTTATGAGCAATCTTTGTGGTTATCGTTATGTTTGTCCAAACAAATGTACCTTTAGTTGTACCAGGCATTAAAATGAACAAGAAACTGAAGAAAACAAGGGGGGTCTAATCATTTTTTCCATGACTGTATATAATGGCAGCGTGAAAAACAGCTATACATGTTAGTCTGAGGTTGTATTTACCTAACATTACATTATAATCAGATGAGCTTTATTTTGTTTTTATTAGTTTAATGTGTTATTGACAGTATCCTGAATGTCACTGGATTGGTCAGGATAACCACACACACACACACACACACACACACACACACACACACACACACACGGCTGTGGCTGCTCACGTCAGATTAGCTCCTTAAGCTTATGTAAGTACCTGTGTGCTACATTCGGTACAGACAGGAATAAACCTCGTAAGGGGCTTAAAGACAGACACAAACACATGCACGTATCCACTTCTTTGAATGGTGCTGAGCTCTTTTTTTCAATGAAGTCATTTTCAGAACGGAAAACCCATCGTCTGCCAGTCATCCAGACGCTGCTCCGTCACTGTACGTCCCTAAAAGGTGGCAGAAGAATCTTCCAAAAGGATTTGACGTGATAGAAATTGCATAATTCCATCACATGAATAATTCTTCTCTTGAACTTGTGGCGAACCGGTGAAATGTTAAAGTGACCCGTCCCTGCTGTGGTACAGTCCAAGGGCAGGTCTTATGTAAAGGTTTTCCTACAGCACCGTCAGTCGCTGCTAATAGTCCTGCTCGAAGATGACACAGCATTAAAGCCGCCGCCAGGTCGTTTCATTCTTCGGCTATTTTAAGATGTAACTTAAAAAATGTCTCTGTGTTGTTTGCGGAGTCAGTTCTGATTAGTTGTTTAATTTCTTGTTTTAATCTGTTCTTCTTGGCAGACGTAAGGGACTGTAAGGTTGGAAACTGAGCCAGTGTTTAATAAAAGAGCCTGTTTGTGCTCGTTTGGCTACATGAGAGCTAGCATGAAGACCTAAACAGCGACTCTTTGATTCAACAGTGCAAACAGCAAAAAGAATGGAAATCTGGAGCACACTGAGGGAAAAATGAGCCGGTCTTTCATTTTTACTTCTTTTATGTTCGAAGCACAAGTTTTATATTACAAAGGAGATGCTGACATTGAAGCCAGCTGTTGAAAGAAACTGTTCAGAGCAGAACTGAATTGGTCCAACTGGTCGCAGAGAAAAAAGAAGACATCTATGGTTTGTAAAATAAGTGCACTCCTGGTTTGAGTGTCCGTTAAGTCTTTAGAAACAACATTCGCTCAAACATTTCAAATGATATTTAAAAAATATAAAAATAATAAGGCTGGGCAGGTTAACGCGTTATTATCGCGTTAACGCATTCATTTATTAACGCCGACAATTATTTTATCGCGCGTTAACGCGCTCATATGCTTTTGTTTTGAAGGGTCGGTTACTGGCCGGAACCGGAACACAATTGGCAGGTAAACATGCAAAAAAACCTAGAACAGACATGAAAAACGATAAAAATCTGTATACTTAACAGTTCGGGTACCAACTCAGGTAGCAATATTAACAATTCTGTCTGAAAAATAAAACTAAAACTTTGTGGTCATTCCTCCATGTTCCATCAGATCTGCTCCATGTGTTCACTGTCCTGCTGTTCTCTAGCTGGTTACTGCAGTGCGGCTCCATCTAGTGGCTCAGATGTGTAATGACAACAGGAAGTCCAGTCATTGATTATAAAACTAATTCAGTTCCTGTGGACCATTTTTTTCATTTCGTATTTTTGATCCAAGTCTAAAATTGAAATATTAAAAAAACCCAGGCATTTTTTCCTTTTTTTTTTTTTTTTCTTATAAATTAAAAAACGAAAAACATATTTAAATGTCACTTTTTAATTTTTTAAATTTTTGATTGACAATTGAAAATTGGAAAGAATGAATGATACAGGAATTGGTAAAGTTACATGATGGACATGTAACATGGACATTTTCATTTTAAAGTTCTCCCAGACGGAGGATTCGACAGAAACAATATGAGATTTTAAGATGAGATTTACACTAAATATGTGTTACTGACAAGTGCTGATGTTAAAAGTGTTTGAACAACAAATGTTATAGCACTTTAGCTCATATGGGAGCAGAAAATTTAAATAAAAGGGGATTTTACACTACTTTTGAATTCATTATTTAATTTTGCGTATACAATGCGATTAATCGCGATTAATCAGGGAAATAATGCGATTAATCGCGATTAAAAATTTTAATCGTTGCCCAGCCCTAATAAATAATAAACTGGTGAAATTAAAAATTCTGCTCTTTTTCATTGTTTTTTGTTTTGTTTTTCTTTCTTTCATTTCTGTCCACCGGAGCGTTTCCAGTCGTCTCCTGAAGCTAATTGTCTTTGCTTTTATGTGCGACTCTGAACACACACCAGCGTGCTGACACCTGGAAGTGCTGAGGTGTGCAGAAGAAAAGGTTACTGGTGTGTGTGTGTGTGTGTGTGTGTGTGTGGGTGGGAGGGGGGGTCACTGGGAAAATGGGGGTCACCCTACCAAGTATGAAACGCTATCAAATTACTATGCTTCACATGTGGAGAATTAGCATATATCAGATTAAACAGCTCCAGACTCCTTGGTGATTATGCGTCCAGGCCCGAGCTCACTTCCAGCCCTGTTTTACTCCTAATTATCATCTCATTATCGTGGCATTGATTCTCGGCTGCCGTGTAGTCAATTTAGTCTGCACTGCACTCCGGGGAGCGCTAAACATGATTTAGACCGTCCGTGCATCCTTCCCTCCATCTCCTCACCCCTTCGACGATATAAAAGCACAGCAGCTCGTTCTCCGTTAACGCTAAATCTCCTTTTAGAAAATTAATATCATATATGCAGTTCGTTGGAGTCGAAACAGATGTTACACGATGGCTTTTTCGTACAAAAATGATAGCTTCTGTACATTTCGTGTGTCCTGAGGCTCCGCCCACTGCTACATCTTCAGACAGATTCTTCACAAACAAGAAGCTTTACGCAAAACTATCACAGAAAGAAGAGAAAATGCACCAAATAAAACGGAGAATCTTGCAAATGAAAACAGAAATTGAGTGCCGACATAATTATGTATTCAGCTGAAATGACTGCTGTGGTGAAGAAGCTCTAATGTGGCTTTGATGCTTTTAGGAAGTTGAGAATAATGTCAGAATTAAACTCGGATGCTAGCGTGCTCGCGCCATCTTTGACAGTTGGACTCCACTCAACCCGTCAGAGAAAGGCCACATGTTCTCCCCCCACTGTGATCCGCAGTGTTAATATAGGTTAACAAAGAGCGTCTGAGAGCCCCCCCCATGGAGGAGAACAATGGAACGGTTTAATAAAAGAACCGACGGGGGGGTGGGGGGGGCTGGTGGGAGCAGGGGTCCTTTGAGACAATCATTAACATTTGACTGGCTGTCGTATAGTTAACTCCTGCTGTGATGTCAGCGCGCTTGGAGGAAATAATGTGTTTCATTTTTTATAATCTTATTTTTTATTAGGAATGAAGGAAATAGATAAATAAGAGATTAGGTGGAGGGATTGTGAGGAGAAACGATGCCAGTGTTTGAGTCTGATTATACTGAAGCATTTTTCTCACTAAAGCCTGACTTTGGTCAAGTCAAATCAAGAGGTGTTTAATCAATAATCAATATTCAATATTCAGTCCTGTAGCAAATGACTGCAAATGTCATCCATCCATCTATCCATCCATCCATCCATCCATCCATCCATCCATCCATCCATCCATCCATCCATCCATCCATCATCCATCCATCCATCCATCCATCCATCCATCCATCCATCCATCCATCCATCCATCCATCCATCCATCCATCCATCCATCCATCCATTCCATCCATCCATCCATCCATCCATCCATCCATCCATCCATTCATCCATCCATCCATCCATCCATCCATCTATCCATCCATACCATCTATTATCATCCATCCATCCATCCATCCATCCATCTATCCATATTCATCCATCCATCGATCCATCATCATCCATCCTCCATCCATCCATCCATCCATCCATCCATCCATCCATCCATCCATCCATCCATCCATCCATCCATCCATCCATCCATCCATCCATCCATCCATCCATCCATCCATCCATCCATCCATCCATCCATCCATCCATCCATCCATCCATCCATCCATCCATCCATCCATCCATCCATCCATCCATCCATCCATCCATCCATCCATCCATCCATCCATCCATCCATCCAGATCATCCATCCATCCATCCATCCATCCATCCATCCATCCATCATCCATCCATCCATCCATCCATCCATCCATCCATCCATCCATCCATCCATCCATCCATCCATCCATCCATCCATCCATCATCCATCCATCCATCCATCCATCCATCCATCCATCCATCCATCCATCCATCCATCCATCCATCCATCCATCCATCCATCCATCCATCCATCCATCCATCCATCCATCCATCCATCCATCCATCCATCCATCCATCCATCCATCCATCCATCCATCATCATCCATCCATCCATCCATCCATCCATCCATCCATCCATCCATCCATCCATCCATCCATCCATCCATCCATCCATCCATCCATCCATCCATCCATCCATCCATCCATCCATCCATCCATCCATCCATCCATCCATCCATCCATCCATCCATCCATCCATCCATCCATCCATCATCCATCCATCCATCCATCCATCCATCCATCCATCCATCCATCCATCCATCCATCCATCCATCCATCATCCATCCATCCATCCATCCATTCCATCCATCCATCCATCCATCCATCCATCCATCCATCATCTATTCCTGCCTGATCCTCTTCAGGGTCACAGGGATCTGCTTGAGTCTATCCCAGCTCTGCAGGCTGTTGGTTCAGTTGTGTCCGTCCACACAAGCAACTGAACGTGGGGAAAGTTACAAAACACACCAATATTTACTCCAAGGTAAGTTTACTTTATTAGATGATTGATTTAACCACCGTTTAGTAAAAGTAATATGATTTAGCAGCAGGGAGGCTCATGAGTTCTCTGTTAGCATTAGCATTAGCTCTGGTCCATAGGTCTGTCCCACACCAGAGCTATGCTAACATCAGACAGTCGCAGCATTGTATTAATATAATTAATAAAGTGACGTTAACATTACTAGCCTCACCTTATACCTAACAAAATAAATATCCAGGGTCATATATATTTGTAGACAACGAGGCAGGCTCATACCTGGCTAGTGAGCTCTGGTCCATAGTAGAGAAGACATCCACACTATGCACCAGAGCTAATGCTAATGCTAACAGAGAACTCATCACCCTCCCTGCTGCTAAATCATATTATTACTTTTACTAAACGGTGTAGGTGTGTTTTGTAACTTTCCCCACGTTCAGTTGAGGACGGACACACAACTGAACCAACAGCTGCATTTTTCCAGCGTTTGTTTCGGTTTGGGAAAGAGAATAAAAATGTCCCTCCAAACGTTCTGGACACCTCGAATCACTGTCGCAGGTCCCCAGCAGCAATATTTCACTACGGACTTATTATATTATAATATTAACACTGATGACAGGCATCGGAAATATAGCGAATTAACACAGTCCTTAATGGAGAAGCAGAGAGAATGTCCAACCTAGCAACAGTAACTAGGGAGGGGGCGGTGCTTACCGAAAGGTCAATTTAGAACCACCAATTAACCTGACATGCAGGTGTTTGGACTGTGGGAGGAAGCTGGAGCACCTGGAGGAAACCATCAAGGAGAGCATGTAAACTAATTAATTCATTCTTTTTTTTATTTGTTTGAGCAGATAATGTGAAATGCCAACAAAAAAAAAAGACAATAAATTAAATTACAATTAACACAAGTCATGGTATCTGCTTAAAAAGCAGTGGGAGGAGGAAAACTTATTTAATCCCACCCTTTTCTTCCAAATTAACATAAATTACGTAGCTGCTTCCTGCCAATTTGATTTAAAATTAAAAAGAACCAAAGAAACAAATATACGTGGTAACACAGTAACAATAGTAATACGTAGCCATGAATTTAAGACGACTTTACTGTTGAGTCCCAATTACTCTGTACTGATCCCAGAACCTCTGTCTAAAATGTGAATTAAACTTATGGATATTTTGTCATTGCTTGAGTTTGACGTCCAGGCCGTTCCATAATTTCGCACCACATACGAAACACAAAACATTTTCCGGGTAGTTCTGACTTTTGATAACGTAAATTTGTCCAAGCCTCTAATGTTATGAGCACAGTCTTTAACAGTGAAAAACTTTTGGATGTTGTTGCTTGGTAGTAAGTTATTAAATGCCTTGAAAGATAATGTGTACTGTATAATATTTTACAAGGTCAAGAAATTTAAGTAATTTTGATTGTATGAAGAAGGTATTACTATGTTCTAAAAATCCAGGATTGACTCACATGAGGATGATTGATTAGACGGTACTTCAGTATTTATCGGCTCCAGCTTTGATCGACATTGACAGGAACAAACGACACCAGACAGCAGATTTTAAGTGAAGGTTCTGGAGTCGAGGCAAGTCTTGTTTTTTCTGCACAGGAACATGTTTTCTGACTGTAAGAAGTCACATGGAGACTGTGAGTGAGTGTTAAAATTGTAACTGGGTTACAGGCGCTGGGTCAGAACCGTGTGTGGATGATGACTGGAAGAGAAGGGCACCACCGAGTCCAAATAAATTCTTCTTTACTGAAGTCATGCATCGATTTGTTATAAATTAACCTAATAAAAATATAATAAAATAATCAAAATACAGAGTTTAAAGATATATTCAGCAATATGAAACATAACATGCATTCTAAACATTACAATAATCAATAAAATCACGAACTGTGTCAATCTACTCACAGCATGGAGAAAATGGTCAATTTTCAAAATAAAACGTAACAAATGGACTCATGTCGACGTTAAACTATAAACATCAAGTATTGTCTTATATGCTTCTTTAATAGTTGTTGTTCTTTCTAGATGCACACATTATTCTGTGCTTTAGACCACACGCCCAAGGGCCCTCCATAGCCCGCTTGCATTCACCCTACAACAATTCCACTACTACTTCTTTATTATTATTTTTTACTTTTTCTGTCCTACATCCTCTTTCTGTCCTCCATCTTCTCTCTGTCCTCCATCCTCTCTCTGTCCTGTCTCTCCTCTTTTCTTTCTCTACCCAGCTGGTCTTCATCAGGAAGGTCCCTCCATATGATCCAGGTCCTGATCCAGGTTTCTTCCTCTTAAAGTGGAGTTTTTCCTTGCCACTGTTTGGTATAAAGGTTTTTTTTCTCCCTACGTGGGAGTTTTTTACCTGCCATTATCATTGATTGGATTTAATTATATAATCTTAGTTGATGATATTTGCTCGGGGGTCATGCTCTGGGTCTCTGTAAAGCGCCTAGAGACAATTGTTATTGTAACAGACGCTATATAAATAAAATTGAATTGAATTGAATTTAGTGATTCGTGTAATTTAAGGATGATCTTGAAGTTTTTTTGTTAAACTTGTAACTTCACAAATCCAACCGAGCAGATATCGCTTTGAACACGCTCCACTCTCGATGTCCCGCCGTTGGACCCGAGGTCATGCTCAGGAGCGGGCAAGGACACCTGGTGGGATCCCAGGTGTTACTCCACAGCTGCCAACACACCTGGGGTAAATACGCTACCACTGACGGCGAGAAACGATTTATTTAGCTTCTTTCAGAGGGTGATGCAAGAACCACGCAAGATTGTTGGATTGTTGTGGAAATGCTAGAAGGCTGCAGTGATCCCTTGCCACTTCACAGTTTAAGTTCTGTGGTTTTAGTTATTCGTAGATTTTTTCAGAAATATATAATATCATTTAAAAAAATATTAAAAATCGCGGAAACATCACAGGATGTTGTGCGCGTTCTCTCACGGTGAAAAAATGTTTGTGAGGCAGCCTGGGCCCTTTAAGAAGGTGGCCTTATGGGTAATGGTGTGGCCTTATGGGTAATGTAGTGTGTGTGTCGTGGGACGGCAGAATGAAAACGGGGTTAGATGAAAAGTGTAGTGAGCATCAACAGCAGCCCAGCGTGTATAGATTTACATTCTCTGTTAACCGACAGGAGCCCAACAATACAACCTGTGTGATGTTACAAGTTCCTGCAGTGACACAATAAAGTTCCTGTTCCACGCAGAGAAAACCAGACTTTTTCTTTTGTTGTTGTTAGCCTGTTAGCCGCTAACTATGAGCCAAAAATAGCACAATAGCAGCAGTTTGTTTACTACGGTTCAGAGACCAGAGAATGACTGTGAAGGAAACAGAAAGACCACAGTTGAGCCTTTGTCTTGTTTCGCTACTTTTTTGCAGTTTTTAAACATATTTTAATCACATTACTGAGGCTCGGGGGGGCTCCAGCTCCAGATCACAGATTTTGATTTACGTGGGGGGGGGCGCCGGTCCCCATTAACCGCGAAAAATAAGGGATCACTGTACATATTGCACTGTTTCATTATTTGCCAGAAAAAAGACATAAATAGAAGTACAGTAGTGTATGAAAAAACGTAAAGGATCAATAGTTTGTAGAACCACTTTCAGCAGCAATAACTTTCAATGCTTCTTCACAATTTTGCTTCAGGATTATAGAGGTTTGTGGGTGCAGAGCTCTTAAAGTCCAGCCAGAATATTTAAGTCCTGTTGAGGTCTAGGCTTTAACCTGGCCGTTGCAACACCGGGATCATTTACTGATAATAAAACGTTGGTGTACAGAAGCATTCGTGGTCAGCTCAATAACTTAAAGGTTTCTTGGTCCTGTTGGTCCAAAACATGCAGAATCATCATCCCTCCATGTTCTCACCAGGGAGAAAATGTTTCTTCCTGGCAACCCTTCCCAACAAGCCATACTTTTTTTGTAGTGGTATTTTTATTAATTTTAACATTCAACATGCTTTGACCAGTGTGTCCTTGGAGTGAACCTGCTGGATCCTCCAGTTCCAGGAGGACTGGAAACTGAACATTTTCCACTCGTAAATATTTTTTTCTCGTTGTAGATAAATTGATCACAACTGGTTTGAAAATGGTTTAACACTCTTGAATGTTCCAGACTGAGTTTTTGTTCTTTCACACATTGTTTCTCCATATTGAGTTTCTGCCGCTCACTGGATATTTTCTCTTTTTCGGACCATTCCCTGTAAACCCTGGAGATGGTTGTGGTGAAACTCCCAGTAGATCAGCAGTTTCTGAAACACTCAGACCAACAACCATGGACACGTTCAAAGTCACTTAAATCACATTTCTTCTCCGTTCTGATGCTGGTTTGAACTGCAGCAGATCATCTTGACCATGTTTACATCCCCAATGCATCGAGTTGCTGCCATGTGATTGGCTGATTTAAAATTTGCATTAACGAGCAGTTGGACAGGTGGACCTGATGAGCATACAAGACCCTTGAGGCCAAATAATTCATTTCTTTTTCACGCCTGCTTGTATATGAACTAGGGATGCGCACGATTAGTGGTCTAACTAATTAAACGTCCGCCCACTTTCTAGTCGGCACCAGAAATATTAGTCGTTTAAACCAATTTGTGTTTTATTCATGTACAAGGCCGCTTAACTGTCATACAGCCTCCCGCCACTAGTCGGGGCTACAGAGCCGACAGACAGCAGCCCCTCCACATCGGAATGCTTGAGTAGACTGGAGTTTTAAAACGGCACGGTGGGAAGATAGTCTCGCAAAACCAGCGCGGTTTGGCGGAACTTTAATCTAGAAAATGAAAACAAGGTAGTATGTAGACTGCGTCAGAAACAACTAGCATACAATCACTCGACTGGAGCAATGAGCAACCACATTAACTCAAGCATTTGGATGTTAATCTGCACGAGACGACGGCTGCTGATGCTAGCGGTGCTGATGCTAGCGGTGCTGATGCTAGCGGTGCTAGCCACACTCAGGCTCAGGCCGATTTGACATTGTTTACCCGGAGACGTGTTCTTCCCGTCCGGTCTGAGAGATTTTAGATGTTTGTTTAATTTTACACTCATATTGAACTGCGCATAGAGCTTTATAATTCAGCAGCAATTTATCTTTTTTAGATGTTACATTATTTGTTAACTTTAAGTGAGTTTTTTTTTCGGATGTGCAGGGTTTATATTCATACTGCGCGGCGCAAAATGCTGCTCGTTTCGGTTGAAATTTAATTATAATTTAGATGTTTTTTTTAACTTGAAAGTGAATTAAAGCTATATTTTTTGTCGGATAATCTGCAAGATTAAATGTGTCAGAGGCAATTTATTTATTTTGGTGGTTAACGTTTGACTGAGTTGCCTTCATGTTCACATTCATTCATACTGCACGGTGCAAAGTGTCTCATACTTCAGCGGCATTTAAAATCCAACATGGTTGTTGAACATTGTGATTAAAGGCTTAAAGAACTCTTGTTACACACAATATTTTTTTGGGACAATGTTTCAAATTCTGTTTCGATGTTTCAATAAATTGTGCTAAATTTTCACTGTTTTCTGAGTGTTTTCCTTTTTTTTTTTAGACTAGTCGAATTAGTCTTAATTAAAATTTCCGTTTAGTCGCCAGGAACATCCCTAATATGAACCATAGTCAAATGTTGAGTGAAGGTTTGAAGTGAGTGTAAAGCAAACAGAAAGGTTTTAGACAAACATGTCTTATGTTCTCCATCAAATGAAACACCTTTAACATTTAACTCAACAACACATGCACCAGTGTGAAGAAAAAAATTTATAATCTTTGTGAAAACGTGTCCCATCTCTCCTCAAACATCTTTATTGCTTATATAACGCTCATGTCAACAAGGCATATTATTAGAGTCATTTAATTTCTTATCCTGCTGTGACAATAGACAGAAAAGAAGCCAAAGCAGTAGAACAGCACTTTGGGTGAAACTGAGCAATACTGGATATATTATTCATTTGATATGAGGTTAATATTTCATGACTGCCTCAAGATTTTTTCATAGTCTGGGTCAAAACTCAGTGGAAATCAGCCGAGGCTGAACCTGAAAATCACGTGTTTTCTGTCTTACTGTAAATCTTTTTTCCAGACAGTTGTGTTGGGGAACCGAAGCACAACCCACCCAGAATGATCTCGCTGGATTCACTGTCCCACTGAATTACATTTTCACTCGGATTGGCATTTTTTGGATTTTGCAGTTATTTTGTGAGCATCCCATGATTCAGTAGCTTGAACAAACGTTGCTTCTCTGCAGAATCTACACTCCCTATAACTCACTGTAATGCCTCTGAATGTCTTCAGAGTCCTGCAGAACTGACCGCACCACATCTCTGTTTTCTCTTTCTGAATCAATAAAACACTACGAAAGCTAACGCACCATTATAACCTTATACCACTTTTCTTTTGGTTTCCATTTCCTCATCTCGCTGAAGTATAGATGAAAGACTTCGGTGTAGCGTCCTGTTAAATATGTTTGAGGCTGTTATGAAGTGAAAGGTTAATGAAAGACTTCTGTCTAATGAAGACGCTGACATCCCAGATGGCCTCTGGGATAAGACTGATTTCTTTTTTGGCAGCGCTGAAGTGAAAATTAAAGTGAGTTCAGCAATAAAGGGGATTGAGTGTTAATGCCTCAGCGCTGGTGGATGTCTTACTTTTCTGGTTGAGACAGAATGATGTGACTTGATTGAAAATTATAAAGTTTTTTATTGTCTCAAGGCCTGACTTCTCCTCTTGCCCCACTCAAAGTTAAGCAAATATTCAATATTTCTTACGGTGACGTAAAACCATCACTCTGTCTGTTCCTGTTGCTTTTATCTTTTGTCTCGTTCCAGCTCTGCATTAACTACTCTGACATCACCAGCCAATCATCTCTTTGTCTACATTTTACCAAAGGTAGGTGGCGGTCAGGATCGTAACCGTGGTGCGATTATGCAACTACATGGATACGAGCTGCCATAAAGCTGAGAGGCAGAATGAGGAGAAGAATTTTCATGCGTTTATGGTGCTGTTTTTGTGGATTTCTCTATAAATATTCTATATTATGCTGTTGTGTTGATAATATCCAGATAATAGCTGTGTTACAGCAGGGCTCTGGCTCTTTCTTGTGTTGATGAGTGTTATGAAATAGCACCTAGCCAAATACAAAAGCTTTGTTGATGTATAAAAATCTTAAGGAAGTTGTTAAAAGTGCCATCCGTCAAAAACTGTTGTGTAAAAACCCTAATTGTATGTTACTTGCTGCCAAGGGAGCGTGAGCCCAGTGGGAATATGTCTGTTTGCCACCTCGCTGGGGGGCTGAGTTATTTTTATCCTTTCAGTATTTGGTATTCAGTGTGAAGAGAAAGTGAGGGTTAATTTGTTGAAGGCATCTGAAAAAGGAGCGATAAGGAGGAGGTTTTAAAATATTAACAAGAGCAACTTAATCAGCTCACTGAAGCCCTGATGTTGTCCAGAGGTTACAACAGTGTAGCGATGATCACAGATGGTCACAGATGGGTATTCCTCCTCCAGTTCTAACGTCCACCACTTCATCACAACCTGGTAGTTCCTCTAATTAGGGGTGCAACGATAATTATCAGGCCGATAACATATATTTAGGAAATTATAACATCATCTTGATAAGTCCAATATCACAACGAATATCCCTGATAACATATTTATTTCTGTCAACACAGCAGTGTCTCGCTCCCTCTGAGCCTTGAATAACCGGCAGTGAATGTTATGTTTAAGTGACGTCGGGCATAATCAATCAGAAAAACGATTTCTCAATAAGGAAAAATCAGGAAGAATACCCCCTCATGCCAGAAAACAACTCGTTAACTCCGGTCATAATTTTAGTAGTTGCTGACTTTAATTGATATTCACAGTATTTTCCCACATGTTACACATAAAAAAAGAAAAAAAAATAGAAAAGGCTGAAAGAACGACTAGCAAACGAGGGAACGTGGGAATTTACGTTCCACCTTGAATGCAACCTGCAGCACAGCGCTGATCACAACAAACATGGCGGCGTGGAACTTTGTTAAAGTTTCAGAAGAAGATAGTTTGGTGGTTATTTGTGACGAATCCTCTGAGTGAATTCTACGAGGAGGGAAGCACAAGCTTTAATACGTAAAACCTGATCAGCCACCTACAACATAACAATCGCTTCCATGGAGTTTTGAAATCACGCTAACGTGAGCTAACGGAAGCTAACAGAAGCTAACGCTAACGTGCGCTAGCCAGCAGGAGTCTCTCCTCTCCCTCATTCCTCTCATCTAAAGCTTCCATGAGATTAAAACATAAAAACTACTGAACCTCATTTACTTTAATTAAAGGTATTAATTTAAATGGAACCACAAGCCAAAATCCTTTAAATGTTAATCTTTTTCAGTTAGTAATTCTGATGCATGTATTTCCATCAGTTCAAGGAGCCTTTATTTTTTATATCAGTCAGTAATGAACCTTATTTAAGTTGATGTGAGATATCAAATAGGTTTGTTTGATAGCTTTAAGAAAATGTTTGAGAGGCTTGACAATAGTTTTACATTGGAAAAAATAAATATCTGTTAATTTATAGAGTCAAAACTGTTTTTGGTTTTGTTCATAGTATTGATGTAATGATCTTAGGTATATGTGTGTGTTATTGGTATCGGCCTTTAGGAGCTGAAAGTTATCGGTTATCGGTATCGGTTTTAAAAAACAATTATCGTGCATCCCTACCTCTAATGCTTTTCCAAATTTAGATGTAAACATGGTTGGGGTGGAAGCCTCTTGCCTGGTAGACATCGGGTCTATGGCGTCAACAAAGAAAGCTTTTTTCATGAGAATTTTAAGCCATGAAACCAAGAGTTAGCGCTAACAGTGACTAATGGTTCGGCTCATTCTCTCACTGGGTACTGACGACAAGTTGCTGAGTTTTGTGATAAGTTAATAACATAGTAGGGTGTTTTATGGCTAACTACTCCCATGGTTCTGTGCTGGTGCTTTGGAGATGCTGCAATGAACTTTTTAAGCAGCATTGTTCTGCTTTATTCAACAAGTCTTTGATATCTGTGACTCAAACGCCTGTTTTTAGTCAAAACAAAAGTAGCATTTAAAGAGTGAAAAGGGTTCAGAGGAACTGTCAAGGAGGGAAAAGTAAGGGAAGAAGGGCGTCACAGTCCATGAGATGTAATGAACATGATACGTGCTACATGTTTAAAGCAGTTTTTAGAAACTGTTCAGCAGGTGTTTGAGCCTTTTGTTTTTGGTTTATTGTTTTGTTGTTGGCTGTCCCTGCTTTACTGCTTATCAGTGGCCGATATGGACTCGAGTACAGGAATCCTCCATCTCCTCAATGCTGTTGTCTGTTGAACAGGGTTCACCCAAGGTGATGTCACTGGATGTATTTAGTACAGCAATGACCTCCAATTATTTCTTATATTGTACAGGAGCAGTGAAATAGAGATGAATGTCCATTACGTTTTAAAGAGCCCCGGTGGCATCAATTCTCTTCTCCTGAATTATTCTCTTATCTTTCCAGCCTATGATGAATATTAAAGTTAATATCCTATATGTTTTTTTCACAGATAAAGAACAATATTACATTTCAGTGAGATTCTTTCTGTTTTTTTTCAGGCTCTAGAGTTGATTATTCCCTTTCTGCATTTTCATCAAAAGATTTCAGAGAATCAGTCTGTGTGCATGAGACGGGGCTGAAGGTCAAAACTGGATGTGTGATCTTCAGACCCAACAGTCATGATTCTCTACTGGACATCACCACATGGACTCAGAAAACACTTCCAGTGATCAATGTCTCTGAACACAGTTCACCGTGAAATCCACAGATGCAGGTTAAATGTGTATAATGCAAAGAAGAAGCCATATGTGAACACCATCCAGAAATGCTGCTGTCTTCTCTGAACCAAAGCTCATCTAAAACAAAAAAATGGTCTGAAGCAAAAAAAAAATGGAAAACTGCTCCGTGGTCAGATAAATCAAATATGAAATCCTTTTTAGAAACCATGGACAACACCACGTCTCATGGACTAAAGAGGAGAGGAGACCATCCAGCTTGTCATCAACATCTGCATTTCTGACGGGGCTGCATTAGTGCCTTTAGTGTGTTCGGTGTGGGAAGCTTACACATCTGGAAAGACACCATCAATGCAGAGAACATAGAGGTTTTAGAGCAACATCTGCCCATCCAGAGCACGTCGCTTTCATGGAAAGTCCTTTCATATTTTTAGCAATATAAAGCTAAACGACATACTGCATCCATCACAACAGCGTGGCTTTGCAGGAGAAGATCCTGGTGCTGAACTGGTCCAGACCTTTCACCAGTAGAAAACATCTGGCGAGTCATAAAGCAAAAAAAAACAAAACAAAAAAACAAACCCTAAATAAAAACCCAGGAGTGTTGAGCAGCTAGAATCGTGTATCAGACAAGGGTTGGACAACAAACCTCTCCTAAACCTCCAGCAGCTGATCTCCTCCCTGAACAGACATTTACAGGAAGTTAAGAGAAGATATCTAAACAATGAGAAACATCACCTGCTCTGACGTTTTTAGGATGTGTTGCTGCCATCAACATTAAAATGAGTTGATATTTTCCATGAAATGGTGAAAATGTTTGTCTCAGTTTCAACATCTGATATGTTCTTTATGTTATATTGGGAATAAAAATTTAAAAATGGGTTTATGAGATTTGTATATCATTGCAGTCTGTTTTTATTTTTGTTTAACACAGCGTCCTAACTTTTTCATAATTGGAGTTGTATTTATTTTTATGTGCTTTAAAATTTAGCTTATATCAATAAAAAAATGTTGCCATTTTAAAACTTCTTTTGCTTTCAGTACATTGTTGTATAATGTATGAATACATAACATAATAATGTTATTGGATACCTTGTACTTGTTTAAGGTCTCTTGAAACCTAATAGTTGCTGTGTTGCTACTAAGTCTCTGTATTGAACCTGTAACCTTTGAACACATGACCACACCTCCAGGGACCATGACATCATCGCTGAGAACGACAGATAATGACATCATAAATATTGAACCTCTGATTCCTGTTAGAGAGGAAACATGGTCAAGATCGTTTCATTATTGGAGGCTTGAGTCAAAAAGATGAGGCAGAAAAAAACACCAGTATGGACAACAAAATTAAGGATGAAAAATGACTCATTGCTATATACAGTCATGGAAAAAATGATTAGACCACCATTTTTTCTTCACTTTCTTGTTCATTTTAATACCTGGTACCACTAAACGTCATCATGTGACTAAAACATAAAAGCAGTGTTTTTGGCAGTACAACGCCATAGCTATTGATGTAAAAACTTAAGTGATTTAGGTTATAATCAAGAAAACCATGGAAAATGGTAAGATATCAGCTCTTAAATAAAACTCTTATGAGCAATCTTTGTGGTTATCGTTATGTTTGTCCAAACAAATGTACCTTTAGTTGTACCAGGCATTAAAATGAAATAACTGTATTATACAGTTATATATACAAAAAACAATTATTGTATAACCATCAATATCTATTACCACACTTTAAAGAGCTGCAAGTATGAAACATTAAATGATAAAATAGAAAAGATAGAAATTCATGTGAATCTAAAAACAGAACAGTTCAAATGAGGTCAACTGAAAAAAACTGTCAAGTGATTTGATCTGATTTGAAAGTGATCTGATTAAAACATTAGTAATATGTAGGGGTGGTGATATTAGTACTGCCTTACAATCACCCATTATTCACGAGAGAAGACTAATTTATCATTTCAAGGAAGAGGAAGTGATATACAGTCATGGAAGGAATTATTAGACCACCCTTGTTTTCTTCAGTTTCTTGTTCATTTTAATGCCTGGTACAACTAAAGGTACATTTGTTTGGACAAACATAACGATAACCACAAAGATTGCTCATAAGAGTTTTATTTAAGAGCTGATATCTTACCATTTTCCATGGTTTTCTTGATTATAACCTAAATCACTTAAGTTTTTACATCAATAGCTATGGCGTTGTACTGCCAAAAACACTGCTTTTATGCATTCAGTGTTTTCTTTTCTGTCTGTTTTAGTCACATGATGACGTTTAGTGGTACCAGGTATTAAAATGAACAAGAAACTGAAGAAAAAATGCTGGTCTAATAATTTTTTCCATGACTGTATGTATGAAATATAGACATAAACGACACGGTGGTGCGTGGTGCAATCACACATACTGATCTTAATTCACACAAGCCAAACAGATAAATCAGACACTGCTGCATTAGTCTGTTTGGTTTGTGTGAATTTTTTTAAATGGTGGTTTAACAAGTCTGACTTTTTTGTGCCGACATGTTGTGACCTCATTGGGAAAAGCTCTTAAGTCAAGAGTGGGTGTGGTTTACTGCTTTGTGCTTTCTTTGGGTAAGAAATATCAAAAATTACATACCTATGCAGTAGTATAACGAGAGCAGTGATTATATTATATCGTAAATCATTATAGATGATTATAGATGTGAGCAGGAAGGATCCCCTGCAGCAGGCTGGGTTACAGCGGAGGAAGACACTGCTGTTAAATCATTAAAAACTGTTGCACTTCCTGGTCAGGATCTCCGTACAGTAATGTCAGTAAAACTAATCATCGAGAATATCAGCGGATTAAAGCACAAGTATATAGAACAACTTTAATATCTGAACAACGCATTGGTCACCATGAAACATTCAGACCAGAATATAAATAAAATACAAATGAACCAGTCAGACGCGTCCACGTAGATGTGTTAACCAGTTGGAACTGAAGAAATGGGTTGAGTGTATGGTTGTTTAGTTGCAAACCAATTATTTTCAACTAAAAACCTTTAGAATCTGAGTAGAGTTAAAAAATATATGAATAAAAAAGGGGAAAGTGGAATACATAGTAAAATCTACATTACAATATGTATAAAGCTGAAGACATATACATTAGATAAGAACGAACTAGTAAATATGCACCAACAACTATAAAGCTACATGAAATAAATAAAAAGTTTAGACCAATATACAAATGGACAGAATTCAACTGAGTGGTATTTATTCAGGATGTGCGCTTTGTTAATATTTGAAATAAAACCCAGAGAGCAAACTCGTGCTGGTGAATATCTTAAGCAGTGTTTGCTCTGGTTTCAGTCTGTCTGTTTCCAGTTTACGGAACCAGAACTGGGTTTTTCTGGGCAGCTATCAGTTAGTGAAGGTGAAAAAAAAATGCTCTGGCTTAAAAATCATGAAGACTGCCTGACCCTGCAGTTAAGATTAAAAAAAGACCACATTTTCCTAAAAAACTGAACATCATCACCTCAGCGATTATATAATATTTCAACATACTGATGGGTTATGGGTATTGTAGGCCTATTCACCCAGTCAGTGAGAAAATAAAGATGATGACAAAATTATGGTCCATCGAGTGACATGACGAACATATTCCAGCATGTTTCGCTAAGCTACCAACTCTGTCAACTAGGCTACAGTACTATGTGTGACACCGTTAGCTAGGCTGTTGTTATCCTTGACGGTAGCTTTCCCAATATTGTTGAATGCTATACCTTTTGTTAACTATAAACTTCATGCACAAACGGATAAAAGCACGGTGCCTTCAAACCCCCCCCCCCCCACTCCCCCAGTCAGTGCGTTTACATGGGAAGTTTAATTCCTCTTTAATTCAGAATTAAAGTTAAATCCGAATAAAAGTTACGATGTAAACACCTAATTCCATATGAAAACGTCAATTCCGAATTAAACTTAATTCTGAAGTAAGTGGCTGGTTTATTCCCATTTCAATTCCGAATTAAATAATTCCGCGGTCATGTTTACACTCATTCCTGTTTAAATTAATTCCCGTCTTTCTGCGCATGCTAGTTCTCTTGCCCGTCTGTCGCGATGACGCTTATATTCCGCGCTGGGCTTGTTTTCAAAACAAAGTTTTAAAATGGCGGCACGCAGTAAACGGTGGTCAAGAGCAGAGACGATTTATTTAATAAATATCTTGGAGGAACTGGAAATAATTAAAAGAACAGATGGCAGGAAACATAAAAATTGTGAGCTTTTCAAAGTTGTAGCAGCCAGGTTAAATGAAGGAGGTTTCACAGATAGAGACGCCACCCAGGTCAAAAATAAGTGGAATGTTGTTGCTAACCGAGTTGCTAAGTTTGTTTTCTTCTGGTAGACGTAGATGTAAAGACGTCCGCCCCCCCCCATCCAATCAGAACTCTTCCCAACCCCCAGACCTAAAGCGGAGTTGGATAAAGCCAAACAAAAGTGTTTTCCATGTAAACCTTAATTCGGAATTACTATTTCCATGTAAACTCGAAGGAAAATAGTTAAATTCGGAATTATTAATTCAGAATTAAAAAACATGTAACCGCAGCCAGTGTCTACCATTCGTACGGAGTCGCCTTCAGACTCAGACCTGTAAGTACTATTATCACCCAACCTTGACAATACGCAGTAGCTAGTTTATATGGGTTTTATAAAAAAATATTTCTGCTGTTGAGAAACAATTGTTTGTCCGTTTCGTTCTTTATCTGGCAGATAGCAGGAACAGTTGATGTGCTCTATAAAACTAGATTACTGATTGATCCACATGGCTACTAGTTCCACCGAGCAATAAGCCTAATTCTGTGAAGGCGTGGTTTCGAGGGGTGGGCTGAAGAGGAGGAGGCGGAGCCTTTGGGAGGAGGGAGGGAGTGTATATTTTCAAAATCTCAAAGTTGGATTGCTGGAACCGTTTTTTTCAAAGATCTCCCACCAGGGCGGCTCTTGGCATAGGCAATATAGGCGGCGGCCTAGTGCGCCACCTGCTGGAGAGGTGCCGCCACGCCACCAGTCCCCCTTGGCCTTGAGGGAAAATAATAATAAAGTAATAATTTTCTATGCCCACTGGCGCCCTCACTTAGTGTTTTTTTGTCTAGAAAAAAAGTACATATTAACATTACAAATAAATAAACAGTGACATGTTCCTAAATTCCAGCAGATATCCGTGACCCTTCAAGGATGAAACGGGTATAGATAATGGATCATGATGCGCGGATCAGAGGTCTGGGCGGGTCAAGTGGAAGACGATCTCGGACAGGTGTAATTTGCGAGATGAAAAGGCCGTCCAAGCCCTCTGGTGCGCAGAACAGAAAGAGAAGAAAAGAGGAGGAGAAGAAGAAGTCGCAATATAAAGGTAACATTAATGCCTTCTTTTTTTTTTTATTATGCCGTTTTGTGTGAAGACTTTTTATTTGAGCTAGCTATGTGTAGCTAGCTCACATAGCTAGGGGTGTAATCTCGCCTAGGGCTCCAAACTGTCTCCTACCACACCTTTAACGACCCATTCATGTGAATCAAGTGCGCTGAAGCAGGGAAACGTGGAAGTAGTGCTGGCGATATGGAAAAAATCATATATCACGATATGGACTATTTTATATCACGATAACGATATATATCACGATATACCATAATAAAGTATGTTTTCAGTTATTCTCTGAAAAGTTTGACAAAAATTTCATTGCTTACTTTTTTAAACTTTATTTTGAAAGGACATTTAGCTGAACTGTCACAAACATACATTTTAGTGCAGCAAAACAGGTAGGTACAGAGGTACAGTAGCTTTCACATTTTTTTAAAGTGCACAACAGTTTCTGAGAGGAAAAACACATTTTTACACTGAAGTTCAGCTATAAAAAATAAACACAAATTATTTTTCAACTTTCTGAAATCTGTAACCTTGTAGTGCAAAGTTTGCAAACCAATATAAAGTGTCTAAAGTAAACATCAGGGTTGAAGAGAACTCTGTTTAAGGCATTAACCATGAATAAAAGTGCAAACATAAAAGGCTAACTTGTAGAAGTAGATATGTTTCTATATCGAATTTATCGTTGCAGGTTATTTAATTACATATTTGCTGTAATAATTGATAAAATTAGGTTAGAAACGATAGAAACGATAGAAACGATAGAAGAGAAATGGCACGATATACACTTTTATATTGTCCCCACGATATGTATCGTCATATCGCCCAGCACTACGTGGAAGACATGCAGGACAGCGGCCCTCGAGGACTGGAGCTGGAGACTCCTGCTTTAATGGATTCAACGATGTTCCTTGTAAAGCAGGAATCTTGGTCTGACTGAATTGTCTCATGACATAACAACAAATTGAAAGGAAACTGAATGAGAGAAGGGAGAGATAGAGGATAAGGAAACTATGACTCAGTCCGTTCCCTCATGCCAACTGGGCATCAATCTGTTTGGCTTAATGGTTTTGGTTTAATAGATGCTTGACCCATGTATCAGAGTTTGACGAGCAGGTCACTGGTTCTGCCAGCCGACTGCATCCACAGCTGTGTGATAATCTGGGTGGGGGGGGCTTTATCTCAACAGCAATCGATCCCTTCCTTTCTGTCTGACGCACATCAGATCTCACTCTGTGGACATGTGACAGGTTTTTACAGACTGTCTACCCTTATAATCAGGAACAGACTTTCACAATAAGAGAAGGAGAGACAGAGAGCATTGTGGTAGCAAATTAAAAGTCTGGACATTCCTCCCTCCCTCCACATTATCTCTGATTAACCACCGGGAAGCTTTTCATGGTGCATGATGACCAACATGTGATTCATATGTTCATCTAAAAGGTTTAGACAGAATGTGGTTTATTTTTTATTTTTGAAAAAAGCTTATAACAGTTTCCTGTGAACTTAATGAAATATAATATGAAATATAATACAAAACACCATGTCTTTCAGCCATGTTTTTACACCTCAGTTCACAGCAGACAGTTGGAGTCAACCCCTGACTATATTTATCTCCTCCATGGGGTGTTCCTCCTTTGAAATTGTGATTACAGTTTTGAGCTGCACAGTTCAGAGGTAAAGAAAATGAAGCACAATATGAATATGAGTGGTGTAAAGATGGATGAGTTGGATAATTCTTGTAGTACACTACACATCTGAGCAGCTTAATGGTTTAATTTTAGAATAATATTTCCCCCAAATATTGCTCTCAAGCACAGAAACATTACATTTTTATAGGTCCCTTTGATTGATTTTGACTCGCAGACTCAAAATTGTTTAGGTATACAATAATTATTGATTTTAGATTACATTTTCTGTCTCTTGGGGCATTATTTCTGAAAATTACTAAAGCAGAAATGAGGTAACTTCTCAGATTTAAAAGTGTCACTGTATGCTAGTCGGACAGAAAAGGCAGGTTTACAATGCCTTTCTTTTTAGCACCACTTATTATTTACAGGACGACACAAACAACAACTGACAAGCGTAAACTCCAACTACCAAGTAGGTCTTGTTTGCAGGCTATGTGCTTATTCACTACATAGAATCATAAATCAAGTTTTAATCAGACATGCTAAAGCAAAAACAAAGTCCAAGTTATAAAATCACACTGAGTCTCTGTTATGTGTTTATGTCTTATGACCTATTATTACACTGTGACCTGCAGTCATTAAAAAAAAATGGATCTGTGTTTTACTATAGTTTATGTACGTTATTTCCCGGATGTGTTGTCAAGGCCTTGTGTTTGGCTAAACAATTAACATTTAATTAAGTAAAACTTTGAATCAAGATATTAAACCTACGTCAAACATACGTCAAATCAAGATATTGACGTATGTGTGCACAATTAGAGGTAAATATTGAATTGAGCGGGAATGATCAGACACTACAGTTGGACTTCAGTCAGCACATCACAAATGTACTTGGCTGCTGTTGACGTCAGTGGCAGCCGATGAGTTAAGTTGCCACGATAACAGTAAATGGAATAGTGACTAAACAAAGCTATCATCTCATTGTCACTCCTCTGATGCTCTGCATGGCTTGCATCATAACAAAATAAATAAATAAAAAATCTCATTATCTATTACGTGTAGTCTGATGTAAAATAACATAATTCTATAATATCATTATACCACCCACAGTTGCCATAATTACACAGAGAATGAGCAAAAAAATGTAGCCGGAGGGTTTTTTTAAAATTAGACTTTTCCTCTCAAATCACGACATTACTGAGATATAGAATTTGTTTGTGCGGGATTTAAATGATCCCATGACTTCTGTCTTTGCGGAAATAGGTTAGATAATTTGTAGTTGAAAACTGGAACTAAAGGAATCAAATTTCAAAGAAATAGAAAGGTCAAAACTAAAACACAGACACAATGACCATAACGAAACCCAAGTAAAACCAAGCTGTTGCATAAAACGTCTCACATAAAAACAAACTTAAAGACCATGACAATGAAGTGATTAAATTCCTAAATTTCTAATGATCTCATCACTTCAGCTCTGATGACAGTATTGGTGGACTTAGGTGGTCTTGAAATCACTTGTACTCACTATTTTGTCCACTATAGTGCCATTTTACTTCTGTCCAAATATTTTGTCAGAGTTGTTTTATCCTATAAAGGATGGTCAACGATGAGTTAAATTTAAGGCTTTTTATGACCTTTTTATGATTCCACCTTGTATAAAATTTAAGATCAAACCTGCATTGAATATACACATGTACACAGACATGTATGCATGTACGTAAGTATCTTTTTTCAAGTAAATTCAAAATATAACTTTAATGTTTAAAAAAAAATGCAAATTGGCATGATAATGAGCAAATTAATATAAATTATATAGGGAGCTTTTTGTATCGGTAGACAGTACCTAGATATCAAAATTGGTGGTTGCCTAATAAAGCATTTCAAGAAAAACTCTCTTTCTGAAGGAAAAATAAATAATAATAAATAAATAAATAAATAAATAAATAAATAATAATGAACTCAAAATACAATTTTGATCCTCCAGAACATAGCGCAGAGTGCACTTCAAAATTGTGTATTAAGGGGCCGTGTATACTTTCCCGCCAATATGTCGCCGTCAGCTTGTCGCAGAGATGCCGCCGTCACTTTTGATTTATACTCAATTTTAAAGCGCGCTTTGTGCTATGTTATTCCACGCCACAACGCAAGAGGGACAATTACGAACTAGCTAAACTTACTAAACTTATCTCTTGTGTTTTTCCACTTCCTCACCGTCTCGGCCGTATCCAGACCCACATTCATCGCTATCTCCCTCCATGAATTACTAGAATATGTTCTGTCTTTGTAGTGCGGAGAACCAGAATCGTACAGATGTGGGTACTTCCTTATTTCTTCGATGACGCTCTTTTCTACGCAGATGTAGAATTGACCAATCAGAGGCCTCCTTTCTCTCCTCTCTGCGACATTGTCTGGGTCGACCTACAATTCTGGGGAGGTGCACCGGAGTGTCTGCATAGGCCTTAACGGCGCTAGCGTTAGCCGGCGAGCCGCATTATCAGGGCTAGTAGAGACTCGTGAGCTGACGGCGGTGGCCCCAGCGCTTCACCTGACTTATTTACTTACCTTCACTGCTAAATGTTTATCCGAAATATTCACATTGGCTGCGGTTACATGATGTTTTTTAATTCGGAATTAAAATTAGGAATTAAATAATTCCGAATTAAACTATTTTCCTTCGAGTTTACGTGGAAATAGTAATTCCGAATTAAGGTTTACATGGAAAACACGTTTGTTCGGCTTTATCCAACTCTGCTTTAGGTCTGGGGGTTGGGAAGGGTTCTGATTGGATGGGGGGGGCGGGACGTCTTTACGTCTACCGGAAGAAAACAAACTTAGCTAACTGGTTAGCAACAACATTTCACTTATTTTTGACCTGGGTGGCGTCTCTATCTGTGAAACCTCCTTCATTTAACCTGGCCGCTTTGAAAAGCTCACAATTTTTATGTTTCCTGCCATCTGTTCTTTTAATTATTTCCAGTTCCTCCAAGCTATTTATTAAATAAATCGTCTCTGCTCTTGAACACGTTTACTGCGTGCTGCTGGAATATAAGCGTCATCGCGACAGACGGGCAAGAGAACTAGCATGCGCAGAAAGACGGGAATTAATTTAAAGAGGAATGAGTGTATACATGACCGCAGAATTACTTAATGCGGAATTAAAATGGGAATAAACCAGCCACTTACTTCGGAATTAAGTTAATTCGGAATTGACATTTTCATATGGAATTAAGTGTTTACATGGTAACTTTTATTCTGCTTTAACTTTAATTCTGAATTAAAGACGAATTAAACTTCCCATGTAAAACGCACCCAATGAGAGCGGGACTCGGACTCTGAGGCTCAATCCTCAGTGGTGGTAAGCAGTACTGAAAATCTGTACTCAAGTACAAGTACTGTTACATTACTAAAATATTACTCAATTACAAGTAAAATTATTGGTGTTAGAAAAAAACTTAAGTAAAAGTAAAAAGTGTTCGTCAAAAAAAGGACCAGGGCTTAAAGTATTGTTTACGCCAGAGATCCACCGTGCTGTGGTTGTTCGAATGGAGGCAACATTCAAGTGTCTCTAGGCAAGGACAAGGGCGGAGACGGTTAGCTGTTTGGGTACCAGACGCTAAGGGAGCCCGGTACCTGTTTTTGTGTGAAGAAGCTAGTCTATGCAACTAGCGGCTTAAAGCAGCTGTCCAACTCACTAGCCGTTAACCGGGAGCAACTACCACAGCGGACGTAGAGGCCATGATGACTGATCTGATTGTGATTTGAAAATACGTTTGTGCTTGTTTTTTGCGGAACACGCTTTATCATTTACGATCGCTCAACCGCTCGTACATCTGTGTAAAAAAAAGTAGCCGTTGATAAAAAGGTTTAAAAAAAAAAACTACCTGTTTCCAATCAATATATGAACACACGTGACATGGCACCAGAGTTCTAGAAACGTCTGTCTGATCAGCTCCAAGGATGGATGTTTTCTCTGAATGTTGATGAAGCAACCACCCAAAACATGGAAAAATACTGAATGTAATAGTTCGCTTTTTTAATGATGACGCATCCAAAGTAATAATATCTAATAAGATAATAATTGCCTCTGCAAAGATGTTAAAGAGGAGACGAGTCGAGACCAAATGGAATGTATTTCCCATAACTTAATTTGCCATTGTTTTGAACAAAAATGATGGAAAAGTTGCAATTTATGTATTTTGTTTGTACAAATGGCCCTTTACTGAATTAAATGGTTATTAAATGAATCAGATTAATTGGCTTGACTCAGTTTCACATGTTTTCTCTTATAACTTAATAACCTTTACTTTCTAAAATTCACATTTAAATTGAAGGTAATCTTGTTCATTACTAAGCACAATGCCAAAAAAATGTTTGCCAAATTGCCTAAAATGTGTGTGTGTTGAATTTACTGCATCCCTGAAAAAAAGTCAGGCTCTGGATTTTATTTTTACTTTAAGCCCTGAAGTACTCGGAGTACTTTTAACTGATGATGTCACCATGACCTCTCCAGACAAGGGTTACAAACTTTGTGTATTTTACTTTACCAATAGTTAAAACGCTGACATCAATTATTTTTTAATAATTGATAAGATACAAAACAAGCAATATAGAGAGTTTTCACAACTATCAATTTAACCTTGGAGGGAAGAAAAGTACAAGAGTACAAGCTGCACCGCTTCAAGGAAAAACAGACTTCGATGCAACTGAGCTTTACAGTTTTTTTTACACTTTTTTATAACATGTCCAACTAGTTTTGAAATTAAGTACACTTATAAGCTATGCCACCGTTTTGCACTTTAAGAATATTGAAGTTACTTTCTTCAAGTTCACTGTTTTGCAAACTAAGTGGATTAAAGTTAGTCTCTTTGACAGTGCACCTGTTTTTGCGTATTTGTCACAGGTGAAGGGAGTGTAATAAAATGCATTTTACCTTTATGTAAAGGCAACTTTAGGGTAATATCATGGAAAGAAACCACGCTTTCTTTTCAGTACAGTTCCACCTTTATTACAGAGTAACTACTCTGTAAAACTCTGATATTACCCTGATAATTACCTGATAATTATCAGGGGGATATGGGAGTTTTTGCCAGATACCATGTTCAAAACTATTATAATCTATAATTACCAGGAAAGTACATTTCATTTCATTTTATCATTTTATTGATTCATTCCAGACATGTCAAAAACAATCTTTTAAAGCAAAGACAATTTTGACACTATCATGAATCTATGTATCTGAAAATAAATATGATATATTTATAAAATATATAATAATGCATAAATCAATCAATATACACTGACACATGTGCATAACCATAATTTAGACACACAGAACCTCTCGTAAATAAATCTAAATATTAAATCTAAATATTAGATCCTCGCTGCGATTGTTTCTGTGTTATATCAGTGTGTTTTGGTGTGTTTTAGCAGCTAATAGCTGAGACTCATATGGACACAGCAGAGTTAAGCTACTTCTTGTGTGTGGAAATGTTGACCTCTGCGTATATTATTAACCGGTTTACACAATACAGATGTTTCCCATTTAATTAGTGCAGGAGATTAATTATTTAAAGCTGTGTATAATTCAATAACATCTTAATGTCCTGATAGCATAAGTGTTTAAGTTGGAGATACGATCGCTCACCATCACAATAATGGGACTTACCTCTCCAACTGTCGTTCTCTATCAGTTAGGATTTTTTTTTCTTTTAATTCTCAGGGCTTCACCTTCTGCCCCCCCCCCCCACCTTATCTCCTTTATTTGGGAAACCTCCATCGCTGTGGGGGTGTTTGAACATTACACAGCATGAGAGGAACTCTCTTCTCATCTCTGCTCACAATCTCCCCGTGCAGCCAACACCATATGTCCCATATCCACTGTCAAACACACACACACACACGCACACACACACACACACACACCCACACACACACACACACACACACACACTATTATGCACAGGCTACACCTTTGGGGTTTGGTGCTTAGGTGCAATTTTCACCGCATCAAGATAAGCTTCCTGTCCTGCTGTTGCTATGACGATACAACGTGGTTACGGGGCGGCAGGGGAGGATGAGTAATGAGGTGTCACGGTACCTCCGTGGGTCACCGGTGACCCCTGAACCCCGGGACCAGGGAGAACACGGGTACTGAGGGAAAGTAAGGGTGCACAATAATCACCCCTCTGAACTTAATCTCAGGCCCGGCTGTTTAATCCCTGTAACTGTGTCGGGAACAACGGAAGAGTCAACAACAGAAGAGTCATCGGGGGGGTAGGTGGACCAGGAGGATGAACAAGAGCCGGATGAGGAAGGATTTAACAAGCAAAAGGTTGCGTTTTGACATTTCTACCTGTAAGATGGATCATCCACTTGATCTGCGGTGCTGACACATTCAATATTTAATATTGTAGTGTATCCATGAATTTTTTTCCCCTCATCTACACATTAGTCAGTAAAAGTGGGAGAACAATAGCACTCTGATGGCGGCAAAGTGTCTGAGCATTTAAAAAGATTTGCTTTTTCAATATCTGTTAAGTTTATGGCTGCCTCTATGGCTGATATCTTTTCATATAATTCTAAAATTATCATTTTTTTTGCAGACTAATTCTGCTTATTCCACAAAATTATAGCAGAAACTATCAGAAATACTGTTTCATGTTTGCATATCCTGTTCTTTAGGCTGCTGGTGTGAAAGGCCCTGTTTTATATGGGCGCAGTAAATGAAATGTGAAACATCAGTAGCTTTAAAGAAGAGAACAAAAACAGAAGCACTCGTCTTGTATTTAGCTTCGCAGGTTGCTGTAACTCTTTTACGACTCTCGTTTATAATCGGAAGCAGTCGGTCAGTCATGTGAAGCAGATTTTCTCTCTGCTGGAACTTATGAAGGCATTTCCCTCTCCCATCATTAATGTGCACTCAGTCTTCTTTCAAACAATGGGTGCGTTTACATGGGAAGTTTAATTCCTCTTTAATTCAGAATTAAAGTTAAAGAATGAATAAAAGTTACCATGTAAACACTTAATTTCATATGAAAATGTCAATTCCGAATTAATTTTAATTCCGAAGTAAGTGGCTGGTTTATTCCAATTTTTATTCTGCATTAAGTAATACCGCGGTCATGTTTACACTCATTCCTCTTTAAATTAATTCCCGTCTTTCTGCGCATGCTCGTTCTCTTGCCCGTCTCTCGCGATAACGCTTATATTCCTATTTAATAAATAGCTTGGAGGAACTGGAAATAATTAAAAGAACAGATGGCAGGAAACATTAAAATTGTGAGCTTTTCAAAGCGGCCAGGTTAAATGAAGGAGGTTTCAAGATAGAGACGGCCACCCAGGTCAAAAATAAGTGGAATGTTGGTTGCTAACCAGTTAGCTAGTTTGTTTTCTTCTGGTAGATGTAAAGACGTCGCCCCCCCCATCCAATCAGAACCCTCCCAACCCCCAGACCTAAAGCGGATCAAACGTGTTTTCCATGTAAACCTTAATTCGGAATTACTATTTCCATGTAAACTCGAAGGAAAATAGTTTAATTCGGAATTATTTAATTCCTAATTTTAATTCCGAATTAAAAAACATCATGTAACCGCAGCCAATGAGTCAAACATCATTTCATGCAACACACATGTAACACATGGTGCTTTACATGATAAAAAGAATAATAGCCACAGAAACAACACAAAGCTCCATCACTTATTCAAAGACATGAGTTTATTTATACAAAGTTTGCCTACTGTGCAAAAGACTTAGGTACCCCAAGACTTTAGATAGATAAAATTATTTCAACATAAACAGCAAGAACAACGTGCTTATATAGCACTTTTCTAGTCCAGGGACCCCCCCCCCCCCCCCCCCCCCAGATGCTTTCTCAATGCAAGTAGCTTTCTCTCACTGCAACACACACATTAATTAGATTGATTGGTTTATTAGACCAAATTATCACGGTAATTAATCCTATTATTCCTATAATTATTCAGATAATCAAATTACATTATGGTTATTCAAGTAACTGAAATAAGTTTCTTCTATAGCCTCCTGACTACCAGGGGAAAAATATTACCCTATTAGTATTTCTTTTAATTTCCCCAATTATTAGGGAGGCATTGAGTTGCTGCAAATATTTATTCTGACAATTTTTTTTTTTTTGTTTTAAAGATTTCATGTGTCCATTACAGTGGACATCAGAATTCAATACATGTGAAACTAAACCATGATGACAATCAATAAATCCTAAAGAAAATAACTGTCAAGATATTTTTTATAATAATGGGAGGATCATCCAGTTGGGAACTGAATCTTAAGAACCGATGAAGAAAAAAAAAAAAATTAGTTAGCTTCATTATCATTTGAGAAAAATACTCACTGTTTTTAACACAATTTCAGAATCAGTTATTTTTGTGACATAACTATTGAAATTAATAATGTGACCTATGTGATCGATAACCAATATTATTTTCTTGAAAACACAAAGTCAAGGTGTACATTGTAGTTTCCCTCCACAGCGGACGGTGGCTGGATGTAGATGTGGACGGATGTCTTCAGCCTCCGTTTGTCCTGTCTGGGTTTCCCTGCTCCCTCCAGAACTCCATCTTTATCTTCATCATCAGACAACTCAGTATCAGAGTTTCTGTCAGCTATTGAATCCCTTCCATCTTATTTGAAACAAAATGCAGCAAAAAAAAAAAATGGAGTAAATAACTACAAATGTCCACTATGGAGGACAATTTTTAAACAACAAAATACTACAGTAAAATATTATTAAATTATTTTAGAAAATGATTTAAATTCTTCTTAAGAGGCTCACACAAAATAAAACAATGCTTTGCTTAATGAAAGTGTTTCTTCTTTCCATAAAATGTGTCGCCCTTTTCTTTGATGAGAGAGAGGAAGCTCACAAAGCCCCGCCCCTACAAATGTGGTATTAAAATAAAGTCCTAAACGTCCTCTTTAAAGAACTAAATGAGTTACTTCAGTGATATGCAGGGAGGGGAAGATATTCAGGTTTATAAAGGTCCACTACAGAGGATTAGAGCTGGACGGAGTTCTGTCTCCTGGTCCTGGTCGTCCCAATCAAGAGGCACCAGCTGAGGCTGCTCAAGCATCTGGATGGAGACCCCCCCCCCCCCCCCGGATACCCCCCCAGGGAGGATTTACAGGCACGTTCAACCAGAACGGAAGCCCCTGAACACATAGAGGACACAGGATTTATTAATTATTCTGTACAGGTCTTGGTTGGCTCTGGAACGCCTCAGTGTGTGCCTTGGAAGAGCTTGAGGAGGGGGGTGGGGGGGGGGAGCGGTGGGCTCCTCCACTTAGACAGCTGCCCCCCCCCCAACCTCAACTCAGATATTAATGAATGGATGGAGGGATAAACTATACGTTCAATATATATGTTCCACTGAGTTTAATAAATAAAGCGGTTGGTCTCTCAGCTGCTCAGATCTTCAGGCGGAACGTTCCAGACAAGAACCATCATGGTAAACTCACCATCAGCCGTTAAGAAGGATCTTTAAATCTTTTATGTTTTAGAAAAACAGGAGTGCAGAGGCTTTAAAATTAGTGTGTGATGTGATTTCTGTTTAGTTTTAGTCAGGACTTGTGCAGCTATAAGTGTAATTGCTTTTTATTAGGGCTGTCAATTTCTCCAAATAATTAATCAGATTAATCGCATGACTGTCAATAGTTAATCATGATTAATCGCAAATTAATCGCATATTTTTATCTGTTCTAAATCTACCTTATACAGATCTTTTTCAAGTTGTATTACTCTTATTAATACGAGTCCTGACTAGAACCAGGAAATACGACCATATTAGTCCAGTCCTGAGGTCTCTGGCTTCCTGTCACTCAGAGAATAGACTTTAAAACAGCTCTACTTGTGTTCAAGTCTCTTCATGGCTCCCAAAGTCCATCTCTGACATGTTAGATCCATATGAACCAACCTGGACTCTGAGAACCTCAGGTAGTGGTCTCCTGCTGGTGTCCAGAGTCAGGACTAAACAAGGTGAAGCTGCATTTCAGTTTTATGCTCCTAAAATCTGGACCAGTCTTCTAGAAGATGTGAGACAGACCTGAACTCTGACAATGTTCAGATCCAGACTGAAAACAGTTCTGTTTAGATGTGAAGATGATGACTGGAAGGATTTTATCTGCACTCTTCATTTTTAATTTAATTAATTAATATTTTTATTAATTAATTTTATTTATCTTTGATTATTTTTATGCTTGTATGGAATGATTCTATTTGCCTTCTTGTGACTTTATGCATCTGTAAAGCACTTTGAATTGCCTTGTGTACTAATTGTGCTCTACAAATAAAGTTGCCTTGCCTAATATGAGAGTACACAATGCTCGCCTTATGCAAAACAAATGCATGTTTTATTTATTGCTACAATGCCAAATCCATTATATAATTTATATATATACTCAATATTTTCTCTTAATGTTCTTCATACAAAATATTTTCGTAGTTTGCTTCAAACGGGGGGGGGGGGGGGGGGGGGGGGGGGGGGGGCTCTCTGCATCAGCGCTCCCATTAGCCGACAAGTGATATTTCAGTAGTCGGGACTCCGGTGGTAACTAAATTCACATCGACAGCAAACACAAACAACATTTATCTTGTGGAGTTAGCCATCAGGCAAGGTTTTGAAGCTGAACTTACCATTCAAAATAGTATCTAAGTATCCATTTTTATCCCAGCTACTGCTAACGGAGGTTTGTTTACGTCTGTCTGTCTGCGGCATGGCTGTCGACGTCAGTGCATGGCTTCCTGTTTTGGCAGGACTACGGAGGACTACAGGACTACAACTACGGCGGGGCCTGAGGGTCAATAAACCTACTCTCCTCTCTACTATTGTACATCAACAGCCAGGCTAAGGCTCGCGTTAATCCGTGTTAAAAAGATTAGTTGCGTTAAAATTATTTTGCGTTAATCACGCGTTAACTTTGACAGCCCTACTTTTTATCTATTAATTTTCAAAAGAGTGCAAAAAAAAGGCATTACATTACTTGTGCATCTCTATGATGCCTCAAAACTGAAATCTGGGTCAAAAATAACCAAAACCACCTCTAGCAACAGAAAAATGTTCAAACATTGTGTTTAAGAATTTTGCCTTTTTTTTTTTTTTATAAAGCTTTGCTAAAAAAAACAAACAAACTCACAAATGAATAAATAAGAAACTGAATTAGTTTTAGCATTTTAGGTGATTGTCAGTTTGCACCTAAAATCCTGTTATAAATGTGCTAAATGCTCACTGGGAGATTGGAGACAGACCTTCTCCCCCAGAGAGGACGTCTCTCTTGGGGAGGACGGCGTGCTGCTGTCCAACCTGCCCGTCCACAAATGTGCAAATCCTTGCAAGTGTGCAAACGCCAGAAAATCCTTGTGAGTCAACCTTTTACTTCCACGTCTGTCTCTCACCCTGACCCAGATATGAATGAGCGAAGGGGGGGGGGCAGGGAGCCATCATCCATGCAAAAACGAGGAAGAGGAAACGCTTGGCACTGACCTGAGACTGGGGGCGGGCTCATTATTGACTGCAATATTGTTTTAAAATTCATGTTACATGATGTAAAGGAAAGAAACGTGATATATGAAGTGGATCCATAATTAATCACCTAATGACTCAACAAGAGGATTAAAATCTACAGTGTACTGTAGATGAGTGGACTCTGGGTAACTCATAAACCTTGAATCAAACAGTCTTTATGAGAGGAAAAATAAAATTAAAATTAAAATGAATTTATGTGGAAAACCAAAACACGATGCTTGCCAATTGTTAAAAAAAAAAAAAAAATCATTTTTCATTTTTGTTCTTTGCATTAGAAATGAAACAAATGAGCGTAGTTCTTGAACACCAGTTACTTTTTTTTTTTTTTAACTTCTTTTTATTGGGGTTTTGCATTTTTCAAAACATACAGAAAATAGAAAATTGAAACTGCACGGTTTCATACATAAACATGTTGGGACAATAGAAACAAAGACAGTCAAACAAAAGGGGAAAAAAAGTGTCATGTTACATCTGTTTTTACATTCATTTTCTCCTACATGGGTCTTAAAATAGTCCATAAAACGTTGCCATATAGAACACCAGTTACTTTTAAACAAATTAAAATCATCTGCCTAAACTGTGCAGGCCTCTTTTATAGTAGCTAAACATCTCTGACCCGTTGGGCCTGAACCTGGTACCAGGCTGGTGTCCTGCCTCGTCAGGGACCGGATCACTACCGGATCACTGGCAGCAGATCCTTTGGATCCCGTGGGTTGTAATGTGATCCCATGTGGGTCACGTTTCTTCAGGGTTTGGAGAGTATTCTTATCTTTCATGTTCTTAACCTTCCTAACCTAACCCATCCCACCACATGAACCACACTTTCCAAACTAAATGTATAACACTAACACTTGTTCCACAATTCAAAGTCAACAATTAGGTGTTTGTTATGAGAACCGTCTCTTTCCCAGGCTTATGTGCCCATCCCCCGACGTGAACCGTACTTTCCAATATAAAATGTATCATATCTTCTCAGAGACCCCTTATATATAGTTTTTTTTTTGTGTGCATTGCCCTCATTTTGCTACGAACACGTAGACTAGGCGCCCGATCAGATGATTTCTTGTCAGAGAAGCTCTGGACCTTTTATTTCAACCTGATGAACAGGGGATTGAAGTTCAACCAGAAATAGAGGACGATGTCTCAGAAATAGAAGACAACAATGATCTGAATATGATCCCTTTGAATTATTTGACAACATTCCCGTTCTGCATGGGATAGCTCCCACAGCCCGGAGAAGTGGTGGGAGCTGTCTGGTGCTGAACATTCACGTTCAAGCCCACAGCCCAGAGTAGTGGTGGGAGCTGTCCAGTGCTAAACCCGACAGCTCCCACAGCCCGGAGAAGTGGTGAGAGCTGTCCAGTGCTGAACGTGGATGTTCAGCACTGGACAGCTCCCACAGCCCAGAGAAGTGGTGGGAGCTGTCCGGTGCTGAACATGGATGTTCAGCACTGGACAGCTCCCACAGCCCAGAGTAGTGGTGGGAGCTGTCCAGTGCTAAACCCGACAGCTCCCACAGCCCGGAGAAGTGGTGAGAGCTGTCTGGTGCTGAACATTCACGTTCAAGCCCACAGCCCGGAAAAGTGGTGGGAGCTGTCCAGTGCTGAACGTGGATGTTCAGCACTGAACAGCTCCCACAGCCCAGAGAAGTGGTGGGAGCTGTCCAGTGCTGAACCAGACAGCTCCCACAGCCCGGAGAAGTGGTGAGAGCTGTCCAGTGCTGAACCGGACAGCTCCATCAGCCCGGAGAAGTGGTGAGAGCTGTCCAGTGCTGAATGTGAATGTTCAGCACTGGACAGCTCTCACAGCCCGGAGAAGTGGTGAGAGCTGTCCAGTGCTGAACCGGACAGCTCCCACAGCCCGGAGAAGTGGTGAGAGCTGTCCAGTGCTGAACGTGGATGTTCAGCACTGGACAGCTCCCACAGCCCGGTGTAGCGGTGGGAGCTGTCCCGTGATATTCCAGTGCAAGGATGGCAATTTGCTCTGGTATTCATCCACCCAGGAAAGAGGAGGAAGAGCAAGAGTAGAAAATATTGTTAGGATGCCACTCCTGTGTGTAAAGACACATGTGAAGACAACCCCCCCCCCCCCCCCCCCCCCCCCCCCCCCCCCCCCCCCCCCCCCCCCCCCCCACACACCACACACGCACACATATACAAATGATAGGCTCATGTTGATGTGTGAATTTGGTCACTGTTTTGATTTTTGTTACTTTCTTTTTATAATAAATGATAATTTTGGAATACAATTTACTATTTCTGTGTCTATTTTATGTATATTCACTGCAGTTATTCATATAAACCAGTGGTCTGAGACATTGTTTACAGCTTCAAAAGGAGTTAAAAAAAATTTGGTGTTAAGCAGTGGTTTTTCTGTTAATGTAGAAGCAGTTAAAACAGGCCGGTCAAATTTGACCGGGAGCACTAAAGTAAGGTGGGAGAAACGAACACGACACAAAGGTTAAAGACATCTCCTTTGCAGTTTTTGTGATGTTTTTAATTCTTCTTTTATTCTTATTCTGCTACAGCATTTAATTGTTGTATGTGGAAGTAACGCCAGGATCCAGGTTTCTCCCAACTATTGCATTGAAATGAGACGATCAATGGAAGTGACTTCAGTGAGTTTAATGTTGTGGCTGATAGATGTTTATCTTGAAATAAATTCACAAGTCTGAGCTTGGATTTTTTTTTTTTTTTTGTAAAACATGGAGACAGGACAGAGGTAAAGACCTTGATGGAAATAATCATTCTATACCTTAAACCATTTCCCCTCTGATTCCTCCTGGGAAAGGAGCAATTCTCTATTAAACACAAGGTCACGCTGAACTGTGACCCGGTTTGACAGTAGAATAAATTATCTGTCATCATCAGTTAACCCGCTGGCATCCGAGGCTGTGATATAATGTCTTATAAAAGCCTACAGACATGGTGTCTGATACATCAACTAGAGCAGTATCATTTCTGCTCACACTGGGCCCCAAATGGGCCCAAACGGGCCCAAACGGGCCCAAACGGGCGGGTTTGCTGGGCTGTAGCCCTTACATGCTGTTTGGCCAAGTAGACATCAAATCTGCTTGGTTGTGTTAAGGAGAGGACTGTTTTTCTCAGTTTTACCAGGATCACAAGGCTGTTGTAGTGGGTCAGTCGGTCATCATCTCAATGGAAGGTCGGTGATTTGTTGCAGCCCTACCGCGTGTCCTTGGGCAAGGCACAGAGAGCCGTGTTGCCTTCATTAGGGTGTTACTGCACTAAATATATCATTTCCACACCAGGCAACATCCCAGGTGCAGACTGTGCAAAGATGCCTCCGGCACAATCCAGCACATAACTGCAGGCTGTAAGAGGCAGATCAGGAAGTCCATGAGGACATGAGGAGAAACGTCAAAGAGAGGGAGAGAATGAAGGGCAGAGATCCAAATACAGATGATAAACTGGTGACGGCTGAGCAACTGGACATTGTGATAATTAAGAAGACAAAGATGTACCAATCCCAAATGGCAGCAGCATACAGCAACAAACATAGTGTCTATTACAATGCAAATTGTCTCTGGGCTCTTTTCAGAGACCCAGGGCATGACCCCTGACCAAATATAATGAAATATTAAGCAATATTATGAAATATTAGGTAAAGACACAGTAGCAAGTAAAAAACTCTCCACAACACACACACACACACATCCACACACAAATATATAGTTAACCATATTCTTCTAATGAATGCCCCTTCCCTAATACTAGCCCAGTATTTTGACAAAATTTAAGTGAAGCTAAATCTAAGCCTTTCAATTTTCCTCAGCAATCTTAACAACTTAATTTTTATTTTTTTACTTAAAAAGATTCTGTGTATGGCTGTTTCTTGGATGACATCTTATATTCTAATAATTGTGTGTATCTAATTGACTTGTTATGATTATATTGTAGCATCACGTCACCACACGCACTGAAGCCAACTGTGAAAGAAAACATACCATAAACTTACTTATTAACGTGCGTCTTAAGAATCAGTGAAAATAAATATTATTATTCCTAAATAATAAGTAAAATAATAAGTAAAACCTCTTGAGATTTTAAGATTCTGAGGTACCCCCTCAGAGATGCTATTTTCTGTCACCTACCTTTACCTGTAAGTCAGCCAATGATTTAAAGACGGACCAGATAACTGGGCTAACTTTGTAAAGGAAAAACAAACAAACAAACATCATGGATATTGTAACTAACTTTCCGCTGCTTTTTTAAAGAATCTCCTTATGTCTGGGGAGGGTGCAGGTATTGCAAACAATTCATCGTCAGCTAGAAAAGAAAACCCTTTTAATCTATACTACTGGAACTTTTCATTGTTTAGTTTAGGGTTTCTCAACGGGGGCGGTACCGCCCCCCCAGGGGGCGTTCTGAACCTTTAGGGGGGCGCTGGAAACATCAGGGCTGAGAGGGGGGCGCTCAGGCACAAATGGGGGGGGGGGGGGGGGGGGCACGCCTTAACAACTATGTTTTAAACTTCCATGGTTTCTCAAGGTTTTTTTTTATAGTTCAAATCTATTTATTTTTCAATAAACTGTTGTGCTCAGATTTCCTTTCCAAAAATAAAGCTGCTGTCTGAGACCAAAACCCAGAGTTTGCTGCTTCCATGACCCGGTAAAATCTCCTTTTCTCTCTACGTCACAATCAGACGAGCCGAGCGGGATCGGTCGCCATAGTAACGCCCATAAACACACAGCCGTAGAGAAACTCCTTTCCAATACATTTCACGGACTTTATTCAACAACCAATGAAAACAAATACAATCAAGACCACGTAATCACGTTTAATCACAAACATTTACAGTACAATCAAAAATGGCGGAAAACAAGAAAAAGTGCCGGCAGTACAATGCTAATTACGTAAATTGTGGATTTATTCGATCACTGAGCAACGTACATCTGCCGATGTACATTGGAGAGATTGGTGGCATCTTCCAACACAGCTCTGCTAACAGCTAAGGCTGCTTCACTGTGGGAGAGTCTCTAGTTGTTCCGATAATAAAGGAGGTGATCTCCACCGTCACCCGTTAGCTGTGCTAACAGCTAAGGCTGCTTCACTGTGGGAGAGTCTCTAGTTGTTCTGGTAATAAAGGAGGTGATCTCCACCGTCACCCGTTAGCTGTGCTAACAGCTAAGGCTGCTTCACTGTGGGAGAGTCTCTAGTTGTTCCGGTAATAAAGGAGGTGATCTCCACCGTCACCCGTTAGCTGTGCTAACAGCTAAGGCTGCTTCACTGTGGGGGAGTCTCTAGTTGTTCCGGTAATAAAGGAGGTGATCTCCACCGTCACCCGTTAGCTGTGCTAACAGCTAAGGCTGCTTCACTGTGGGAGAGTCTCTAGTTGTTCCGGTAATAAAGGAGGTGATCTCCACCGTCACCCGTTAGCTGTGCTAACAGCTAAGGCTACTTCACTGTGGGAGAGTCTCTAGTTGTTCCGGTAATAAAGGAGGTGATCTCCACCGTCACCCGTTAGCTCTGCTAACAGCTAAGGCTACTTCACTGTGGGAGAGTCTCTAGTTGTTCCCGTAATAAAGGAGGTGATCTCCACCGTCACCCGTTAGCTGTGCTAACAGCTAAGGCTGCTTCACTGTGGGAGAGTCTCTAGTTGTTCTGGTAATAAAGGAGGTGACACAAAAGGAGTGGCACATCGTCTGTGCCACTGATGGAGCACCAGCTATGGTCAGCAGATATCGGGGATTCACCACCTTATTAAAGCAGCGTGTTCCCCAGGTTCTGACAGAACTGGACTCTGCACCGTCACAACCTGGTGGCTAAAAAAAATGTCCCCATCACTCAATGAGTCCCTGAATGTGTCAGTCAAGGCCATTAACAACATAAAGGCCCATGTGCTCCATGATGGGCTCTTCAGACAGCTGTGGGGGGAAAATGATGAGGCCTTTAAGCTCCTGCTGCTCCTCAGAGGTTACCTGGCTGTCCACCTGCTCTACCAAGCTGTGGAACCTCAGTCATTGAGTTCCTCCACCAGGCCGACGCCGCTTTGAAGCCTCAGCTGTGGTCTTGACTTCTTCGACCAAATGAACATGGTCCCTTTGGAGCTCCAGGGTGATGAGATGAAGCTGGTCCACTCAAAGATCACCCTCTGCAGCTTTATAGTAAAACTGGAGCTCTACCAGCAGAACCTGGGGAGGCGACAATTAAATCATTTTCTGCAGTTGGCAAAGGTATGCTTCAATTATATTATTATAAAGGCCTGTTCACACACAAATAAATGTGTAGCTAATTATTAAATTAGCTACACACCTGTCTGTTCTTCGATGTGGCGCTTTCAGTAAATCCTCCTCCTCCGTGGCTTCCGTCCTTCTCCTAAATCAGCGCAAAAAAAAATTCCTCCGCAAATTATTTCGCTAAAAAGTGGAATCCTACAGGGGAATCCTTAGCGAGCATTACGTCATACGCGCTGTTTGAGGAACTCCAAGGGGGGAAAAAATGTTCGTTGTTCTTCAGGTGTTGGATGAGCTGATCTGCTGCTCTACACTGGGCACTTAAGTATTACACTTATAAATATTATAATACTACTACTACTACTAATAATAATACTATAATACAAACGTATTATATTATTATAGTGTTATTTCCATTGAATTTCTATTATTTCTATTTCCACAAATTAAAATCCATGCTTACAAAGACACAGGGTTCACTTCAGTCATTCATTTCATGCCAGAGATGTGCTGATTAACTTCCTTTGATTATGTACGTAAATGCATGTGGTGAGTTTCTGTAGGTTAGCAGGAACACCTGAAGTCTTATCTTGTTGATTAAGTGGAATGGATTCTCTGGCAGAGTAATAGAAACAGCGCTGGGTGGGTTAATGTGTTTACCTGGTAAATGTGTGGGAGTCCAAACTAATAATTTTGAAATGTGGGGGGAGCCAACACCTGACGGTTACGATGCCTATGCTCTAAATCAGACCTGGGCAAAATACGGCCCTTTGTGCGTCTCTGTCCGGCCCGCATGAGGCCAATCATAAATTACATTTGATTACAACTTAATTAAAAAAAATATATATATATATCTATGTCGTGCCTGCAATACAACTGTGCTGCTTTTATTTTAAAAGGCATAGTACTTCCGTGTAGCGTACCTGCATGTGCATGAAGGAAAACAGCGCTAAGTGATGCTGCCCGCAAAATGTGTGCTGATGCTAAGAAAAGAAAAGTTGGAGTGCCGTGTTTTCAACAAGACATAGAACGGCAAGTATTTCTTTACAGAAATTAAAGGTAAAGCCGTGTGCCTGATAGGTGGTACACGGGTCGCTGTGTTCAAAGAATATAATTTGAGTCGCCACTACACGACCAAACATGAGGCAAAATACAGAAATCTGTCGGATAAAGAGCGCAACAGAGGCTGATGTATTGCTAGCAAAACTGCAAACCCAACAAGGAATTGGTAAAATGAGGTGGAAAACATTAAAACATTATTTGTTGTATTGATGTGTTTCTATAAATGCATTGTAATTCACAGTTTGAGGAAATTAAGAAGTTAAGAATAAATTGGACTGATGAATGATTATTTTTGTTTTTTACTCGACCTATACGCCACAATTTCACAGAGCCTAATATAAATATCTACAGAATAATTGTATTCTTCTAATTACCAGTACCACTGATTTTAAATATATAATTTAGTGCATTTTACAATGGAAGAAAGTTGAGCAGGATTAAGTTCAAGTTATTGTTGATGTGGCCCTCTGACACAACTCAGGTTTTTCATGTGGCCCCTTGTAAAAATTAATTGCCCACCCCTGATCTAAAGAGACGGCTGGGTGGCGGCAGGTGAGCCTTAGGTTCCTGATAAAACAGGTGGTACCAGTAGTGTAAAATAACAGTTAAGTAGCTTACAGACAGACTCAAGCTTTGAATTGTCCTTTTCTTTTAGGACCATATGCTTTTTAGAAGCAACTCTTAAGAGTTGTGAGTCCACTCAGCCAAGCAACAATAATGGCGACACTAACGTACAACTGAAACTACTTTTCATTTTCTGTAGGTTTCATAGATTCTTTTTCAGACTGTCCATCTAACACGCTTTGTCCTTTCACCTTTGATGTCCCTTTCATGTGCTACACTCTCTGTCCTCCTTTCTTTTGTTCTTGTCTATCCTCCTGAGTCATGTGACTGAGGGATGATGCTCTCTCTCTCCGTCTTACTGCATTATTGATCTGAGTAATCTAAGCAGCACACATGGTGTTTATGTGAGTGCACGTGTGACAGTAGCACATGCACACACACCCAAAGGTCTGAATCACCCCCCCTCCTTGATTTTTGTTAGATAAGACCATTAACAGAATAGAGAAAGATCAGTAAGTGGTTCTCCGTGTACGGAGCAACGCCACCTCGCTATTGGATGTGTGCGTGCAGGTGTGTAGTTGTGTATTTGTGGAAACTACAACGGACTGACGTCTATAATTCAGCTCTAGATTACATCCAGGACGCTTGAAACATTTTCAGAAAGGGAGAAAATCAATTTTATTGTCCTCAGCTTTAATGGCATAAGGAGAGTTTTTTCTTTCATGGTACCTGAGAGCAGCACTTTACTGTGACACTAAACGGTCGCTGCTGCGCTAAATTACTAAATTACTTCAGAGATGATTTTTCAAACAATGGGACAATATAAGTTTGTAAATCCAGAGGCTGTTCAGCACAGCCAGTCATTTTGCCATGAACTGTTAACTAATATAAATACATAGAATGATGTATAATTACTATTAATGTATTTTTTCCTATGTAATATTGCCAATATATCTGTGCCCCCCCCCTCTCTGTCCTCCATCCTCTCTGTCCTGTCTCCTAATTCTATATGAAAATGTCAATTCCGAATTAAACTTAATTCCGAAGTAAGTGGCTGGTTTATTCCCATTTTAATTCCGAATTAAATAATTCTGCAGTCATGTTTACACTCATTCCTGTTTAAATTAATTCCCGTCTTTCTGCGCATGCTAGTTCTCTTGCCCGCCTTATATTCTTATATTCCGCGCTGGGCTTGTTTTCGAAACAAAGTTTCAAAATGGCAGCACGCAGTAAACGGTGTTCAAGAGCAGAGACGATTTATTTAATAAATAGCTTGGAGGAACTGGAAATAATTAAAAGAACAGATGGCAGGAAACATAAAAATTGTGAGCTTTTCAAAGTTGTAGCGGCCAGGTTAAATGAAGGAGGTTTCACAGATAGAGACGCCACCCAGGTCAAAAATAAGTGAAATGTTGTTGCTAACTGAGTTAGCTAAGTTTGTTTTCTTCTGGTAGACGTAAAGACGTCCGCCCCCCCCATCCAATCAGAACCCTTCCCAATCCCCAGACCTAAAGAGGAGTTGGATAAAGCCGAACAAACGTGTTTTCCATGTAAACCTTAATTCGGAATTACTATTTCCATGTAAACTCAAAGGAAAATAGTTTAATTCGGAATTATTTGATTCGGAATTATTAATTCCAAATTTAAAAACATCATGTAACCGCAGCCAATGTTTGTTCAATTAAGATTTAATAATATTAGCTATAGTTAATAATATGTGCCTGGGGATCATACTTGGAGTCTCTGAAAAGCAGCTAGAGATTTAAATCGTAATAGACGCGATACAAAAAAGGTTAAAAGTTAAATTAATTAACTGTAATTTTTGCACATGATACAAACTGAAAACTTTACTTTACTGCTTTTGCGTTTGCTTTACTTTACTTGGCTTAATCCAAACACAGACGTGCCACTCTAACAACTGGATTTCTCTCTGTGGTGCTGCATGTCACAGCCAGGTTTTTTTTTTTTTTTTTAATTGCTTTTTACTTTTTAAAACCAAAGCATCTATCTACCTCTTGCAGTTTAAAAAGACTTTTCACTACTGAGTGAGAGAAAACATGGAATTACATCAGCTGTTGTCAGTGGTACACGTCTGGACAGAGACCTCTGATGTTGTTCCTGAATCTGCTGGAGGTACTGGTACCAGAGCTTCATCTTTCAGCCTCTAGTTTATTTTAGGCCTTATTTTACGATTCTGGTTCTCCACACTACAAAGACAGCACATATTCTAGTAATTCATGGAGGGAGATAGCGATGAATGTGGGTCTGGATACGGCCGAGACGGTGAGGAAGTGGAAAAACGCAAGAGATACGTTTAGTAAGTTTAGCTACTTAGTGATTGTCCCTCTTACGTTGTGGCGTGGAATAACATAGCGGAGACCATGCTAGCATAAATCAAAAGTGACGGCGGCATCTCTGCGACAAGCTGACGGCGACACATTGGCACGATATTATACACGACCCTTGAGGTCAGACACATTACCGGTTTATTGGGGTGGCTGTTGCTCAGTTGGTAGAGCGGGTCGTCCAGTCACTGGAAGGTTGGCGGTCCGATCCCGGCTCCAACTGTCAACATGTCAAAGTGTCCTTGAGCAACACACTGAACCCTAACTTGCCTCCAGTGGGCCTGGCAGCGCCTTGCATGACAGCTGCCGCCCCCTGGTGGATGAATGTGTGTGTGAACGGGTGAATGAGAGGCCATTGTAAAGCACTTTGGAGGCTCCATGATGGTGTCTGGAAAGCGCTATATACAGTCATGGAAAGAATGATTAGACCACCATTTTTTCTTCACTTTCTTGTTCATTTTAATACCTGGTACCACTAAACGTCATCATGTGACTAAAACAGACAGAAAAGAAAACACTGAATGCATAAAAGCAGTGTTTTTGGCAGTACAACGCCATAGCTATTGATGTAAAAACTTAAGTGATTTAGGTTATAATCAAGAAAACCATGGAAAATGGTAAGATATCAGCTCTAAAATAAAACTCTTATGAGCAATCTTTGTGGTTATCGTTATGTTTGTCCAAACAAATGTACCTTTAGTTGTACCAGGCATTAAAATGAACAAGAAACTGAAGAAAACAAGGGTGGTCTAATCATTTTTTTCCATGACTGTAAGTGCCGTCCATTTACCATTTTGCCATTTATTGCTCTGGATTTGGAAATCTCACACAATCTTTGCTCTTTCTCTACCAGTCATGGTGTATTTTAGCCAATACTTGATGTTGACTAAGATGTTCCTCCACCGTATTCCAGCTACTGGTCACCTTTCTGCAGCTTACACTATTATAACACTGTTATATGAGGTGGCTGTAGCTTAGTTGGTTTAGTGGGTCGTCCAGTCACTGGATCCAGGCTTCAACTGTCTACATGTCTCTAACAACTTGCCCCCAGTGGGCTTGACAGCATCTTGCATGGCAGCAGCCCCCCCACTGGTGTGTGAAAGTGCTATATAAGTGTAATCCATTTACCACATGCTGGATTGTCTCAACCTCAAATGCCTAAGGTCCTCAGATCAGTCCTCATTTAATCCGTTACTGCTTCCTACCTTTATATATATAGCAACTTATAATAGTGGAAAACATCTTTCCAATGCATCAGCGTAGAAACTGTGTGTTTGGGCTGGAAGAAGAATTGCACAGCTCAAAATCGTTAATCTCAGTCTGTCAAACTGGCCAAAACTAACTCGAATTAAGCAATATGTGAACTCCACTGGTTGCAATGTGAGCTCACCATCACTGCAGGTGTGTAATTTGTAATTGCTTAAATTATCTTTTCTGGAGGGACTCCTGCCAGTAAGGTGGGAGGGAAACTGGCTTCTGGAACAATATAACCACAGATGCTGCGCTCGTTTTGGCTGTTAATCACTTCAAATAAAAAATGCATCATCACACAAGCAGCCTCGCCTGATTAAACACAGGTGCTTTAAAGCAAAGCAACGTGACTGGAATTTTGTTTTGATTTACTTTGGATAAAACTTAAACTTAATGGCTGATTTAGAACCAATTTGTTAATTTGTTAGTTTCACCACTAAGTATTACAGTACTTTCTGAAAAATATTGAGTGGTGGTGTCTATGACATCATCATCATCAAAAACAGTGTCAGTGGCATAGATGTGATACGAGGACCGGCTGTAGACCTGATGTTTGTCTGCATCATAAAAATGTCATCATCTGAAATGCTCCTTTTATAGCCAGACATTTTAATGACCTGTTGCCAAATAATCTGTTGTCAAATGCTCCTCCATTTGTTTTTGATTTAGTTACTTTTCCATCCCCTGTGTTTCTACCATCAAAGCCAAAATGAGCTAATATCTCCCATGAAATGGTAAAATGTCTCCATTTCAACATCTGATATGTTCTTCATTGTTCTATTGGTAATAAAATATGTGTTCATGAGGTTTTTAAATCATTGCATTCTATATTTATTTTCATTTAGGGGTTGTAATTCACTCCCAGTCTGGTGAGCTCTGGTACTGGTACAGGTACTGGTGCAGCCATTATGCTCCCAGTTGTTGCCAACAGAAAACAACCGCAGGTCTAACAGGTGCAGGATTTGTGACAAAATGTGAATATTAAAATGAGAATAAACATCAGGGTCAACTGTGACACGCTGATAACAAAGCAAACATGGTCGTCACACAACACTGTTACTGCAACAATAGATCATTGTCTCTCAGTAACAGGTCAAACTTGGATGAATTATGTTTATTCGTGTATTTATTTTAGTATAAACAGAATGATGAATACATTGTTCTTCATTTTGTGTTACATCTAAAACTGAAATCATTAGTGGTTCACCTGGGGCATCAAAGGTGGAGAAGCATTTTGTTTTCTTTTTGTTTACTGTTGATCCTTTAATCAAAGGTTTTCCCTGCAGTATAACTAAACCTCTTTATATACTGATTTTTGCACCTCCTTTTCACATCACTTCCCCCTCCTACTCCCTTCTTTTGTTTTAACTCCTTTCTCCCTACAGTACTGCCTTTCCTTCATCTTTCTTTCATCTCTCTCTCTTCCCCCCATGACTTCTCTAGTATACTCTGCCCTCTTCTTCTTCTCCTCCTTTATCGTCCCTCAGGATCGTCCTCTGATCGTTCATCTCTCTGTACTGTCCTCTTTCAGCCCCTCACCCACTCCTCCTTTCCTTTCCTGTCTCCTCCTTCAGCCTCCCTCCTCTGTAGGGGGCTGAAGGCTGCCAGTCTGTCGCACATGCACATACTTGAACGAACACACTTCCCAGGGTGCATTGGACATCAGTCTGTCCCACTGTGGTGCCGATCTGCTCACCCAGGTGAGGGGGTGTCCGTGCACGTTTCATCATCTTGTCTTTTCATCTGAGAGGGTGGAGTTGTGATTATCTGGCAGCTCACCGCTGTTGACCTCAGATGTGCTCATTAATATTCCTGGATGGAAGTAATTATGTGTAAGTGATTGTAATGTTAGTTAGAAAAATAATACACATAACAGATCTTGTAAAGTATGAACCAGGAGAACTTCCATAATGTGTTATATTAATTATTTGTATTCATTTGGATTTTTATATGATCTCATGGGTAATGAGAGGAAGATTAATGAAAATATGATTATAAAAGATGAAGAAGAAGAAACTAAAAGTTGACTGGTAATGCTATATGCAGGCAATGACTTTTTTTCAGCTGTACCCTTCAATTTCCAGTCATATCTTTTTATTCATCACCACCATCACAGTGCATGCAAACAGAACTAATAATAATAATAATAATAATAATAAAAATAATTATAGTAATAATAATACATTTTATTTGAAGGTGCTTTTCTGTTACTCAAGGTCAACATACAGAGCTTTAAAGACTCAGTAGAAACAGCGCAATAAATACATAAAAACACAAGCCTAGAAGAGACGGGTTAAAATTTGAAAATGCAACGGTTATGAGGTGGAAAAGCAGATTTAAACAGATGAGTTTTAAGTGAGGATTTGAACAGAGGCAGTGAGTCCAGATTTCTGATTTCTGGTGGAAGTGAGATCCAGAACCAGGGAGCAGAACAGCTGAAGGCCCAGCTGCTCCCCCTGGTGGTGAGACGGGGCAGGTGGATGGAAACAGAGGACCTGAGGATACAGCAGGGAGTGGCAACAGAGATGAGGTCAGACAGGTATGGAGGGGCGGGGTTATGGATCTGGTAGATGGAGGGATGTTCTTGTGATGATCCAGGCAGCTGAGTTCTGATCCAGTTGGAGCTTATGGAGGGATTTGTGAGGGAGACCGTAGAGGAGGGAGTTGCAGTAGTCCAGGTGGGAGGTGACGAGACTGTGAACGAGGATGGCAGCGGTATGGGGGGTGAGGGAGGGGCGTAGCCGGTAAAGGTTGCACAGATGAAAGTATGCAGACCTGGTGACGTTATTGATGTGAGATTGGAATGATAGATTACTGTCAAGAACGACAGCCAGACTCTTAACCTGAGGGGAGGGGGAGGGGGAGCAGTTATCAATGGTAAGAGAGAAGCTGACAGTTTTGGATAATGTTGATTTTGTACCAACGAGGAGAACCTCAGTTTTGTCACTGTTGAGGAGTTTGATTTGATGTAATTAGCTTGAGAGTGGGTTTACTGGAGAGGTAGAGCTGGGTGTCGTCCGCATAACAGTGGAAATTTAAGATAAGATAAGATAGCACTTTATTGATCCCACGACGGGGAAATTTGTGCGTTACCACAGCTCAAATTACAGAAAAGAAAAATAATAATATACAGTCATGGAAAAAAATTTTAGACCACCATTTTTTTCTTCACTTCTTGTTCATTTTAATACCTGGTACCACTAAACGTCATCATGTGACTAAAACAGACAGAAAAGAAAACACTGAATGCATAAAAGCAGTGTTTTTGGCAGTACAACGCCATAGCTATTGATGTAAAAACTTAAGTGATTTAGGTTATAATCAAGAAAACCATGGAAAATGGTAAGATATCAGCTCTTAAATAAAACTCTTATGAGCAATCTTTGTGGTTATCGTTATGTTTGTCCAAACAAATGTACCTTTAGTTGTACCGGGCATTAAAATGAACAAGAAACTGAAGAAACAAGGGTGGTCTAATCAGTTTTTCCATGACGGTATAAACAATATATATATAAACAGAAGAGGAACAAATATATACAGTAGAAAAAATTACATAACATTATATTTACAGAAAAAAATGCCCAAGGGGAAGAAGGTAGATGATGAAAAGGAGGGGCCCCAGGACTGAGCCTTGGGGCACTCCTGAGGTGACAGCGGAAGGTTGTGATGTAAAAGATTTGAGCTGAATAAAGTGATTGTGGCCTGAGAGGTAAGATTTAAACCAGTCAAATGGGGTGTGGGAGATGGCGATCTATTGAGGAGGGTGGTGTGACAGATGGTATCAAAGTAGTATTATTATCAAGGAGGGTGAGGATGGTGAGAAGGCAAGAGTCGGCTGACATGAGGAGGTCGTTGGTGACTTTAATTAGGGCAGTTTCTGTGCGATGGAGGGGGAGGAAACCAGACTGAATGTGTTCATAAAGGTTATTGTTTGAAAAATGAGAGTGGAGTTGAGCAGCTACAGTTTTTTCAAGGATTTTGGAAATGAAAGGTAGATTAGAATTAGGACGCAGGTTATGAACGTTGGTAGGATCAGCACTGGGATTCTTCAGTAGTGGGGTTATTGCAGCAGATTTGAGTGATGGAGGGACAGATCCAGAGGAAAGAGAGGAGTGGATGGTGGCAGAGAAGGAAGGCATGCTTTAACCAGAGCAGTCCGGTTGACATGTGGACGGCTTGGACTTGCGGATGAGATTAAAAATGTCTGAGGTGGAGGGGAGCAGGAAGAAGGAAATGAATTAGTGTGTGGCGGGGATTCAGCTAAAATACTGGGGGGGGGTTGTGAGCTGAGATGCTGGTGGATCATCTGGATTTTTTTATTAATAAATGACATGAGGGAGTTGCAAAAAGCAGATTTTGATTAGGTTCTTCTTTGTCTTCTTGTTCTATTATTTGTTGGTGGTTGGCATACAGTCAAAGTGGTACATTCCTGCCACCAATTGGTGTGGAGTGGTAACTGACTAAGTCAGTGGATCCAGTTGGGTCCGTCACAGTAATGGTGCAAACCAGCTGAAAGGACCAGGAAGGAGGTTGCCCCTGTTACAGTTCCAGCCTCCCAGGTTTCATTCTAGACCCCGCTAACGGAAACCCACCTAAACGCACCTTCAACGTAGTGTAGCGTTAAGATAAAGGCTAATCATTGTCTCTACTCTCTACTGTGGAGTGATGGCTTTTAGATCTAAGGTTCTTTATTGTCATGTTCCATGTAACAACAGTCATCATTACTGCTACTTGGTGTCAGCTCAACTTTGCACAGTTTAACATTTTAGAGCAAATTAAAGTGTAAAATACTTACATTAAAATATGATTCAAAAAAGAATGTGATCAAATATGACAGAACATGATAAGAATAAGATAAAACGAGATAGAAGCGATACAACTCTGACTGTGTACAAAATGTGCAGCATCGAGGGGAGCGCTTCCAGGCCGCCCCATATTAAAGTGACGAGTGACTGGAGTACGACTGAGGAGGGAGGGGGGGGGGGGGTTGTATGCAAGAGAGAGAGAAGGAGAGTGAGAGAGTGACATCAGCAGTTCAGAGGCCTGACGGCTGGCAGGTAGAAACTCTCAGATCCTGTAGGTTCAGGTATAGATGCTCCTGAACTGGAAGGAGCGAGAGCAGTTCAAATCTCGTATAAACGATTCTCCTCGCCTTCCTCCTGCAGCTGTAGATGTCCTGGACGGTTGGCAGCTCTGACCTGGTTATGCACTGAGCTGATTTTACCACCCTCTGCAGACAGTTGCATTCAAAGATGGTACAGCCGCTGTACCGGACTGTGATGCTCCCAGCCAGGAGACCCTTGATGGTGCATCAATGAGTATCCTAATATCTATGCTGGCTGTTCTCAGTCGGTGTGGGAAGAAGAGACACTGGCTTTCTGACCTGATGATGATGTTGATCACCAGGAACCTGAAGCAGCTGACTCACTTCCTCCCTGTAGCCTCCCAAAGTCCACAACCAGCTCTGTGGTCTTGCTGATGTTTAGTAGGAATTGTTGGCTTTGCAACATGAGTTAGTTAGTGCTCCAACCTCTTCCCTGTAGGCCGCCTCATCATTGTCAGTGGTGACGTTGATGATGGCGGCGTCGTCAGTGAACTTGATAGTTGTGATGGAGCTGTGAATGGAGGAACAGTTATAAATGTTCAGGGACTGAGCTTCATAACGAGTGTAGAGGGTAAAATCCAGCTTAAGGCTGAACTGAAGTCAAAAAACAGCATTCGCATGCAACTGGTCCTCTGATCCAGGCGGGAGACGGCGGTGTGGGGGTGCACAGGTGCACCACATTGTCTATGGACCCGTTTGACCTGTAGGTGAACTGGAGCGAAGCTGTAGCTGGCAGAGAATTTATGACGTGAGCTTTGACTATTCCTTCAAAGCACTTCATGATGGTGGAGGCGGGGGGCGCAACTACCTACTGTCTGAGGGGTAAGCAAAAACATGGCTGTGTCCCCCCCCAACAAAAAAACACATATACACACAAATGACTACAATTTTAAAAATTCCACAAATTCTGAAACAAATTCTGCACCTCTCTGTTCCAGTTCATTCTCTCTCTCATCTGGACTCATGAGGTCGAGAGAGTGGACAAAAATTTTACTCAAGTAAGAGTATTGTTAATTTAGAACAATATTGCTCAAGTAAAAGTTAAAAGTATTTTACATGAAAACAATTCTTAAAGGTACAATTTATGTACCTTTATTTATGTACCAGGCCTGTCCGGGAACCTGTCATAAATAAATCAGTCAACAGATCAGGGTCAACAGGTCAACAATAAGGAAGCAAGAGATCCAGGAGCGTTCCTTGGGACCGTACCCCTCCCAGTCCACCAGGTATCGGTAACGCCATCCCCGCCTGCGGACACCGAGTATCCGGTCGTCGACCGTGTAGACTGGGTGCCCATCGACAAGGCGGGGAGGCGAAGGATCCGCGAGGGGATGAAGGGGGCTGTCCAACACCGGTTTAATGAGGGAAACATGGAAAACTGGGTGAACCTTAAGTGCGGCGGGGAGTTTCAGACGGACGGCACTGGGTTCACAATGCGGTTAATGGGGTAGGGACCAGGGGACAGAGGAAGGTCTCAGGAGGAGAGCCAAACCCGTTGGCCCACCTTGTAGTCTGGGACAGGCGTCCAGTGGCGGTCAGCGATCCGCCGGTTCCGGGCAGCGGTTCTTTCTAGAGCGGCATGAGCTTCTCGCCAAACTCTGCGTGCCTGGCAGAAGTGAGCCTGGACCGATGGCTCAGCCACTTCAGCCTCCTGGTTGGGGAAAAGCGGAGGTTGAAAGCCATTGACCACCATAAAGGGAGACATACCAGTGGCGGAGGAGACCAGGGAGTTATGGCAGTACTCCACCCAGGGGAGATGTGCAGACCAGGAGGCCGGGAGACGTGAAGTCACACAACGTAGGGAGGATTCCAGGCTCTGGTTTGCTCGTTCTGTCTGGCCGTTCGATTGAGGTCAAACTGGGAGTGACTCCCAGGGTCTCACAGAAAGCCTTCCATACTCCGCGATGTGAGCTGAGGACCTCTGTCCGAAACCACATCCTGGGGGATCCAATGAAGGCGAAACACATGTCGGACCAGCAAATCAGCTGTCTCCATAGCTGAAGGGAGCTTGGGTAGAGGAACATAATGGACAGCCTTGGAGAACCGGTCCACGATGGTCAAGATGGTGCTGTTTCCTTCAGAAGGAGGAAGTCCACTGCTATGTGCGACCATGGGCGGTGAGGAATAGGCAAGAGTTGGAGGAGGCCAGCTGGCGCACGATGCGAGGACTTGTTTCGGGCACAGATGGAGCAGGCTGCGATGAATTCTCTGGTGTCGGTAGCCATAGTGGGCCACCAGAAGCGCTGTTGTAGCAGGAAGAGAGTTCGGTGGACCCCAGGATGGCAGGCCATTTTGGAGGAGTGTCCCCATTTGAGCACTGGAGATCGAACAGGTGACGATGCGTATAACCGACCCCGGGGGGCATCCTTCTGGCTCTGGGTCTCCCTGCTGAGCTTCCTGGACAAGCTGCTCCACCTCCCACCTGGTGGCACCAATCACACAGGAGGAAGGTAAGACGTTTTGACCTGGTGACCTGGTGAAAACTGCCGGGAGAGGGCATCCGGTTTCCAGCTTGCTGCTGGACCCAAAAAGCAGGAGATCTCAGAGCATTTGAATAAAAGGTATTTATTGCCTCACCGGAGACACAAAGAGGTACACAAAAATCCTACAAATGGAAAAAATCCCTACAGGCTGTGGTTGCTGGAGGCTGTCCAGCGTTCTGGAGCACTGTGGTGTGGCAGCGAGGCACCGATCGAACAACAGAGAATTATCTGGCAGAGTAGTGGAGGCAGAGCTGGTCTTTATGGAGAGGTGAGTCGACTGCAGAGTGTCATCATGCACACAGCCAGAGAGTAGGTCAGCCACGCTAACTTACTCTGCAAGCTTAACCTGGTCCGGAGCAGGTTATGTGCAGAGTTTAGGCTCAAATCGGCTCTAAACAAGCGCCACCCTTTCACTTTCACCCAATCCCGTTGACCTGAGCGCCAGGATTGTGCAAAGGAGGGAGAGTATTCAGAGACCGGACTGATCCGCTGGCTTCCCATGACCATATTCTCTATGAACGCTAGAGATTTCCAGCTGAGGGAATACGTTACATTTGTAATCTGCTAGAGCCAGATATTGGCAGCGCCACCAAACGCAGCCGTGCGCTCACAGTAGCGTAAACGGTGTGCGTTTCTTTGCGTTTCTTTGCCGCCGTAACCTACATGCATTCAGTTGGTGATGCAGAAAATCTGAGCCAGAATACTGGAATAAAGGTTGTACTTGCTCTTAGGGCCTGATTTACTAAAGGTTTGCGTGCGTAAAAACGTGTGCAAACTTGACATCACCCGCAAACCAATGCGCAAGCTGATTTACTAACAGCGTGCAAAGAGACTGCGCCTCTCAAATGAGCAAAATAGCACACGCTGTTCATTTAGCACTTTTGCCCTGATGAATAACAATAGGGGCGTACCCGCCAGAAAGCGCTAAATACTGGGAGGGGAAAATGCAAATAGGTTCATTTACCACACGCAATGAGATTTACCAACCCTGAAAGTAATTGCGGGGATTGTGATTGCGTCTGTATTTAGTACGTTCGAAAGGAAGGTGCTAATCTGCCCAGCATTACGCACCGATGGCTGCTGTTATTGTGGCAAGGAGGCGACATCGCCAAAATCAAAGAATACGCAGAGAGAGAGTCTTTCGGACTCGTGTAAATTTGTTTTGCACATGCAAAAGGAGAAATATTTTATTTGAATGTTAAATCGAGTATTATTCAGCAAAAGGTTGCCACAGGAGGCACCAGGGTTTCCGTTGTCTGGTAATTGCTGGACTTTGTCTGGTAAAATATGCGGAAGTCCGGGATTTTATAATCTCTCCGGTCAAAATGTCCGGTGAAAATACTCCTCCCAAGCACAATTTCAGTTGTAATAAAATGGGTTATTTCCACATCATTTTATGAAAAACGCCTCGGGATTCTCCCAGAGGAGCTGGTGGAAGCGGCCGGGGGATCTGGACCTCTGAAGCTGCTGCCCCAGCGACCCGACTTCGGATAAGCGGAAGCTAATGGATGGATGGATGGATGGATGGATGGATTTTATGAAAAAACATATACTTTTTTTACGAATGAGTAGTGTGTGAGGACGAGTCGGCTCCAGCCACAGCTCCACTCATTGATGCCACAGGTGCGCAGAGACGCATCTCCGTAATGACAGCGCTCCGCGGTTATGGAGGCTTGAACTTCTCAACGGCCACTTAACCACCCGTCTTGTTTGCCGAAGTTTTATTAAAGGCCACTTTTTCTTTAGTTCCTCGCCTTATATCTTGCCACCTTCTTTTAACCTCATCTGCCGTTCTTTTTGTCTTACCAACTGCATTTATTCCATCGCACATTTTCTCCCATATTGCGTTTCTTTTGGTAATGTTTAAATTTCTTTGCTTTAGTTCATGAATGTGTTTATTTGCCTCTTCCACTAATATCTCTAACTCCAACTCGTCAAATTTCATTTTGCGCTTGTGTCTATCCTGCTTTCCATCCAGACTCTCCATGGCGCAAACCGTAAGACACGCAACACCTCATTTAAATACTGCGGTTTGCACCCGTTATCAATTGCGCGAGCATTCTTAGTTGATCACCCGCAAAACACACAACAACAACACGCGCAAACTTTTTCAGTGCACACGCAATTTAGTACTCTTTATTTAGGATCTTAGTAAATCAGGCCCTTACTGAACTGCTGAATATGTTTGTAGTATTCCCTGGCCATCTGCCCACGCTTCAAATAAAAGAAGCGTTTTACTAAATCGCAGGTAACATAAATTAATAGTCCATTATATTGATAATCAGTGTGACGTGGAATTTCATGTGAAATGTTGTAATATAATTCATTCATAGATTCCCCATGGTGATAGGGTACCTATTAAAGTGGTCATGAGTGTGTATAACAGATAATATTAAATCTTAAATTAATTTCACATAGATTTAGCAAAAAACTAAAGTGATTTTCATTTATCATTCATAATGGGACAGTCAGACCTACATAATGTTTAAATCTACTGCATTAAGTTTAAAGTTTAAGCGCTCTAAAAGAGGGAGGGAGATTAATTAAGGTGCATTAAGTGGTGAAATAAATATAACTTACGAATTTACACGATCTGCAATTTTTTGCCAGCACTCCTCTCTGGCTTTATTCGCACCTACAGTGTTGCTTTTGGCCGTAAAGATTTCTTTGAAATCCTCATAGCTCTGCATTATTAAAACCTGCTCCTCCTGACTGAAATATACGGACCGCCATCTATCCATTTGATCCGGAATAGGCGTCAAATGACGCGTCAAACGCCCCCTTTTATGTGAACGCACACAGAGCAGGAAGCAGAAAGCCGCGGTTAACAAAGATAGTTGATAACCACCGTCGTGGTATCAGTTATCTCTGATGGAGAGTTTCAGGTTTGTTAAGCCAGCTCACCCAAAGAAAGCCTGGCTGTGTTGAACTCTCTTCGTAGTACACCCCTCTGGAGAGAGAGTCAGGAGTCAAAGGATGCACACAACATAAACAGGAATAACATAACCACAGACCATGACAGCTTTTCTTCAATACATCTGTGGGCCTCTTTATCATTAGCGTTTCACCAGGTAACCATAACTTCAACCATAACTTCATTGATAATAAAATAAAAAGTCTCTGTAAGTTAAAGTTTTTTGTCTCTTAGCTTTTGTTGACATGTTTCAACTGTTAACACATTCTGCTAAGATGTTTAGCTAAATTCTTCTACTTAAGAGTTCTCAAATCATGTTTTTCCAATTTTGAATACATTGTAATAAGGTGTTTAGACTTTTTCTGAACGTTAAACAAGATTTTACTACTTCTGCATTCTTTGGGCACTTTCAACAGTTCCTGTAGGAAAATGTTCATCTTCTTCTTGAGATTTATCCTTCAACTTCCGCTTTTTCAAATCTTTATGCGCTTAAGTTTTATGCTTCACTTATATACATGTATGGGCGTTTTTATCATTACTATTTTGCCAATTTAGGCTTATTTACCATTGTCCTAACTTAACTTAAGCATCTTGCTCCTCTAGCTGTGGATGGCATATTTCAGCTTTTTAGTACATTGTGCTGAGACCTTCTCCTAAATTCTGCTACTTTAAAAGTTCATGCTGCTCAAATTTTTAAACTTCTCAGCAGAGTTCAGGTAAATAATTCAGCTTACTGCATTCATACCTGCATTTTTGCAGAAAATGCAATTTTTCTAGGTTGAAGTGAGTGTCTCTGAGTGGCGGTGTGTTTTTTAGAGCCTTCGTCTTGGGCCTTTGTTTTGACAGGACAAAATCTGCACAGAGCTACAAGGGAAAATATATCCAAGACTTTGCAAAGGTGATTAAGCCTTTATTCTCTGAAGTGCCTGCAATTTCACCCTCATTATAGGGACGACTTATTGCCACTCATTTATTTTCTCTGGAATAATAACTAAAATTGTCAAGGATCATAAATTGCACTTAAGTTGAATTCCTAATTGTTCTTATCTTTTATTTTAAATAATACAAAATAATCACTTACTCTTTCTTTATTTTTTTTAAAATCCAAAACATTTAACTTACAGCACCTACAGAGTTTCCGCTGTGCATAACATGATTATCATAGTAGCTAATATTAAATATGTCTGATGTTTACAGCGGGGGATGATGTGACATAGACACACATGAACACATAAACAGTCCTTTCCAAGCTTTCACTTTTTTATCATCTATTTGTTCAAGCACTGCTTTTTTGCTGCATGTTATTTATGACCTCTCCTTTTCTCATTTTTATGATGCTGCAATAAACTATGACCACAAAAAAGTCAAAAGAAAGAAGAAAGAAGGTATATGCCCCCCCCCCCCCCCCCACCCCCCATACCGTCTCAACTCACTGGTCCACGTCCAGTTGGATGTTTGCAACTGCTGGAGGAGCTCAAGGTGGATGAGTTTGCTTCCACAATCATCATTTAATGTCATCTTTTCTTGCCTTGTGTTTCCCACGTCATGTACATTGTTTTTTGTAAGGTAACTCACTATTAACTATTGGGTGGCCATGCGAGAACGAACGTACAGTGTTTGTGGAAGTAAAGTCTAAGATATGGACCCTAACAGGCCCTGAATAGACTCAATCACCTGACGGAGAGCATAGGAACGAGAGCTCAGCATACGATGATGCATATTTACCACACTGAGCTTGAAATTTAAATGCACATAAACATACATACACTGGCAAGAAAGCACATGGTAAAGATTTAATAGATCAACAAACCCATCAAAAAACAAAAGCCCAGCAACAAAGAAAGCAGATTGGCCCGTGCATCATGTGTGCACAGGGAAACAGCTAAATAAAATGTGCACTTAAACGTTCAACTAAAACAGGAAACACACTTGGGACGAATGTTACAAATAACTTTCTGAGATTAGTTGCTATAGTCCAGCATTTTTCCTTCATTGAAAATAAGTTTTGGCTATTTTATTTTGCAAAATGATAAAATCTTAATCCTAATATTAGAATCAATCTCAAATCTTTTCTTTTTGAATTTAGTACCATTTTATCACAGATCTTTTGAACAGGCACAACATAACCTGCTACATTTTGAAATGTAGTTAATAGGATATTAACTACATAACATATCTCAGTTAATTAGTCAGTGACTCTCCTTATGACTTTAATGATAAGATTTAATCTTAGGTGTAGTATCCAAAGTCAAGCTGCATGTCTCTTAAGTCTGTTAAGCCTCTGTACACATCTGCACAGTAAACAGATGTTTCTAGTAAACAGAGAATATCTCCTCAGTCCTGTATCGTTGCTATAGAATACCTGGCTGCACCCATTATCATTTCATTTCTATGGCTCTTTTTGTGTTTATTTAAAAGACAGACAAAGCAAAAATGCAAAAATGTGCAAAAGGAATCACTAGAGTCACTCCAGAAGTGTGTGGTGGTGTATTTCTCTGAAGAAATGCCTCATTTTACTCAATTATCCTTGTATTTACTCACTACTAAGTTATATTTTGTGCTGTGTATTTTCCTGAAGAGGAAGGACCAACATTGACAGATGAATACCGTACCAGTACAAACATATGTTGCTATATTTACTATATAATATACAGTAGGTTAATAGATAACCACTGATTGATTACAGGATGTAGCCGTGAAGACAACTACGCTACAGTCAAATCTGAAGCACGTCAAAGACAGGTTTACACTGTTGCGGTGTATTGTAACAATACGAATTCCAATAAAGTTGGGGCTTTAAAAAAAAAAAAGAATAAAAGGAAAACTAAAAGACTTTCAAATCAAATTTGAAATGAGCTCATTTAGTGGATAAAAGGGTAAAATTTCCTTTCTCACATACTACTGCAGATTGTGCAGTCGTTCATATCCTGTGATCATTAGCATGACTTTAGCGTCTGCTGACAAAGACTAAAAAATAAAACAAAGGCATAAAATGCAGATGGTCAGATGACAATATTTATTTATTTTTTCCACCAATCATGCCATGAACATGCTAGCTGGACAAGGTTAAAAAAAAAAGAGGCGCTGTTACGAAGATGAGCACGAAAGAGGGACAAACCAAAAATGTCTGCTCTCTGGAGATTTTTAAAGTGTCAGAAAGTGATAGTACAGTTATTGTTTACAATAAATGCTCAACGTCAATTATGCCGTTTTCATACATGTTGGTGTGAAACCCTGGTGAGGCCTCAGAAGCCTCTTTCACTCAAACGTGTGCTGAACACCCTGTGGTTGGGTCGACCCGGGTTCTGGAGCCTTCACACCACAAACAAACCGCTCCAGGGTTTGATGACAGCCTGACCAAGATCTCCCCTCCTCTGACCGCTCTCATATATAATATATATATATACAGTCATGTAAAAAAATGATTAGACCACCCTTGTTTTCTTCAGTTTCTTGTTCATTTTAATGCCTGGTACAACTAAAGGTACATTTGTTTGGACAAACATAACGATAACCACAAAGATTGCTCATAAGAGTTTTATTTAAGAGCTGATATCTTACCATTTTCCATGGTTTTCTTGATTATAACCTAAATCACTTAAGTTTTTACATCAATAGCTATGGCGTTGTACTGCCAAAAACACTGCTTTTATGCATTCAGTGTTTTCTTTTCTGTCTGTTTTAGTCACATGATGACGTTTAGTGGTACCAGGTATCAAAATGAACAAGAAAGTGAAGAAAAAATGGTGGTCTAATAATTTATATATATATGTATTTCAATTCAAATTCAATTCAATTTTATTTTATTATATAGCGTCTGTTACAATGACAATTGTCTCTAGGCGCTTTACAGAGACCCAGAGCATGACCCCCGAGCAAATATCATCAACTATGATTATATAATTAAATCCAATCAATGATAATGGCAGGTAAAAAACTCCCACGTAGGGAGAAAAAAAACCTTTATACCAAACAGTGGCAAGGAAAAACTCCACTTTAAGAGGAAGAACCTTGAGCAGGACCTGGCTCATATGGGGGGGGACCTTCCTGCCAAAGGCCAGCCGGGTAGAGAAAGAAAAGAGGGAGACAGGACAGAGAGAGGATGGAGGACAGAAAGAGGACTGTAGGACAGAAAAAGTAAAAATAATAATAAAGTAGTGGAATTGTTGTAGGGTGAATGCAAGCGGGCTATATATATATATATATATATATATCTATATATCTATATATATATATATATATTATATATCTATATATCTATATATATCTATATCTCTATATATCATAATGAACAAGAATGTGAAGAAAAATGGTGGTCTACTAATTTATATCTATATATCTATATATATATATATATATATATATATATATATATATATATATATCAACTTAAATATTAGATGTTTGTTCATGCAAAGAATTTAAAACTGCAGATGGTTGTAATTTCATTACCAATCAACCTCAACCTCATGTCTCAACCTCATTTCTGGGGCAGACATGATAGATAATAGCGGGTTGAGCTCCAGTAAAAAAAGTGCACAAGCTGTGTAGTTTAATGCACATTTTAAATAAAAGTCTGATCGGTCAATTTTGATTTTTTTTTTCTAATTAAAGCCAGATCATCACACCTGGTTGGTAATATAATTTCTGCATGTGTTCTTTTTTCTAAAACTCAGCAATGTTGGGAAACCTGTCTATGACGGTATCTTCTTTTTGGTCCATCAGAAAACCAGTTAACTTCAGATGAATCTGTACAGTCTCTCTGGAGTCGTTGTGATGGACTCTGAGCACCTGTGCACGCAGTCGTCCTGCTGCAGTGCAGCGTCAGGTTGAATAGAGATGTCGTCACCGGAGGAGTGACTGGGGACAGTTTTTTTTTTTTTTTTTTTTTTAAAGTGGAGAGGCATGTTTTGACGAATGTGGGACCAGAGCAGTTTAACTGGTGGTGTGGAAGAGAAAAGAAGGTTGAGTGACTAACGAGGATTACAGGTTGGGTTGTGAGGGTGACATATGGTGATGGGGTGACTTCCTCTGCTGGATGTATTTGACCAGTCGCTCTCCTTCTGAGAGAAATCCCAGAGAGAGGGAGTGTGTGTGTGTGTGTGTGTGTGTGTGTGTGTGTGTGGTTTGTGTCCTCATGCACTCATGCAAAAATGTCCCCATCTGTAATCTACACTTCTAATGTCGGGGCAAATAAAGGTTACACTTGAACTGTTGCCTTTGTGTGTCTCTGCCTATGATTTTTCTTCCCCTTGTATCCAATTTGACAGAGCTTTCAGCAGCTCATCATTACAGTGTCTTTATAAACCCCTCATACTGCTAAAGAAGCTTTTACCATAAAGGCTGAAGAATGTCTATTTCTCATTTGGGCAAAAAACATTTGAAGGTCACTATTTTCTCTCCTTTCAGGGAACCTAAAGAGTCTCACCAACAAGGAACATGGAAGCAAGAGAGGCCAGCAACTAAAAACAGGAAGGAATAGGAAATAAAATAAAATAAAAACAGCAATGGATGCAAAATATGAGATATATGAAAAATATGAATACTGCTCATGCAAAGACACTTTGATATCTGGCTCACCCTTTCCTTTTGTGTTCATCATAGTTTTGTCTCGTCTCGTCCATGTCATCCTCCAGTGACTCATGACAGTCTGCAGGCCAGATGGATGAGCATCAGTCATCTTCTCGTTTTTGTACGTCTGCTGCCACCGCGCCATATGTGTGTGGAGGAGGGGGATCATGAGGTGGTGGATCATGTGTGTACTTTTATTTATGTATATTGTCACTCGAGCCATTATATATATATATATATATATGTATATATATATATTAGGGCTGTCAAAGTTAACGCGTTAACTTTTGATTAACGCAAAATAATTTTTAACGCAACTAATTTTTTTAACGCGTGATTGAGCCTCGGGCTCCTCCGTAGTTTGTCAAAACAGGAAGTCATGCACTGACGTCGACGGCCATGCTGCAGGCAGACAGATGTAAACAAACCTCCGTTAGCAGTAGCTGGTATAAAATGGATACAAAAGATACTATTTTGAATGGTAAGTTTAGCTTCAAAACCTTGCCTGATGGCTAACTCCACAAGATAAATGTTTGTGTTTACTGTTGATGTGAATTTAGTTACCACCGGAGTCCGACTACTGAAATATCACTTGTCGGCTAATTAGAGCGCTGATGCAGAGAGCCCCCCCGTTTGAAGCAAACCATGAAAATATTTTTTTTTGTATGAAGAACATAAGAGAAAATATTGAGTATATATATATATATATATATATATATATATATATATATATATATAATGGATTTGGCATTGTAGCAATAAATAAACATGCATTTGTTTTGCATAAGCCAAGCATTTGTGTACTCTCATATTAGGCAAGGCAACTTTATTTGTAGAGTACAATTCGTACACAAGGCAATTCAAAGTGCTTTACAGATGCATGAAGTCACAAGAAGGTAAATAGAATCATTCCATACAAGCATAAAATAATCAATAATTAATAAAATTAATTAATTTAAAAAATTAATTAATTAAATAAAAAATGAAGAGTGCAGATAAAATCCTTCCAGTCATCATCTTCACATCTAAACAGAACTGTTTTCAGTCAGTCTGGATCTGAACATTGTCAGAGTTCAGGTCTGTCTCACATCTTCTAGAAGACTGGTCCAGATTTTAGGAGCATAAAACTGAAATGCAGCTTCACCTTGTTCAGTCCTGACTCTGGACACCAGCAGGAGACCACTACCTGAGGTTCTCAGAGTCCAGGTTGGTTCATATGGATCTAACATGTCAGAGATGGACTTTGGGGCCATGAAGAGACTTGAACACAAGTAGAGCTGTTTTAAAGTCTATTCTCTGAGTGACAGGAAGCCAGAGACCTCAGGACTGGACTAATATGGTCGTATTTCCTGGTTCTAGTCAGGACTCGTATTAATAAGAGTAATACAACTTGAAAAAGATCTGTATAAGGTAGATTTAGAACAGATAAAAATATGCGATGCGATTAATTTGCGATTAATCATGATTAACTATTGACAGTCATGCGATTAATCTGATTAATTATTTTGAGAAATTGACAGCCCTAATATATATATATATATATATATATATATATATAGATATATATATATATATATATATATATATATATATATATATACAGTCATTGAAAAAAATTTATTAGACCACCATTTTTTCTTCTTCAGTTTCTTGTTCATTTTAATACTACCCTGGTACCACTAAACGTCATCATGTGACTAAAACAGACAGAAAAGAAAACCACTGAATGCATAAAAGCAGTGTTTTTGGCAGTACAACGCCATAGCTATTGAGGTTAAAACTTAAGTGATTTAGGTTATAATCAAGAAAACCATGGAAAATGGTAAGATATCAGCTCTTAAATAAAACTCTTATGAGCAATCTTTGTGGTTATTGTTATGTTTGTCCAAACAAATGTACCTTTAGTTGTACCAGGCATTAAAATGAACAAGAAACTGAAGAAAACAAGGGTGGTCTAATAATTTTTTCCATGACTGTATATATATATATATATATATATATATATATATATATATATATATATATATATATATATATACACCACACACACTTCTTCTAATAAAAATGCTCCTTCCCTAATACTAGCCCAGTATTTTGACAAAATTTAAGTGAAGCTAAATCTAAGCCTTTCCATTTTCCTCAGCAATCTTAACAACTTAATTTTTATTTTCTTACTTAAAAAGATTCTGTGTATGCTGTTTCTTGGATGACATCTTATATATATATATATATATATATATATATATATATATATTTTGTATACTGTTGGCCCACACAAAGAGGTCATTCCTCCAGCAAAGCCTGAGCACATGGTTTGAGACAAAGAAATCATCAAAATCACCAAAATGACTCAAATCCCCAGCAGGCTTTGCAGGGTTTATTATTTTACAACCAGGCGTGAAAGTGATGTCATTAGCCTCTCACTAGGCACGAACCTCAAAAACCCAGCAGGGGTCCTCGCTGATGCGCAGCAGCTCCGCTGGACATCTGTAAATACAGCGACACCCCCCCCCCTCTCCAATTATCTCCAGCCAAGTCTTAACATTGGTTCTGACCGTACCAGCTGGAAGAACCATAGCCCACATCAGCGGGAAGAACTTCCAGCTCCAAAGCCTTCTAGTTTCAAAGAACCAGTCATCCCACCTCCAGTGACCAACAGGACACAGAGGGGTGCTGTGGAAAAGTATTTGTCATCGAAAGACCTGAAGACATCACTGATCACTGCCAAACATCTCTGTTCATGAGTCCACCGCAGATAAATCAGTCACAAAAACACTTTCTGCAACACTTGTGAACTGGCAAAACAAAAGTGAAATTGTCGGGAAGAATACGTCTATATTCCATATATGTCACAGAAAATGCACAATTTACTAACATCAAAATATAATCTGAGTGCTGAAGCGTGGGCAGAGACAGCATCATGATTTGGGCATCCTGCCATTATTTAAGGTTAAACTTACCAGATGATCCTGCAGCTAGTGTAGAATATTTAATGGGTTTAATGTGTGTTTTCAATGAAGATATGAGAAAGTAAAACTATGTGTTATCAGCTTAACTACATTGTGCTTCTTTATTATTGTGACTTAGATGAGAAATCAGATCATATTCTGTAGCAAAACAATAGAAAAAACAGTTCATTCAAAGTGGTTCACATACATTTAAAGACTGAGCAACTCCAAATACAGTAATGTGAATACAACTATCTGGCTCTTCACATGCATCACCTCACGTCAAAAGGCTTAACAAATATGAACGACTTGTCCTGGACGTTCAGTTAATATTTGACTCATTGGCAGTTTCACGGCTGAATGAGCTGTAAGACTGTCGTTCTCTTATTGAACGGGACCAAAGGTCTGACTCTGCAAATTGACTCTGTTCCATTTGGCTGGTGGGCTGAAAATTTCATCTGTGAGATCAAATACCACCGACTACAAGGATAATGTCGGTGGTAACTGTTGGAGGAACGGCAGGAAAAGTTGGTTGGTAAGTTTGTCATGTTAGGCTTGTACACGCTTACAGTTATTTCCTGAAGGAAACATGTTGCACCCAGAGTGCAAAAATGGTTCTCAGATTTTGGATTGTGATTCCAATATACATGACACTGAATGGACGCCATATAAAAGACATCAATCATCACCCCCCCCCCCCCCCCCCCCCCCACCCTGATTGGTAGTTCATCAAGTTCATCAAACATAACCTAGTTTTTTTCTTCTCCTCCTTCCCAAACCAGAGGACACGCCTGTCAATCAATGATGACAGCTCAGTTGATTGGTTGATTTAGAGCTACACTGACCCAGGGCCAGTTTTACATTTCTAACTATTATAGTAATGGTCGGACTGAGACTGTGTGAGCTGAGCTGTGGTCAGCAGCGTCGGTTGCTGATCTCGCGAGGCGGATGGGCAGAATGCTTCTAGAAGGTGCTGGTCGACCAGACGGTGACAACCAGCCAACGTGAATTGATCATCAAAAAACGGAGAGGTATGGTCATCTAACGTTGAATTTATCCCGAATTTCCACCTGAATGTGAAAATGTTCACGTAGCATGCTAACAGCAGCTAGCTAGACCCTGCACCGCATCTACCATATTTTAAGCTATTGCTATGTTGATAGTGACATGAAAAATGAAACGCCATGTTTTCTTAATTAATTCGGAGGTGTCTAAAGCTTTTTACAGATTTGTGTGTTCAGTAGATAAAGTTATATATGTACCGGTACTTCTTCTACATCGGGGTTCTGCTTCTCAACATTCTCACTTTTCTTCTCACTAGTACTTCCACTCTTGCCAAAAAAATGTGATATATCGTGTTTTCGTTTCATCCTCTAACCTCTGTAGATTGAAAGCAATTCAGCAAAGTGGTTAGTTAGCTATGCTAACTTTTCCGCTTAGCGTGCTAACTTCATAGAGCAAGCAAAAGTCTCACTCATTCAGTATGCACATGTATAAAGTATATCCACGTATTTCCAGTCAAATAAATATACTATACAAACACTGCAAACTCTGTATAACATACATACCCACAAAAGTCCTTTTCAGAATTCGTTGTAGCATTGGTTTTTGCTGCTTGAATGCACTGCATGCTTTCTCTTCATTCTTCAGTTTCCAAACTGACTTCAGCAGCATCTATCTCCGAACATCGGGTCGAAGAGGGGGGAGGGGGAGGGGAGGGGGGGAGGGGTTGGGGGAATCTGAACGGAGCAATGGATCTACTGCATGTAACATTGGGCGTAGGGATCCCGTTGTGGTCTGATTCTTATTCTTACTAATATATATTTTTGTTGTTGCTATTTCTGTTAAAAATATAGAAGCCTATGTTTAAAATATATTTCCTAGATCTACATAAATCCAATGCGCCTCCTTGGGGTGGCTAAGGGGTGGCTCAGAGTAATCCAGTGGTGGCTGTAGCCACCCCTAGCCACCACATGGTGGCGCCATTGCCCTACAGCATGGTGGGGTTGGTGGGGTGCAGGATGGGTGACCTCTGTAATGTGTTTAAAATTGAAATAATTGTAAAATCCACATTTGAAAGTTAATTCGACGTGTTGCTATTCAGTTGCCTATCACGTGATTATCTCATGAAGACATGACTGTTAACCTCCGTCACCGACCCATAAACTGCCCGACAGCGCAGATACAATGATGTTCATTGTCTTACAGGAACTAATGTAGAGCGACAGGGCAATTGAGACAAAGTAAATAAATTAAATAGTAAAGTAAATAAATATTTTTACTGGCCTCAACTTCAGAAAGGAGTATCTGGAGTACATGCATTTCTCTTTTTCTGCTTGCTTTTGGCATTTTTTTTGTTTAAATAAGCACTTTCCGATGTCTTTTTTAAACTCATCATCGTGCTCGTGCTCGTGCATGTGCGCTCAGTTTCGAGCTGATTGTGATGAGCTAAGAGACTGTGCGTGGATTCGCCCGTAGGCAAGGTTTCGTTCCTCTGAATCTTTTAGTGCGTACGGAAATTTCCACGCACAGATTTAGAAATAAAACCACACAAGTCTTCGTACACGAGGCCTCGACTCCGTCAGTCACTTTTCTCTGCTCTCCTCCAGCTGTTTTCTTCCTCACTCTTCCCCCCTTTGAAAGTTCAAAGTGAATCTTAAGAGCTCTCCTTCACCCGTGTATGTTTGTGTTTCTTTGATCTCTCTTTCACACGCACGGATTTAAACGAGCCCAAATATCCGCCAGCTCACACGAGTTCATGCATCCAGATAGAGCAATAAATTATTCATAGAAATCAGACTTTAAATTATCAATGTTTTCATGCAGCATCAAAACATCTGTCGTATTTTGCCTTCTTCATCTATATCTGCCAGCACATGTATAAAACAGATCCTCAGCCTTCCTGCTTGAGACCCCCCCCACAAAGAATAAAACTACACATACTTGGTTATTAACTGGTTTAATGTGACTGTTGTTCGTAGAAATTTGATTTCCAGGGATGTAACTCACAATACACGACTGAAATACTTTCAAAATCTAGCAGTTATGTGATAATCAATATACTGAAAGTACGGCTGGGCAACGATTAAAATTTTTAATCGCGATTAATCGCATGATTTCCCTGATTAACCACGATTAATCGCATTGTATACGCAAAATCAAATAATGAATTTAAAAGTAGTGTAAAATGCACTTTTATTTAAATGTTCTGCTGCCATTAGTGCTGGGCGATATGGAAAAAATCATATATCACGATATGGACTATTTTATATCACGATAACGATATATATCACGATATACCATAATAAAGTATGTTTTCAGTTATTCTCTGAAAAGTTTGACAAAAATTTCATTGCTTACTTTTCAACTTTATTTTGAAAGGACATTTAGCTGAACTGTCACAAACATACATTTTAGTGCAGCAAAAACAGGTAGGTACAGAGGTACAGTAGCTTTCACATTTTTTTAAAGTGCACAACAGTTTTCTGAGAGGAAAAACACATTTTTTGCACTGAAGTTCAGCTATAAAAAATAAACACAAATTATTTTTCAACTTTCTGAAATCTGTAACCTTCTAGTGCAAAGTTTGCAAACCAATATAAAGTGTCTAAAGTAACATCAGGGTTGAAGAGAACTCTGTTTAAGACATTAACCCATGAATAAAAGTGCAAACATAAAAGGCTACTTTGTAGAAGTAGATATGATTCTATCAAATTTGTCGTTGCAGGTTATTTAATTACATATTTGCTGTAATAATTGATAAAATTAGGTTAGAAACGATAGAAGAGTAATGGCACGATACACAGTTTTATATCGTCCCCATGATATATATCATCATATTGCCCAACACTAACTGCCATATGAACTAAAGTGCCATAACATTTGTTGTTCAAACACTTAACATCAGCACTTGTCAGTAACACATATTTAGTGTAAATCTCATCTTAAAAAATGTAAAATAAAATAAAGCTTATTGCCACTGCCAGGGCATTAATGTCCTATTTTTATAAAAAATAAAAAAAGTTTACAACAAGATCCAACAAAATGATTGTGTCTCAGCACAATCAGAACATTAAAACAGGTAATTTCTGAGGTAACAGCAGAAACTTTTAACGGGGAGTTCAACTTGTCAGTTGTTACAAATAACCTTGTTTCTGTTGAATCCTCCGTCTGGGAGAACTTTAAAATGAAAATGTCCAAGTTAAAGTTCAGTAACTTTATCAATCTGTGTATCAATCATTCTTTCCATTTTCAATTGTCAATCAAAAATAGAGAAAATTAAAAAGTGAAATTTTATTATATTTTTCGTTTTTTTTTAATCTAACACAAAAAAATGAAAAACATGCCTTTTTTTATATTTCAATTTTAGACTTGGATCAAAAATACAAATTTAAAAAAAGACCACAAGAACTGAATTAGTTTTAATGGAGGACTGGACTTTCTGTTGTCGTTGCACATCTGTGCCACTAGATGGAGCCGCACTGCAGTAACCAGCTAGAGAACAGCAGGACAGTGAACACATGGAGCAGATCTGATGAAACATGGAGGAATGATGAGAAAGTTTTGTTGCAGTCCAGAATTTTTTTTCCAGACAGAATTGTTAATATTGCTACCTGAGTTGCTACCTGAACTGTAAAGTTCACTGATTTTTACCGTTCTCCATGTCTGTTTTAGCTTTTCTGCATGTTTAACTGCTAATTCTCTTCTGGTTCTGCAGCAGCCAGAAACAGACTTTTCAAAACAAAAGCATGTGAGCAACATGCGTTAACGCGCGATAAAATAAATGTCGGCGTTAATAAATTAATGAGTTAACGCGATAATAACGCGTTAACTTGCCCAGCCCTATTTAAAAAGACCAGTTTAGTGTTTTAGTGCCGAACCAGCCTGTGAATGTAAAAACGTACACCAGCCAGCTGCAGCAGCTCCTGCTTTCTCCTAACTTTTGAGTACTTTTTCTCTACTTTTTTTGTTCTCTGTCACTCCTCCTACTGATCATTTATTTTTTTTATCTCTTCATTAAAAAAAAAAAAAACATCTTTCTCATTTGATTATTTGTTTTGAGTGCACTATATTCTGCTCTGTACTGTCCTGCTGTTGCAGCAATGCACTGTGGGACATTGCATATTCCCCACTGTGGGACAGAAGAAGCATTCTTATCGTATTTCATCTTATCTGGAATTCGGTATATTCAGCATTTGCTTGAATTCTTCATTTGTGCATCTAAGATTACCTTGCAGTTGTCACAGACACAAACGTTTATGTTCGTATCAGGTTGAGGTCGTCGTTATGAACCATTGTCTTTGCTGGAACTGTTGTAGCATCAGAGGAGCTAATTCAGTTTAACGGGAAATGAAATTAAAGTTATAACAAATAACAATGACAACAAAAATCCGGTTTTGGTCAGGACCCCTGCACTGAAACGAGATAGCATTGTACAGCGTGATGTCCATCAGTGAGGGAGGGTGAGAACAGAGATAGAGAAAGAAAATAACACAAGATGTTTACGCTTTTTGGACGATGCTGAACCGGAGATATATTTTCTCCGGTAACGTCTGGACTAAAGCGAGATATTCCGATGTTTCTTAAATTCAGCTCACTTCCACAGAACAAAGTGAGGCATTCAGATTACGGGGCGTTTAACCCTCATTCTACCGACATATTTCACATACATGGATTACCGACTGGGGTCCGTGCGGGCCCCAAGAATAAATACTGTAATAAACAACCATAAAAGAAAAATTACAACTTTTTTCTTCTCAGAATATTATTACTGATGTATTAAATGTCATCTGAGGAAAAAAACAACAACAGATTATTATTATTTTAAGAAAGTCATAGTTAATATGCATATTTTATAAAATATTTTATAAAAACCTAAAAATGTCAACAGTGGAATTTTATGATCTCCTTTACAGCAATTAAGATCCTATCTGAGCTAAACACAAATCCATTGAAATTTTTCAAATCAGTTAAAGAATGAGGCTCTCTATTACCATCTCTATGGTAGTCACGTTAGACTTGATTCTGATATAATTTAGTGTTTAGTAATTTCAAGTAAACATTATTTGTGTTGTATTTATATGGTGAAACCAACCAAGGTCATTTTGAACCCAATATATATATAAAAAACTTAAATAAACCCACAATCATTTAAATGTCACTACATTTTAATTTTATTTGAATTTTAATACAAAAGTCAAAAATACAAAAGTAAGATACTTTAAATTAGGACCCATGGCAAACATTGACTCAATAAATGGTTCCATCTATTAAAAATACATAGGCGGAATTAGAGATTTTGACTGGGGTCCTCATGGACCACAATGCATTGGAATTTTTAAAAAGCACAGATAAAGACAGAAACAGAAAAAAATCATATGACATCATTAGGAACAAGTTGATTGACAAAGTCATGAAAAATTGGAATTATAGAATAAAGCACCTCTGAGATATGACAAAAAGTCCACCTCTGGGGTCCGAGAGGACCTCAGTCGGCGGTATGAGGGTTAAATGGCATACAGACCTTGAAACTGAATTAAAACAAACAAAAAAAGACAAACAGGCACACTCTTCTAGTAATTATACCAGTGTGAGCAGGTTAATAAATGGTGTTCTTCTGGTTCTTCTTTGTTAATCTGGTTGGTTGAATTTTCCTGTGGTAGACGGTTATGAGCAGATGTTTTATCCAGTAGTTTGGTCTTTTCCAATAAATCACATACATCAGTCAAGTAAATTTGAAAAAAAGACAAAAAGATTATATTAATAAGTTTGCAAGGGTGGTCTATTCCTTCCTGGTTGGGTCCTATCAGACAATAAAGGCCTCTAAGGTTGTTCAGGTTAGAAGTCCTGTTGAAGTAACGTGTTAAATGTTCTTTTAATCCAGGTAGAGAGCAGTCAGTTTAACGTGCATTAATGTTCTGAGCACGTGGACCCAGTCGTGATTTTGTCCCCCGGCTTGTTCATTGTAATGCACACGCGTATCTGTTTGTGAGACTCATTGAACAGGAAGTTGGCTTCATTATTAATTTCCTGCCTTAATGTCAAGAAGATGGATGAGGAAGACTGGGTGCTGGAAAGACAAATGCAGTGACAGAGATACCAGAGCGTTTGTTTTGAGTAGATACATCACTCTGACTGTGGCTGCCTTCAGCCGATGGCATCAAGTCAGTTTCCATTTAAATAAACGTAAAAAAACAGGAGGAAAATACAGGCAGCATCATGAAATAATCCAGATATTAAGATGAATAAATCAGAGGTGTGGATGTGATTTTATGATCTGTCACGTGAAAGCTGCAACACAAACAAAGCACAACATGTGAAACAAGTGAAACATAAAACATGCTGTGACATCGTGTTCACATAAGTGTTTGTTTTGTTCCAAAAACAAAAGCCCTTATTAGTGTTTAGACTGATTTTTAGTAGACGTTCCTGAGTGATTCAGGCATCAGAAGGAAAAATCCTGATGGAAAAAAAGGTGCTTTTTATATTTAAATCTTTACATTCTGATACAAACAGGTTTTAAAAAGTTTATTTTCTGAGGTAGATTTTGTTTAGATGTCAACTGCTGTGAGTTAGTTTTATATATGAGGAGACTTCTGAAACTTAAACTGGGTTAAGAACTGTATAAGACAGTACAGTGATCCCTCGCCAGTTCGCGGTTTAAATTCTGCTGTTTTAGTTATTCGAGGATTTTTCAGAAATATATAACATAATTTAAAAAATTTTAAAAATCGCGAAAACATCACAGGATGTTGTGCGCGTTCTCTCACAGTGAAGAAATGCTGTGAGCCAGCCTGGCCGCTTTAAGAAGGTGGCCCTATGGGTAATGGTGTGGCCTTATGGGTAATGTAGTGTGTGTGTCGTGGGACGGCAGAATGAAAACGGGGTTAGATGAAAAGTGTAGTGAGCATCAACAGCAGCCCAGCGTGTATAGATTTACATTCTCTGTTAACCGACAGGAGCCCAACAATACAACCTGTGTGATGTTACAAGTTCCTGCAGTGCCAGAATAAAGTTCCTGTTCCATGCAGAGAAAACCGGACTGTTTCTTTTGTTGTTGTTAGCGTGTTAGCCGCTAATTACGAGCCAATAATAGCACAATACCAGCGGTTTGTTTACTACAGTTCAGAGACCTGAGGGGTATACTACGAAGCGAGATTAGAGGGTTAGCGAGGTATGTTGAGTCTAAAACCAGGATTTCCGGTACCACGAAGGTGGCTCTCTTTTAACCTGGCTAGATCACCATGGTAACTTACTCTTCAAACTTATCCTGGTCCGGAGCAGGTTATGTGCAGAGTTTAGGCTCAAATCGGCTATAAAAAGCACCGCCCTTTCACTTTCACCCAATCCTGTTGACTTTAGCGCCAGGATTGTGCGAGGATAGGAAGAGAGTATTCAGAGACCGGACTGATCCGCTGGCTTCCCATGACCATATTCTCTATGAACGCAAGAGATTTCCAGCTGAGGGAATCCGTTACATTTGTAATCTGCTAGAGCCAGATATTGGCAGCGCCACCAAACGCAGCCGTGCGCTCACAGTAGCGCTAACGGTGTGCGTTTCTTTGCGTTTCTTTGCCGCGGGAACCTACATGTATTTAGTTGGTGATGCAGAAAATCTGAGCCAGAATACTGGAATAAAAGTTGTACTTGCTCTTACTGAACTGCTGAATATGTTTGTAGTATTCCCTGGCCATCTGCCCACGCTTCAAATAAAAGAAGCGTTTTACAAAATCTCAGGTACCATAAATTAATAGTCCATAATATTGATAATCAGTGTGACGTGGAATTTCATGTGAAATGTTATAATATAATATAATTCATAGATTCCCCAGGGTGATAGGGTACCTATTAAAGTGGCCGGTGAGTGTGTATCACAGATAATATTAAATCTTAAATTAATTTCACATAGATTTAGCAAAAAACTAAAGTGATTTTTATTTATCATCCATAATGGGACAGTCAGACCTAAATAATGTTTTAAATCTGCTGCATTAAGTTTAAAGTTTAAGCGCTCTAAAGAGGGAGGGGGATTAATTAAGGTGCATTAAGTGGTGAAATAAATATAATTTATTGTGGCAAGAGACACTACAGAGGGCCCGGGCGGGGTTTGATCCCCAGACTCCCGGGTAAAAGTCACGCACATTTGCCAGTCAGCCAAAGGCATATCCCCTGAGCCATGTAGCCAGGACACGTGATCAATCGGAGGTCAGTGACAGGACCTCACACTGTCATATTACGAATTTACACGATCTGCACTCCTTTCTGGCTTTATTCGCACCTACAGTGTTGCTTTTGGCCGTAAAGATTTCTTTGAAATCCTCATAGCCCTGCATTATTAAAACCTGCTCCTCCTGACTGAAATATACGGACCGCGATCTATCCATTTGATCCGGAAGAGGCGTCAAATGACGCGTCAAACGCCCCTTTTATGTGAACGCGCACAGAGCAGAAAGCAGAAAGCCGCGGTTAACAAAGATAGTTGATAACCACCGTCGTGGTACCGGTTATTTCTGATGGAGAGTTTCAGGTTTGTTAAGCCAGCTCACCCAAAGAAAGCCTGGCTGTGTCGAACTTGCTTCGTAGTACACCCCTCAGAGGCTGTGAAAGAAACAGAAAGACCACAGTTGAGCCTTTGTCTTGTTTCTCTACTTTTTTGGGGTTTTTAAACATATTTTAAACACATTATTGAGGCTCGGGGGGCTCCGGCTCCAGTTCGGGGATTTGGATTTTCGCGGTGGGGCACCGGTCCCCATTAACCGGGAAAAATAAGGGATCACTTTATTATCTATGATCTTTTTCTGAAAAGATTCTTACTGCGTTTTCTTTGTTGGAAAGGAGAGTCTCGGTCGCTAGCACAAGTACAACACAGATGTTTAATTGCAATAACGAGATCACGGCTCCTTTGCAGAGGCAGCCTCTAGCAGAAGAAGGCCGAATTAAACAATACAACAACAATTTATACAAAAATGTGCGTCACTAGATGGGGAGGAGCCACGGTTTAGACTTGGCTCTCTTATTGGCCGGTCCGGTCCTCTGTTCGTACGTCCAATCCGTTGTCCTCAGGTCGTCCTCTTCTGGTCCAATCCACTCCCGGTGTTCTGTTGATTTCTGCTACCTGTCGAGATATGCTACCTCGGGGTTCTGCGCATGCGCAGAGCGAATTCCAGAATGACGTTTTCCACGCCCATAATTATATTGCCGAGTTACAACAAAGCATACTGAATTTACATACTGAATTAACGTTTTCAACAAGCACAAAGACGAAATAATATGAATTTTAGGGCTGTTACTCACTGTAAACCGACGACTAGTCCCGCTACGTGGATGTTCCTCTTTGCACTATTGTTAAATAATTAATACGACACAGTGAGTGTCATGCAAGGATAATATGACATTCCATATATTGAATTCACCTGCTGAATGAACGTTTTCAACAAGCACAAAGACGAAAGACGACATGATATGAATTTTAAGGATGTTACTCACTGTAAACCGGTGTTCGTTTGTCCCGCTGCTCCCGCTACGAAGGGTTTCAAAAAATTATGGGCGTGAAAAAAACGTCATAGGTAGCATATCTCGACAAGTAGCAGAAATCGACAGAACACCGGCGTTTCCTAAAAAGAAAAATGGTTACCTATCCCACAATGCTATTCTATCTACCTGGCCAGGTGTTTCTAACTGCTTACAGCTGGGCTAGTTTGCTACATTTCTGATATAAAGTAAAGACAAAACATACACTAAGATCAATCTAGGACACTGTGATGTGGACATATGGTTCATTAAACAAAACAGTATAATAAACAATGAGCAACAATAAAACAGTATGATATAAACCAATGGGTAATGTCATTTGTTTCCAATACTGCTGGAGCCTTTCCTGGACAGGTCGCAGGGCCACATGTAAACAAACAACCATGCACACCTTCAATCATTCCTACGGGAATTTAATTATCACCCGTTATTCCAACATGCTTGACTGTGGCAGGAAGCTGGACTACCCAGAGAAAACGCAAAAATCAACAGTGGAAGTAAAAGCATTTCCATATGCACAGTTGGTATATGGGACGAAGCAGCTGTCTGACCTCAAGAAAAGAACTTGGCAATGAGACCAAATGAAAAAAATGAAAGACAAAGATGTAAACATTGCACTCTGGAACAATGGAAAAGGTCATGTAGTCATATAAATTCAGATTTCCTCAGTTCCAGAGTGATGGAGGCACCACGGTAACAAGAACAGCAGTAATCCAGCCGTCACCTCTAATGTCTACGATGCAAACCTGTGGTGGCACCAAACTGGTCCAGTCCAGTTTGTTTTCCATTCAAAACACCTGATCAAAGTCAAGCCTTCTCTGACTTTGCATCATTTAGAGATTTTAATCCCTGCTTTTATCACAACTGGTTTAGATGTATTCTGGGATGATCCAGACGCTGTCGTCACGACCGCTGGTTCAAAATGCTGCCGCTTGTCTTTTAAATGCATCAGCCCAGTTTGGTGTCACTCCAGTTCACTTCCAGGTTGATTTTAAAATTCTTCTATTTGCTTTTAAATGTCTGTTGCGGTCTTAGACTCCCTCACGCTCTCTCGGGTCGCCAGATCAGTCGCTACTCGTGATCCCAAAGACAACGAGGAGGAAGATTTCTACCGTCGCCCTGAAAAGTTGGAAAGAGCTGCCTCTGAACATGAGACAGACTGACTCACTTCCTGTTTTTAAATCCTCTCTTAAATCTTATTTATTCTCCTTGGCTTTTTACTCACTTTGACACAGTGGTTTTATTGTCCTTATTTACCTTTTACTATATTTCACCGTACTTTAAGCAGGCCGACCCACTCTTTTAGGTTAATTTATCTTCTGTTTTTTTTTTTTTCTTCCAGGCAGGCCGACCCACTCCTGTTCTTACATCCCTTTTATGTCATATTTTATCTTTTTATTTCTTGGCTTTGAACCCAGTTTTTATCATGTTGACTTTTATTGCTCTTAATTTTTTTTCTGTTACTTTTTTATTAGTCTGTTGTTGTGTCCAGCACTTGGGTCAGCTGTGCTGTTTTTAAAGTGCTTTATACATAAAGTTGGGTTGAGTTGAGTCAGTATAATGATCTGTTAGTTAGTCAGGTTTAGGTTAGTTATTCTGAGACTTTCAAAGCCGACCTGGAAGGTGAATCGACTGGAGGAGAAGATGAAAAGTCACATCAGGTCAGTTATTACAAGAGCAGCAATTCAACTATCGCAGGATGTGACGTTTGAAGGGGGCAGAACTCTGGCAGATCTGCAGACATGCGCACCTCCAGTTACTCCAGGCAACTGGATCCTCATTGGTCCAGCAGCCGATGTTGATCTGCATGGCCTGGAATTTCCAGGAAGGTAATTCGTGGTCGAGCTAAATAAGCAACTTCCGAATCAGTGCAATTTGCATAGTTGCTTTTAAAACTGGAAAATTACAAATCACGCAAATGCCCCAAACGCATAATTAACGACCAGTTTCGACTGATGCCGCCAGCCGCTGGACCAATGTCGCGGTACTCTTCACGCGGTGTCTTGGGAGTGATTATGCTTTGTTGTGTCATTGGTCACAGTTACATGAGGTTTTTTAATTTGGAATTAATTATTCCGAAATAAATAATTCCGAATTAAACTATTTTCCTTCGAGTTTACATAGAAATAGTAATTTCCGAATTGAGGTTTACATGGAAAACACGTTTGTTCGGCTTTATCCAACTCCGCTTTAGGTCTGGGGGTTGGGAAGGGTTCTGATTGGATGGGGGGGGGGGGCGTCTTTACATCTCTACCGGAAGAAAACAAACTTAGCAACAACTCGATTTAGCAACAAGATTCACTTATTTTGACCTGGGTGGCGTCTCTATCTGTGAAACCTCCTTCATTTAACCTGGCCGCTACAACTTTGAAAAGCTCACAATTTTTATGTTTCCTGCCATCTGTTCTTTTAATTATTTCCAGTTCCTCCAAGCTATTTATTAAATAAATCGTCTCTGCTCTTCAACACCGTTTACTGCGTGCTGCCGGAATATAAGCGTCATCGCGACAGACGGGCAAGAGAACTAGCATGCGCAGAAAGACGGGAATTAATTTAAACAGGAATGAGTGTATACATGACCGCGGAATTATTTAATTCAGAATTGAAATGGGAATAAACCAGCCACTTACTTCGGAATTAAATTTAATTCGGAATGGACATTTTCATTCGGAATTAGGCGTTTACATGGTAACTTTTATTTGGATTTAACTTTAATTCTGAATTAAAGAGGAATTAAACTTCCCATGTAAATGCACGGACTGTTCACGTCAGTGCAGTCAAGTCAGGTCAAGGTACCCAAGATGACGACAGCTAGCCATGAACTGTAGCCAGCTGTGCTTTTATAGTTATATGTAGATTTATGGCTTCATCCTTTACTTACTAACCTTTTTTTTTTCTGTTCTTCGTGCTTCAGATACATTTATTCATGTTTCATGAGTCTATAACACATCTCTGCAGCCAGTTAAAAAGCAGTCTTTCCCCAAAAAACACAAACACAACCTATGCATTTTGTTGAGTGTTATTAATATGTTCCATTTTTATTTATTTATTGTTTTATGAATGAATAAATAAGGTGTTATTTGTAAGCTTTGTGTTACAGACTGAAACCAGTGGGTAACTGCAGGAACCCTGCGTGTCGACTGTTGGAAAGTTCTTTAACATGTTAAATATTGAAGAAGAATCTATAACCGTATGTTTCAAACATAGTGTGCATGTGTACAAGAGGAAAAAAGAAGAAAAAAGTTTAGGTTCACCAACATCATATACCTAAAAAAACAAACCAAAAAAACAAACCAAAAAAAAAAACAAAAAAAAACTAGTAGACTACTTATACGTATTGACCAGATCTCCATCAGTAGATTAGATTCTTCTCTGATGGTATGGAGGTGTTCCAGTACAACAAAGCTGAGTTTCCAGTAGCATGAAACAACATTTTCATTCATGGAGTCCAGACCCGAGTCAAGACCCGAACCCACTGAGAATCTCTGGGATGTGCTGGAAAAGACTTTACACGGTGGCCCGACTCTCTCATCATCAATACGAGATCTTGATGAAACATTAATGCAACTCTGTGACATCGCATAAGCTAACTGAAACGACGCTGCAGCAAATAATCAAAGCTAAATGTAATCCATTAAAATATAAGAGTGTGTGACTTTTTCTTTCAAGCCAAGCAGTTTATTATTATATTGGATGCAGCTTTCATAGCTTTCACTGCAGCATCATGTGCATCAACGCTGTCACCAAGTATTAACATAATGAAGGTTGCACACCAGGACAAGGATTGGGACTTTGATTCAACTGCGCTAAGCTAACAAAGCAACATGCACAGGTCAAAACAAAGAGAGGAGCAGATAAGCTGTCCTGAAAACAATGTTCTCAGAGAAATCTTTCCATGAGAGATCCCCAGCAGAGATCCTGCAGCCACAAAATTGTGACAAGGCACCTATTATGATGCAAATCAACGCTTTGCAAACTTTCAATGCACACTTTGTAAACGCCAATCCACACGTAAACCCAGATGGCGTCCAGCTCTCCTAACAGCCTCCCTGTCTTTTCTGCTGTTTGTCCTGCACACATCCATGGAAAACTCTCTGTTCTACTGCAGACACTGATATGGTGCTTTGCTTTCTCTTTTTTTTTAGTTTTATCCATCAGACCCAGCTGGAGCTGAGTCTTTTTTCTGCTCCCAGCCTGCTGCAGAAAGCAGCGTTCGCTCACGGCCGAAGCTTTGACTCTGCACATTACCTGTTTATGTATGTATTTGTGCAGATGTGATGCAAGTTTTTGCTCTTCGGCTAATTTCCACAGCACATTCACACAGCACAACTTTGTTTTTTTCTACTTGCTCTGACTTTGCAGATGTTTTGAAGGTTACAGGTACACCCTAAATATCAGTGTTTTTATATCAACCCTCCTGCAGAGTTTAAGAAAACCTGTCAGCACAAACAGGCATATGCTAATGAAAAATAAACCGTAAAATCTGCAGATTAAGATATATATATATATATATATATATATATACAGTAGGTGCGCATGTGAGTTGACTGCTAAATCCCTCTTTTTCCCATCTTTTTCCCCGTCTTTTTTATCATTTCAGTCTCATTAACTGTCACAAACAGGTTGATCAGTCTCTAAATAGACTGAAATCATGTGAAAGAAGCTGCCATCGTAAAAAATATTCCCTCTCTTTGAATGAACGAACAAGGGAGAAATAAAACCAGCTGTTCCTGCAGTAGCAGATTAGCCCCAGTAGTTAGCATCGTTTTTTTTACCGTTGCAAGACGGAAAGATACAGAAGATCATTCCTGCCAGCAGCCATCAGCCTTCACAACAAGACTTAACACCTGTTATTATTATTATTATTATTAATATTATTATTGCTGTCGTTGTCTGTTATTTATTTAAAAAAAAAAAAAAAAAAAAAAGAGCCCTAATACTACAGTATTGAATTTCCCTTTATGGGATAAATAAAGTATTTTTCATTTCATTTTCATTTTTCATTTCATTATAGTTGATAAATCCAATGGTTGTCTTGGCAACGGTCAAAACTGCAGCCTCCTGTAATCTGGGATTTGCTTCATCCAGTCAGCGTACCCTGATGAGTTTATTGTTCTCTGTAAATCTTACAAATGTTACTAATTAAAATAGAAGTAATGAAAAACTTGAAATAAAAGGAACCAATGAAAATACATGCAAATTGAAACATGGCTCAGTAATCGTATTAATTTAAAGCCATATCTTTAAAGGAAGAATTGAACCAGAGCATTTAAACAGCCATTTGGTTGTATGTCCATGAAATATGGCCCATGTAGAAGTTTTTAAAACAACAGGTGGGATGGTTCCTATAAAATGTGCTGATACCAGCATATAACCTGTAGATAATATAGTTTCCAAATGTTTTGCTTAATTTCAGAAAGAGATCATGGGTAATTTAGATGAAAACACATGCTTTAATAACCTTTAGCCACAGTTACAGGATGCCAGTTTGAAGTTGGGGCGACGCGTCCACAGAGGATTTGTTCATACAGCAGGAAGCGATTGGGTTTCTTTGAAATTTAAATGGCATTTAAATGCCTGAGTTGGGTTTCATCATTTTCTCAATGTTGCCTACAAAAACCTACCGTGTCACAGTTTCTGGAGAAGTTGCTTTGTGGCTGAAAGTGAGAGAAAAATAATCCAACACACCTGAAGCAATGAAATGCTTAGAAACTACCGTGCCGGATCTCCGGCATTTGACTATAATCTAGGAAAATAAAAAACACGCACAGAAACACGTTATCTCTGAGTGGTCTTTAACGCAGCCGGCAGTTTTTTCTCCCACAATCAGAAGAACGGAGGCAAAATTCAGATGGTGCTGGGCCTGAACAGAGGAATGACTGATGATGATCAATAGATCCACCTGTGTGGAATCAAGTCTCCGTATAAATGCACCTGCTCTGTGATCGTCTCAGGGTTCTGGTTAAAGCTCAGAGAGCATCATGGGAACACACCAGGCAGGTCCCAGATACTGTTGTGGAGAAGTTTACAGCTGGATGTGGATACAAAAAGATTTCCCAAGCTTTAAACATGTCAATGAGCTCTGTGGAAGCAGTCATAGTGAAATGGAAGGAGTGTTTGATCGGCCAAGTCAAAATCCAGAATCTGTGGAAAGATCTGAAGACTGCTGTTCACAAACGCTCTCCATCCAACCTCACTGAGCTCCAGCTGTTTTACAGGAAGAATGGACCAGAATTTAGTCTCTGGATGAGTTAAACTGTTAGAGACAAACCCCAAGAGACTGGAGCTGGAACTGCAGCAGAAGGTGGCGCTACAGAGTATTAACGCAAGGAGAATGAATAATATTACACGCCCCACTTTACAGTTTTTTTATTTGTTAAAAAAGTTCAGAATACCCAATAAATTTTTGTTCCACTTCACAATTGTGTCCAACTTGTTGATTCTTGACAAAAAAATCTTTATATTTAAAGCCTGAAATGTGGCAAAAGGTTGAAAAGTTCAAGGGGGCCGGTTACTTTCGTAAGGCACTTTATTTCCTATAAATTAATTTGCCGTTGTTTTGAACAAAAATAATAGAAAAGTTGCAATTTATATGTTTTTTTTTCTTGTACAAATTACCCTTTACTGAATTAAGTAGCTGCTAAATTAATCAGATTAATGGGCTTGACTGAGTTTACATGTTTTCACTTATAAATTAATAACTTTTACTTTCTAAAATTCACATTTAAATTGTTGGTCATCTTGTACAGTCATGGAAAAAATTATTAGACCACCATTTTTTCTTCACTTTCTTGTTCATTTTAATACCTGGTACCACTAAACTTCATCATGTGACTAAAACAGACAGAAAAGAAAACACTGAATGCATAAAAGCAGTGTTTTTGGCAGTACAACGCCATAGCTATTGATGTAAAAACTTAAGTGATTTAGGTTATAATCAAGAAAACCATGGAAAATGGTAAGATATCAGCTCTTAAATAAAACTCTTATGAGCAATCTTTGTGGTTATCGTTATGTTTGTCCAAACAAATGTACCTTTAGTTGTACCAGGCATTAAAATGAACAAGAAACTGAAGAAAACAAGGGTGGACTAATAATTTTTCCCATGACTGTATATTACCAAGCACAAGCTTTTTACTTTAAGCCCTGACTACACGTAATGATGGAAGTTAAATAAAAAACTTTAACTTGATTAGTATCTTAAATTCACGTGTTAAATTCAGACTTAAATTCAGAGTTTGGTCACAGACTTAGGAGATATGGGATTGCTACTAACCCTAACCCTAGATATGGGATTGCTACTAACCCTAACCCTAGATATGGGATTGCTACTAACCCTAACCCTAACCCTAGATATGGGATTGCTACTAACCCTAACCCTAGATATGGGATTGCTACTAACCCTAACCCTAACCCTAGATATGGGATTGCTACTAACCCTAACCCTAGATATGGGATTGCTACTAACCCTAACCCTAGATATGGGATTGCTACTAACCCTAACCTTAGATATGGGATTGCTACTAACCCTAACCCTAACCTTAGATGTGGGATTGCTACTAACCCTAACCCTAGATATGGGATTGCTACTACTAACCCTAACCCTAACCCTAGATGTGGGATTGCTACTAACCCTAACCCTAGATATGGGATTGCTACTAACCCTAACCCTAACCCTAGATATGGGATTGCTACTAACTAACCCTAACCCTAGATATGGGATTGCTACTAACCCTAACCCTAACCCTAGATATGGGATTGCTACTAACCCCTAACCCTAACCCTAGATATGGGATTGCTACTAACCCTAACCCTAACCCTAACCCTAGATATGGGATTGCTACTAACCCTAACTCTAACCCTAGATATGGGATTGCTACTAACCCTAACCCTAACCCTAGATATGGGATTGCTACTAACCCTAACCCTAACCCTAACTAACCCTAGATATGGATTGCTACTAACCCTAACCCTAACTCTAACCCTAGATATGGGATTGCTACTAACCCTAACCCTAGATATGGGATTGCTACTAACCCTAACTAACCCTAGATATGGGATTGCTACTACCCTAACCCTAACCCTAGATATGGGATTGCTACTAACCCTAACCCTAACCCTAGATATGGGATTGCTACTAACCCTAACCCTAACCCTAGATATGGGATTGCTACTAACCCTAACCCTAACCCTAGATATGGGATTGCTACTAACCCTAACCCTAACCCTAGATATGGGATTGCTACTAACCCTAACCCTAGATATGGGATTGCTACTAACCCTAACCCTAGATATGGGATTGCTACTAACCCTAACCCTAACCCTAGATATGGGATTGCTACTAACCCTAACCCTAACTCTAGATATGGGATAGCTACTAACCCTAACCCTAACCCTAGATATGGGATTGCTACTAACCCTAACCCTAACTCTAACCCTAGATATGGGATTGCTACTAACCCTAACCCTAACCCTAGATACTGGATTCTACTGGTTGCACAGTTTCATATCGATATCTCTGCGCTGGGATTCCTAGATGCTGTTCCTTCACGCTGCCTCCACTTAAAGATGTTACTCTGACGGTATGTTACTCACCGAAGCATCGTCTTCACACTTTGACCCTACGATCTGAGAGCCGTAGGCAGAATCTGGACCCGTTGCTGAACATAATGTTCCTGCACATGTTTGGAACAATCAGGTGCTTGTTTGTCAGCACCCGGGGGAACCAGACAGTCAGAAGGTGGGTCGATAGCAACAGCAAAAAAAAAAAAAAAAACAAAAAAAAAAAACAGAAGCTGGGCAGGAGAGATTGGACTCAGCTCTGCTGTGTTCTTTATAAATGTGGCACCGTTTAAAAGGGATTTTGTAGCAAGAACAAACAACAACAGTATATGTTGGTTTTTTTTGTTTTTATTGCTGGATTTCTTCCAGATGTGGCAGCAGCTGTGCTGGTGGTTCTCCTGGAGCCAAGTAGAGGGTCCTTGACTGGAAATGCACCAGTCCCTCACTGGTGCTGTTACTGGAGCCCCCCCGCCACATCTCCCCTGGAGCTGAGCGAACCCCGTCATTGCCACAAAGCATTGTTACAACAAAGAAATGACCTACCAAACGTCCAAACATGTTGTTAAGGCAATCAGGAAGTGATTTTTAGCAGTCACCTGTGGCTCACAGGTAAGGTTGACAGATGGAAATGACATAAATGGCAGATGTTCAGGCACTTGAAAAGAGATGAGAGGAGACAAAAGAACATATTGAATGAAAGCCTTTATGGTGTCCAGCTCAACTCAAAATAGGAAGAAAGAAAATGAGAGAAGGACTACCACAGGGGAAGGTGGGGGAGGATGAGACAAGGAGAGGGTTCATGATCCATCTTCTGGCACCTGACATCAGATCAATACTCGGTGAACCGGGGAAAAGCGTCCTCATCTCTCTGCATCTTCCCTCCTTCGCCCCGAGCTCTCTATCCTGATCTTATCTGCCCTCCTTTATCTTCATTTCTTCCCTTCTATGACCTCCTTTGTTCATTCCTAACAGACCGACAAACTGCTAACTCTAATTTTACGTGGATTTTCTAAACCCACACCAATTATTTGCAATCAGCCCCTTCCAAAAGAATTAAAAAAAAAGAAAAAAAAAGAGAATCTGAAGGAACAACACAGGAAGCTCTGGCCTCCTGCATCATTTCCAGATGCAGCAGATCCGTCCTCAGATCCAGTTAATAGTTTAGGCCCATCTGAAAGACGTGGACGTAGCCTGACCAAAATGACACCAGGGAATATAGAAGTTTATCTATTTACTTATTTATTTTCTGTGGAAATCCCTGAGATCTTTTCAGTGATCTTCTGATTCCCGTCTCTTGCGTTGTCCAGATCCCAGCTGCAGTAAACTGGCAAGGATTGATGTGAAAGCCAATAGTAACAGATCATTCAGTTATCAGTGGCAGCGCCCCTGGAGAAGACAATTATTTCAAACACATTAGAGGCCCCCCCACGAACCTGCAGATCTAATGAAAGACAACAAGTTAATAATCTGAATCTTAGAAATTGCATGTAAGTGGGCAGATCTAATTTAGTTCCATCAGTCAAACAGAAATCAATGAGGCCTGTCCATGGTGAGACACGGATCTATCAACTAGTTCTCCTTAGCTGCACTCAATATCACAGCTTTCTTTTTTTTTTTCTGGTGGGGGGATGGGGGGGGGGGTTATCTTGATAACATGTAGATCTGTCATTACAGATGTCGCCTCAGGGAGAGTGAAGGATTGTGGGTATCAAACCAACACAGATGGCTTTCAGTCCTCAATAAAGCTAAAAGCATGTAGCGCTAAGAATCAGAATCAGAATCAGTTTTATTGGCCAAGTTTGTGCACACAAACAAGGAATTTGACTCCGGTTACTAAGCTCTCGTTGTACAATTAGAATAAAAATTAAAATAAAAATATAACAAATTACTAGCACAATATATACAACAATATACAGCAATATAAGCTAAGAGGCTAACATGGAAAAAAAGCTAACAGGGATTTAAAAAAAAAACTCTATTGTGTTGACTAATTGTTGATCACGTGATTACGACTACCAAAGTGCACGCCTCTGAGAGGACAACAAGCTAGCAGCAGACTGCTAACTGCTAACTGCTAACACCACAGCCAGGGAAAGCCATGATTGTTTTTCTAGACTAAAAAAATCCCACCGTGGAGGACACGGCGCAGAGGTGAGCCAGCGGTCAAGACGGGTTCCCACATCTGGCCGAGCGTTGCTACAGCAGTCAAGACGGGTTCCCACATCTGGCCGAGCGTTGCTACAGCAGTCAAGACGAGTTCCCACATGTCCTGGCAGCGGGTTCCCACATCTGGCCGAGCGTTGCTACAGCAGTCAAGACGGGTTCCCACATCTGGCCGAGCGTTGCTACAGCAGTCAAGACGGGTTCCCACATCTGGCCGAGCGTTGCAACAGCAGTCAAGACGGGTTCCCACATCTGGCCGAGCGTTGCTACAGCAGTCAAGACGGGTTCCCACATCTGGCCGAGCGTTGCTACAGCAGTCAAGACGGGTTCCCACATCTGGCCGAGCGTTGCTACAGCAGTCAAGACGGGTTCCCACATCTGGCCGAGCGTTGCAACAGCAGTCAAGAAGGGTTCCCACATCTGGCCGAGCGTTGCTACAGCAGTCAAGACGGGTTCCCACATCTGGCCGAGCGTTGCTACAGCAGTCAAGACGGGTTCCCACATCTGGCCGAGCGTTGCAACAGCAGTCAAGACGGGTTCCCACATCTGGCCGAGCGTTGCAACAGCAGTCAAGACGGGTTCCCACATCTGGCCGAGCGTTGCTACAGCAGTCAAGACGGGTTCCCACATCTGGCCGAGCGTTGCTACAGCAGTCAAGGTTCCCACATCTGCCGAGCGTTGCAACAGCAGTCAAGATGGGTTCCCACATCTGGCCGAGCGTTGCTACAGCAGTCAAGACGGGTTCCCACATCTGGCCGAGCGTTGCAACAGCAGTCAAGACGGGTTCCCACATCTGGCCGAGCGTTGCAACAGCAGTCAAGACGGGTTCCCACATCTGGCCCAGCGTTGCAACAGCAGTCAAGAAGGGTTCCCACATCTGGCCGAGCATTGCTACAGCAGTCAAGACGGGTTCCCACATCTGGCCGAGCGTTGCTACAGCAGTCAAGACGGGTTCCCACATCTGGCCGAGCGTTGCAACAGCAGTCAAGACGGGTTCCCACATCTGGCCGAGCGTTGCAACAGCAGTCAAGACGGGTTTCCCACATCTGGCCGAGCGTTTGCAACAGCAGTCAAGACGGGTTCCCACATCTGGCCGAGCGTTGCAACAGCAGTCAAGACGGGTTCCCACATCTGGCCGAGCGTTGCAACAGCAGTCAAGACGGGTTCCCACATCTGGCCGAGCGTTGCTACAGCAGTCAAGACGGGTTCCCACATCTGGCCGAGCGTTGCTACAGCAGTCAAGATGGGTTCCCACATCTGGCCGAGCGTTGCAACAGCAGTCAAGATGGGTTCCCACATCTGGCCGAGCGTTGCTACAGCAGTCAAGACGGGTTCCCACATCTGGCCGAGCGTTGCTACAGCAGTCAAGACGGGTTTCCCACATCTGGCCGAGCGTTGCAACAGCAGTCAAGACGGGTTCCCACATCTGGCCGAGCGTTGCTACAGCAGTCAAGACGGGTTCCCACATCTGGCCGAGCGTTGCTACAGCAGTCAAGACGGGTTCCCACATCTGGCCGAGCGTGCTACAGCAGACGGGTCACATCTCAAGACGGGTTTCCCACATCTGGCCGAGCGTTGCAACAGCAGTCAAGACGGGTTCCCACATCTGGCCGAGCGTTGCAAACAGCAGTCAAGACGGGTTCCCACATCTGGCCGAGCGGCTTGCTACAGCAGTCAAGACGGTTCCCACATCTGGCCGAGCGTTCAACAGCAGTCAAGACGGGTTTCCCACATCTGGCCGAGCGTTGCAACAGCAGTCAAGACGGGTTCCCACATCTGGCCGAGCGTTGCAACAGCAGTCAAGACGGGTTCCCACATCTGGCCGAGCGTTGCAACAGCAGTCAAGACGGGTTCCCACATCTGGCCGAGCGTTGCTACAGCAGTCAAGCAGTCAAGACGGGTTCCCACATCTGGCCGAGCGTTGCAACAGCAGTCAAGACGGGTTCCCACATCTGGCCGAGCGTTGCAACAGCAGTCAAGACGGGTTCCCACATCTGGCCGAGCGTTGCAACAGCAGTCAAGACGGGTTCCCACATCTGGCCGAGCGTTGCAACAGCAGTCAAGACGGGTTCCCACATCTGGCCGAGCGTTGCTAACAGCAGTCAAGACGGGTTCCCACATCTGGCCGAGCGTTGCTACAGCAGTCAAGACGGGTTCCCACATCTGGCCGAGCGTTGCTACAGCAGTCAAGACGGGTTCCCACATCTGGCCGAGCGTTGCAACAGCAGTCAAGACGGGTTCCCACATCTGGCCGAGCGTTGCTACAGCAGTCAAGACGGGTTCCCACATCTGGCCGAGCGTTGCTACAGCAGTCAAACGGGTTCCCACATCTGGCCGAGCGTTGCTACAGCAGTCAAGACGGTTCCCACATCTGGCCGAGCGTTGCAACAGCAGTCAAGACGGGTTCCCACATCTGGCCGAGCGTTGCTACAGCAGTCAAGACGGGTTCCCACATCTGGCCGAGCGTTGCAACAGCAGTCAAGAGGGTTCCCACATCTGGCCGAGCGTTGCTACAGCAGTCAAGACGGGTTCCCACATCTGGCCGAGCGTTGCAACAGCAGTCAAGACGGGTTCCCACATCTGGCCGAGCGTTGCACACAGCAGTCAAGACGGGTTCCCACATCTGGCCGAGCGTTGCAACAGCAGTCAAGACGGGTTCCCACATCTGGCCGAGCGTTGCAACAGCAGTCAAGACGGGTTCCCACATCTGGCCGAGCGTTGCTACAGCAGTCAAGACGGGTTCCCACATCTGGCCGAGCGTTGCTACAGCAGTCAAGACGGGTTCCCACATCTGGCCGAGCGTTGCAACAGCAGTCAAGACGGGTTCCCACATCTGGCCGAGCGTTGCAACAGCAGTCAGGGGTTCGCCGAGCGTTGCAACAGCAGTCAGGGTTCCCACATCTGGCCGAGCGTTGCAACAGCAGTCAAGACGGGTTTCCCACATCTGGCCGAGCGTTGCACAGCAGTCAAGACGGGTTCCCACATCTGGCCGAGCGTTGCTACAGCAGTCAAGACGGGTTTCCCACATCTGGCCGAGCGTTGCGTTGCACAGCAGTCAAGAAGGGTTCCCACATCTGGCCGAGCGTTGCTACAGCAGTCAAGACGGGTTCCCACACTCTGGCCGAGCGTTGCTACAGCAGTCAAGACGGGTTCCCACTGGCCGAGCGTTGCAACAGCAGTCAAGAGGGTTCCCACATCTGGCCGAGCGTTGCACAGCAGTCAAGACGGGTTCCCACATCTGGCCGAGCGTTGCTACAGCAGTCAAGACGGGTTTCCCACATCTGCCGAGCGTTGCGCTACAGCAGTCAAGACGGGTTCCCACATCTGGCCGAGCGTTGCTACAGCAGTCAAGACGGGTTCCCACATCTGGCCGAGCGTTGCAACAGCAAGTCAGGGGTTCCCACATCTGGCCCAGCGTTGCAACAGCAGTCAAGACGGGTTCCCACATCTGGCCGAGCGATTGCACAGCAGTCAAGACGGGTTCCCACATCTGGCCGAGCGTTGCTACAGCAGTCAAGACGGGTTTCCCACATCTGGCCGAGCGTTGCAAACAGCAGTCAAGACGGGTTCCCACATCTGGCCGAGCGTTGCAACAGCAGTCAAGACGGGTTCCCACATCTGGCCGAGCGTTGCAACATTTCCAGCACGTTGCAACAGCAGTCAAGACGGGTTCCCACATCTGGCCGAGCGTTGCTACAGCATCAGACGGTTCCCCCGTTGCTACAGTCAAGACGGGTTCCACATCTGGCCGAGCGTTGCTGCTACAGCAGTCAAGACGGTTCCCACATCTGGCCGAGCGTTGCAACAGCAGTCAAGAGGGTTTCCCACATCTGGCCGAGCGTTGCAACAGCAGTCAAGACGGGTTCCCACATCTGGCCGAGCGTTTGCACAGCAGTCAAGACGGTTCCCACATCTGGCCGAGCGTTTACAGCAGTCAAGACGGGTTCCCACATCTGGCGATTCCCACATGGCCGACGTCGCTACAGCAGCCAAGACGGGTTCCCACATTGCAGTCAAGACGGGTTCCCACATTTGCTACAGCAGCAAGATGGGTTCCCACATCTGGCCGAGCAGCGCATACACAGCAATCAAGACGGGTTCCCACATCTGAGCGTTGCTACAGCAGTCAAGACGGGTTCCCACAGGCGTTGCAACAGCTGGAGCTGTTGCAGCTACCAGCACTCCAAGTGTCCACATTGATGCATTTATGTTTTATGTTTTTACATACAAACAAGTATTATACCAACCTGCCATGACTATTTATAAGTTTGTGTATTTATCAAACATGGTATACACCAATATATATATATATATATATATATATATATATATATATATATATATATATATATATATATATATTGACTTATATATGCATACACTGTAATATTTTCTTTTGACAGAAGAAGTAGCTGCATTGAATAAAAGGTTTAATTATAACAACATAAGTGGAAGATAGAAGGGAGGATAGTTGGGGGATGGTCTGATGAAGAAGAGCCACCAGCAGCTCTACCAGACTGAGGAAGCACAGATGAGGTCACTGACAGGATGGGATCAAAGGTCACTGAGACAATGTCACCACAACCTTCTGGCTGATGTCTGAGGAATGCTGCGTTGGAGGAGACTGATGTGTCCGTCTCAGGGGAAAAGAAGAAGTGAATAAGCTGACAGTGAAAGATGGATGATGCATCAGCTGCACGTAGCTGTTAGCAGAGATGTAGTGAAGAGGATAATGAACTTACCAACATATTGCTTGTATAGGAAGAGGGAAACTAGAAAATCAAATAAAGATTAAAACACATTATCTCATTAAATGTCAGTTAAAATAATCTTTGTCTCTCAAATTCATTTGCAGCTGAAACCTTTTCTTTTTTTAACCATATTTTGCCTTGAGAAGTGTGTTTCTTTTCTTTTCTTTTAAATCCACCAACAGCCTGTTGGGGATATAAAGTCCTCATTTGGTTATTAAGAGGCTATTAAATAAGTGTCCTGAGGCAGTTAGTAATAACACAAGAAATTTATTAACAAAATTAATACATTTAAATGGAGCACCATCTGATAATCAGGAAACAAAGACTAAATCAGTGTCTAAATGTCTGTTTTTGTGTAGCAGCCTGTGACCAGGTGTGGCGCTATAGAGCAACAGAGGAGTGAGTCTGAGCACAGACCTGTTCAACCAGCAAATGTTACAAACAAGCAACTTGAAGGAGCTAAGGCTAATGCTTCAAGCTACTCAGATGTTTCACCAAGAGTAACCTGGTCGACGCGCTTCGCTAACTCACATTTCATAAACGTTACTGTTGCGTGTTGGTCGAGAAATGACTGTAACAATGTTCTTCTGATGCAGTTAAAATATTAATTTATTCCATTAACTGATCCGACAACCATAACGCCAGCAGTTAGCGCCACAGCGGTCAAAAACCTTTTGCTCTTCCGGGTCAAACAGCTAACCAATAACAGGCAGCTACCTTTATACCTGACCCTCAGGTAACAACACAGCGCCACCCACAGACACACAGAGTGAACTACAATTCAGAACAACATATTTGGCTCCTAAACAACTGTTTCTTTATTTACACATTTATACGTATTTAAGGTTCAGCTTAAAGTCAAAAGTTTATTCATTTGAACTTGCACTATAATTTTTGTTCCTGATAATTGTTCGCATATTTTGACCTACTATGGTTGTTAAAGTGTTTATTTAAATTTGCACCAGACAAATAGGCTTTATTCCTGTTACTTATTTTGTTCATTTAAAATTAAACCTCTTTCTGTACCAGTTGTTTCTCCGTTTAATGTGAAAGTTTCATTTTGATAAAATTTTGGGTTCTGATGTTTCAATATGACAAGAAAATCACAAGATTTTGTGAAATTACTCAAATGTATGTTTTTTTTTAGACATTTGTACAGCAATTAAGAATATCGCGATAATATCGTAAACCGTGATAATTTGGTAACTATAATCGAGATATCAAATTTTCTATATCGTTACATCGCTAGTGCGCACAGGTGCCTTTTCTGTGCATCGGATCTTCCGTACGTTGTCATGTTGGATAAGACCTGTGGATGTCCTTGGCAGCCAGGAGGTCTTCTTCAGACGGGGTGAATGCAGAGCCTTGCCTGGTCACTGTTAGGAGGAACTGGGACGGTGGAGATACCAGAGTTGCTGTGCCTCCCCAGTAAACACTCTAGGTGTTTACTGGGTCACTGTCGGCCATGTTTGTAGTTCAGATGGTCAGCATGACAGCTGAGGTCCTTACAGGTCACCAGAGGCAGGCAGATGTTGCTGTTTTGATGGAGATGGTCAGAGAGAGTGGTCAGATGGGGAGGCTGCTGGTATTTATACTCTGGACAGAGGTGCTGCTTATCAACAGGGACCCCTGCGGGGTTTTGGGGGTCCACGGCCAATGAGAAGTCAGTAGTTGTAAAGTAATAAACCCTGCAAAGCCTACTGGGTACTTGTCTCAAAAACCATGTTATCAGACTTTGTTGGACGTCAGGCCTTTCTTTGTAATTATCACACGCAACAAGCCTCATCTTTATTCATAATTTCTCCTTACAGTACTTCTTGAGGCGGATTTATACTTCTCTGTATCTGTTGATACTCTCAGAGCCCAACGTTGACCTCTCCACCTGCTCGCCGACAGACGACGGAGACTTCCCCAGTTTATTGACTAACTACAGACAGCACAAGCTTCTTACTGGTCCGCTAGCGCCATCATTTCACTTTGAATCACTATTCAGGTCTCCGAATGTAACGACAACACCAACATGTTCAATATTTAATATCTGAAGTGCATCTCTTTATCCGTTCCCCTCAGAGGTCGAACAGGAGCAGAATATTTTACCTGTCGTTCAGTGGATGTACATGGAGGATACGTGGTCAGAGAGGGCGCTACATGGCGTAGCTCTTTAGACCGACCATTTTAATCTGGTCAGGTACGCTACCTTAGACCGACCATTTTAATCTGGTCAGGTACGTTACCTCAATCGAAGTCAGTCTTTATCTCACATTTCACTTGACCGCGAACAAATCAGTCACAGAAAAAGACTGCGTGGTCACACGTGCACTTTCTGCCTCCATTTACTGAATAATGTATGTCGCGTCTGCTCGTGCGCTACTGTGACAGATGCTCCCCCCCCCCCTACATCCTCACCCTTCACTCTCCACATATTTATCGTACATGTCCAGAGGTTACACAAGAGCACCGAACGACCGCTGTCAACGTCCAAACGCTCTCACGGCGGCCTCACAGGACACTGGCTCGTATTCATGCGTCCTTCCGGTCCACTAAGGACAAGAGCAAAGCTTCATTAAGTGGATATTGTTCATTCAAAATGAGAGAACAGAATGAAACAGACGGTGTCATATTTCCTGCCAGACTCTTCTTTTAATCCTGCAACAGTTTTGGAAATAAGGAATGAGTTGGCAGTGAGTGCAGCTGTGTAATTTCCCCTCCTGGCTCTGAGACGCTCTTCCTATCATTACAATTGATCTAGTGTGTCTTGGGGGGGGGATCTCTCTGTCTCGAGTCTGTCTGGGAAAGGAAACCAGAGAAGGAGGGGAAAAAGGACACTTTCCCCACAACATAATGAATAAAACCCTCCTCCTGCTCCCACCTTGATGACCTATCCCGTAAGTACAGAGTACGTAATGAATGTTACCCTTCCGTCCCTCGGCCACAGTACGTTGGAGGTTCTGTGATGATCCTCACCGTCTCATTAGATGAACACTCGTACCTCGTGTCCCAGCACATCTTGTACTGTGAGAGTCTTTAGCTCAGACTAACACCCTTTACCCATCACGCAGTAACAGCTTAACCGCAGCACTAACAGTGAAACTGTCTGCGATTTTTACAGCTGGAATCAATGTCTGGGGAGATAATTAGGGAGCGCACATTTTATATTCAGTCATTGCTTTGAAACCAGGGAAAGGTGGCTAAAAATAGCTAATCGATGACATCAATTAAACGCAGTCACTTCTGTAGAGCGTACCACCCAACGGTTTCGCTGATTGCAGGCTGGCATTTATTCACCCACATGAAAATACTGCTGCATTTAAAGAGGTAATTTTATTTCTCTCACACAAAACGGAGTTAGTGTCTGAACTAGGGATGGGCATTTGGTCGAGATTTATTCTTCGATCGTCGGGAGAATTAATGATTAATAATCGATTAATCATTAACATTTTTATATTGAAAACTATCACAAATATTCTCGATATCAGCGTGGCGTTTGTTTTTCCCTTTGGCCTGGTTGCTATGGCCTGGTTGCTATGGCCCGCGCATGCCCAGATGTGTTCAGTGGCCCGGATGTTTGTCGGTCGACAATAATGTGACATTTCCTGTTTCTTTTCTTTAAAAAAACAACGATAATAAAACAAGAGATATCGAGGAGACTACTTAACAAGGACAATTTATATCAAGGCGCCAGTATTACAGGCTTTTTGTTTCTTAAAAAGATGCGCTTGTTGTGTGCTCGATGTGCGCTGCAGCTCCTTCTGGTCCGTGCTAACACCGAGTTGAGGCTAGGCTAGGCTAGGCTAGGCTAGGCTAGGCTGATGATGGACCGCCTCCACCGTCCTTTACAAGGCTTGGATGTGCGTTGTTCAAGTGATACATCATTGTCGTTGTCGATTAATTGTATTTGTAATTAGCATTGCAGTGATTGCAGTACACTTGCTCATTTTCTAAACTAAAATGGTTCCACGCCACACTTCACCGCGACCGCTTCATGATTAGGCGATGACCTACAGAAGCTCGCATGTAACAACTGAGTCCAGCCAGGGTAGGGTGATGGTGAAATGTTGCCCCCTGGTGGCAAATTTCTATCGGTGGCACAGAGAAATGCATCGCATTGTTTGAGGACGTGCACTGAGAACCTACATTCAGATTGTTAAAAAAAAAAAAAACATTCGGTTCATCGACGAAAATTAATTTCTTCGACCAAATTCTTAATGATCAATCATCGATTAATCAATTAATTATGCCCATCCCTAGTCTGAACGACCTAAAGCACCTTATTTGTAGTTTGGACTTGTCTCTCTGTGCCTAATGACATCATCATGAAACAAATTTGCATTATGCTGCAAACCTGAAACAAAGCTCTAAAAGCTGCCATCAGTATTTTTGATTGGCTGATTCATGACCGCTAACAGGAGACTGAGCTAATCAGGGGTGAAGGATGAGATTTGGAGGTTGGGGATATTAAGTGTAAAAGAAGGGTTTAAGAGGTACTTCAGTGATGTTTTTATAACTGGAAGAAGTTGAGACACGGTGATGTTTTGTAATGTGTAGCAACCCTTCGTCTTTTAACAACTGTCTTTGATGGTTGAGGAGGTTGAGGGCTTCGCAGACATTTACAGACGGGGAAATGTGTCATTAGTCTGTTATTTTATTTCCCCTACATTTCTCCTAATCCTCTGAAATGCATCACATCCATGAGTTTGCTTGATCAGACATCATGTTCAGTCATATTTTAAGATTTCCCGCTGCTCAACAGGATAGTTAGAGATACAGACAAGCACAGGGACCTTTGTGGACTGAAGGAGGGGTTCACCAGCGCATCTTTGTACCCCCATCTCTGTGTGAAGGTGGCTTTAGTTTTGGAGAAACTACTCATATTTGAGTATTGCTCATATTTGTCTAAATTGAACTGATTTAAAGATGTATCTTGTAAAAGACACTTGGACTCTTGAGCTTCTGGTGTTTTTCTTGGTGGCTAAAGTTAGCTTACTTCACCCTTTGTTTGGTATCAAAACATAATTGCTATCAAAATTATAACTTTTCGTCCTTAAATCGTGCATTTTTCTTATTAAATGCTGAATTTCACAATGTCATGACTTTTTGTTGCAAAAAATGTGCATTTTTATCAAATAATCTCAAATTTCCCCAAAATCACAACTTGTTTATTGAGAACTTAAAACCTTTTTACTTAAAATTACAAACTGTTCTAGTAAAATTGTAAATTAAAAAGGGCCTTTTTTTCCATAAAGAAGCAACTTTTAGTTGTAAAATTGGGAATTTTGCAATATTGAGACTTTTTGTTCTTGAACCAAAACTTTTATCGTACAATCATATGGAGCCCCGTTTGGGTCATAATTCAATTGATAAATGAGTCTATTATTATGAAATACAGGCGTTTATTATTATGAAATATTTCCCGTTATTATGAAATACATGTTTATTATTCTGAAAAATTATCCATTATTATGATAATGGTTTCGTTTTTAGTAAGAATGAGCCTTTACATAATAATGGATTTGTTTTTCATAAGAATGATTTGTGTGTCAATCACAGCAGAGAGGGCGGAGCCATTTATGTGATTGGCTGCTCTTTTCATTCAGGCATAAGCAACAGAACAGTGAATATCGATAGTGGGCCAGAGGTGCAATGTATATACTCCAGGCCAGTAGGTGGCAGAATGCACCTCAGTTTACGGTTAAAAGTTGACATCGACTAAGAAACGTCAAGGTTTTCCCGTAGCTCAGTCCAAGCTGCCGTAGCTACAATCGGACTAGGAGCGCACCTTGATGACGCCACGGCCCGCTGCTAACGGGACCTCACGGCCAAAACTAGTCGATGTCAGAGCGTAGAATGGAGAAGGATCAGCCAATGAGCGTCAGGTCAACCACTGGCCCCGCCCACTGGCAAAATGTCATTATTATGTAAAAACTCATTCTTAGATAAAAAAGCTATTCTGAAATAAACTATTATGCATTAAACTAAGATTAAATAATAATTCAAATATATTTTATAATAATTAATTTTTGTCATAATAATGGGAAATATGTTATAATAATACACTTATATTTCATAATAATGGGAAATAATTTCTAATAAAACATGTATTCATAATAATGGGGAACATTTCATAATAATGGATACGTATTTCATAATAATAAACGCCTGTTTTTCATAATAATAGACTCATTTATTCATTGAATTATGACCCAAACGGGGCTCCATACAATTATGACTTTTTGTCAAAAAAAAAAAAAAAAAAAAAAAATCACACATTTCACAAAATCGTGACTTTCTAAGTGAGAATCACATTTTTTGTAAAAAAAAAGAAAAAAAATTCACACATTTTGAATAATTGCCACTTTTTGTTCTAAAATCTTAAATACAGAATAGCTCAGAGACTCCTGGCTGCTCTTCTCACCTCAGTTATTCAGGTTTTTGACGTCAGTATCGACTCATTGACGGGCCTTCAGAAGTTCTTCAGAAATGTTCTCGTTATAAGTATATGACTATATTTTGAGCAGATGGGGGGGGCTCTAAGTTTATTCTACTGTTGGCTGCTGATGCAGCTGATCAGGTCGAATCAAGGCGTAAAACAATCTTTGTCTTAGACTGTTGTTGTTGGTTGGATCTTAGATCACAGGCTGAGTTGGTTCCTATAAAAGCAGAAATGGAGGCGGAGCCTTCAGGTATTTGGCTCGTCTCTTGTAAAGCTTCCAGTTAGTATTTGGGATACAGACACCCTCTCTATTTTACAGATTAGGTTTAAAACTTTCTTTTTAGATAAAGCTTATAGTTGGGGCTGGCTGAGGCGCCCTGAACCGTCGCTGTCATCGTTCTGCTGTCGGTCCGGACTGCTGAGGGACCGTCCATGACTCCTCACTCGGTTTCTCTTTACTCCTTTTATTATTATATGCCATTATTATCTTTGTGTGTATTTGTGTGTCACAGTTATCCCTGGATGATCACCTTGTGTTTGTTGGTCTCCTTGTTGGTCCAGTCCAGACAGATCATCACCTTCAACCAGTCCGGTTCTGCTGGCAGTTTTTTGGATTTTTTTTCTCCTCTCTAAAGTTGATTGCTCACGATGGGACATTGCATCAAAACAAGATTTGATGCAACCTGTTGGGTTCCTTTGCTTTTAGGTTGCTTTTATGAACTGGCACGAACTTTGAACTGGGACTTGATTGGAGTGGATTTTATTAAGTCAGTTACGGTGAAGTGGACTGAACTGAACTGAACTGGATTGTCTTTGACTGGGCTGTATTGGACTTCTCTTCTACGTGATGACTATTGTTGTGAATTGGCTTTACACAAATAAATGTGAATTTAAACTGAATAAGTGAAGTTTAATCATTACTAAATCACATTCAGCGTTAGATTGTTGTTGCTCATCTTCCCTTTTCTACAGACTGGCACTTGTTCTGTCTTCCCTCCAATCAGAGACGTCACAGACGTCACGGCTGGTCTTCTGCCCTGATGGCTGATGGGAAGCTGTCGCATCCATCACTCACTGAAGTACAACATGTTTAAAAGTCTCAGAAGAGTCTTCTCCTCCATGTGAATACAGTGATCCAGTGTTTCCAACACCTTCAGTATTAGTCACTATCTTTTATTATAACCATCCTTTTTATGGTTGCAGTTGGCTTTTGGTCAAATCTGGGTTAAAGGAGTAAAGTATAGCCATTAACACCAGTATGGATGCCATACTGATGCCGGGCTGTAGCGATACACTAATCTCACGATACGATACGATACGATACATCTGGCTCACGATATGATATTATATCGATATTTTTCTAACAATACATTTACATCATTTTCTGAAAGATTTTAACAGGACAAAGTGATTTTGGTGACATCTTGTGAGTGTTCCAATTTGTTTGAATTAACTTTTTTTTTGTTAGTTAGTTTTTTTATTTTGGTCCATTAATCAATCAAAAACATGCATCACAGAAAGCTGGATGTATAAATAAATGAACCAAAAAGGTGTAGGCTGAAGCCGTAGCTTATATAATGCCTACCCTTTTTTACAACATATCACATCACAACAAATCAAAATAAAAGGGATTACAGAGAGTCGATTACAACAAAAACTTGTGATATAAAGGATTTACAGGAGAAGCTGCTCTTGGTCATACTAAAAGTTTATATTTATCTATTGCCCTAAGTTTAAACATTTTTTTGAATTTACAGATAGAACTAGACATTTTTAGCTCATCACAGAGACTATTCCACAAGTTTACCCCTTTAACGGAAATACATCTGCTGAACTGAAAGGAAGGTGGCTGCAAACAACGTCGCAGAGAGGAGAGAAAGGAGGCCTCTGATTGGTCAATTCTACATCCACGTCATCGAAGAAATGAGGAAGTACCCACATCTGTACGATTCTGGTTCTCCTCACTACAAAGACAGCACATATTCTAGTAATTCATGGAGGGAGATAGCGATGAATGCGGGTCTGGATACGGCCGAGACGGTGAGGAAGTGGAAAAACACAAGAGATACGTTTAGTAAGTTTAGCTAGTTCGTGATTGTCCCTCTCCGTTGTGGCGTTGAATAACAGCGCAGACGCGCTTCAACATTAACATATATGAAAAATAACTGCGGCATACCGGGGACAAGATAACTGCAACAGAGTAAACACAGCACTTAAAGCCGGCGTTTTCCACCACTGAATACGGTCTCAAATCCTGACAAATACAGTTTGGCTAGCTCTCAGTTAGCATTAGCTTGTCCGGGTGGTTACGTTTCAGGTGGGCTCGCCTCACAGGTTGGTGGTATTTCCAGAGTACTTTATGTTTGAGTGACACAGCTTGCAAAACCGCCATACTTTTGTCTAAATCTTCGCTAATTTCTTCGCTTTCCTTTTTCTTTTTAAACCCGAACTGCTCCCACACATCTGCTTTTAATCACGCAGGCGCTGCGTTTATACTCGCCGCCATCCTCCTGACTGGATCAGCTGTAGCTGGAAGAGAAAGAAGCTTCTGGATAACCTGTTAGAAATGCTCTACAGCGACACTAGCGGCTGGAGGACTTAATGGCACTTTGCAGGAAGAGCACCCGTGCGAGACACGGGGGTTTAGAAGGGAGCTTAGAATATCGATACCCGCGGCTGAAATATCGATACTCTCTGGGAAATAAAATATCGATATATATCGCCGAATCGATAAAATCGCCCAGCCCTAATGCCAGGCCAATGTGAGCATGGTAGCATGTAAAATCATTGTGATATGTTACTATTAGGGCAAAACAGCCAATTTGTCCCTCAATAATGAGCCCCCCACCCCCCCCCCACACACATATGCTGCTTCTGTCCGTCAGTGTACACAGTGTTGTTTGTACAGCAGAAATGAGATAATTCACTGAGGTCTGAGATCCCCAGGAGAAGAAGAGGAAGATATGGATGAGAGGAGACGCTGTGTTTGTCTTTGCAGTTTTTCAAAAGGAGGGAGTGTGTGTTCAGAGTTTACAAAAATAGATCAGATGGGGGGGGGGGGGGGAGACAGCCCAGAGTCCTGTTGCATTTTTATGAGGTCTGGGTTTGAGTCGTCATGGGGATGGAGACACAGTTGTCCCTGCTAGGACACCGTGTCACCTCGTCACTTTATCATTTCCTTGTCTTGTCTTGTCTTCCTTTAACAGTCGTGTCTCTTCACTGCTTCTTTTTCCTCTACTTTAACCCCTCGTTGTCCCTTCAGTACTGATGGACCACCAACAAACCTCTGCAATCAAATAGACTTACATTTTAATTATTGATAATTGATTGTGGGAAACCAGTTTATTGCATATATGGGCACCTGGATTCTGAATGCTACTCTTCAGTTAACACGACGTCCTCCACGGGTGAACTCATTCATGTTTGAATGTCTTTCTGCTTGCAAACAAGGTGCATAACTGGTCTGCAGCCTGAAGTCCTTTAATCTATTGAAATTCCTCTGTAAAAGGATGCTTTTTGTTTTTTTTTTTGGCCTTGAAAATAACAGCTGTAGTCTGAGTGTGACATGATCGCCTCCTGGTGGTCACTCACATGAACTGACTGCTGGTCGCTGTGAGAAATTCTTTCATTTTATTCATTTTCTAGAAAGATTATTTCCATTCCACAAGTCAGCTGGTTTTTATTTGTATCTTGAAAGTGTGAGCAGATGAAACACGACATAAAACCTCTCACCACAAGCCCTCCCACTCGTGCTGGACCTCATCTTCATATTCATTTGGCTGAAATCAGCTGGACCCGACTGGACTCGTTGCAGAGCAGCGATATCAACCGGAACCTTCTGATTAAAGCCTCCTGCTTTGAAGTCAGTAATCATATTCAGCTCCACGGAGGATTGAAATGAAGAAAAAGGCTTGAGACTGAGAGGGGGATTGACGGCGTGTCAGTATAAGAGGGTTAGAATATTTGCACCTTTACAATACAATAAAAACAATTCAAAATGATCCATTAAAAAAGAGAAAATGCCACATGGACGTGTTGCACTGTCGGCAGGCGGAAGGATTAAGTCTCAAAAAGTTAACTAAAATTCTTTAAAAACAACCCAATCTGGGTTTTGATAAAGGTCTGACCTTTTACCTGGAATACAATGAGAAATATAGCACAGTGGCTGCGGTTACATGATGTTTTTTAATTTGGAATTAATAATTAGGAATTAAATAGTTCCGAATTAAACTATTTTCCTTCGAGTTTACATGGAAATAGTAATTCTGAATTGAGGTTTACATGGAAAACACGTTAGTTCGGCTTTATCCAACTCCGCTTTAGGTCTGGGGGGTTGGGAAGGGTTCTGATTGGATGGGGGGGGACGTCTTTACGTCTACTGGAAGAAAACAAACTTAGCTAACTCGGTTAGCAACAACATTCCACTTATTTTTGACCTGGGTGGCGTCTCTATCTGTGAAACCTCCTTCATTTAACCTGGCCGCTACAACTTTGAAAAGCTCACAATTTTTATGTTTCCTGCCATCTGTTCTTTTAATTATTTCCAGTTCCTCCAAGCTATTTATTAAATAAATCGTCTCTGCTCTTGACCACCGTTTACTGCGTGCCGCCATCTTGAAACGTTGTTTTGAAAACAAGCCCAGCGCGGAATATAAGCGTCATGGCGACAGACGGGCAAGAGAACTAGCATGCGCAGAAAGACGGGAATTAATTTAAAGAGGAATGAGTGTTTACATGACCGTGGATTTACTTAATGCGGAATTAAAATGGGAATAAACCATCCACCTACTTTGGAATTAAGTTTAATTCGGAATTGACATTTTCATATGGAATTAAGTGTTTACATGGTAACTTTTATTCGGCTTTAACTTTAATTCTGAATTAAAGAGGAATTAAACTTCCCATGTAAACGCACCCATTGTAGCTCTACATTTTAAGAACTGTGTTGCTAGTGTAGCTAGGTGGTAGCCTGATATTATCATTAGACTAGAAATTAAGAGCTTTTTTTCCTGATAATTGTTCATGTGTGAAATTAAGAGCTAACAACATTTCACTTAACTTACCTGACACGAAATGGGCCGAACAAATTTGGATGTTGTCCAGATTTTTGCCACGCAGGTCTTGGTTTAGCTTTGCTAACCACAAGCGTCTCCTTTCCTCTGACAACTTCTACCATTGTTGTCCCTGATTTTTAATAACCGCGGTCTGTCCGGTTGGTACAGCCGAAAACACGGCAATAATTTACCATTTTCAATGAAGACGTCCGATTTACTCCAGTGTGCGCGCTTTGTTTACGTTGCCGCGTGCCTCCAAGATGGCGACCTCCGGTTGGATGACACGCTGATGACGCGCCATGAAAACCAGTCACGTGCAGAGGGGGGGGGCTTAGGGTGCTCGAGCACCTGCCCCTTTGCCCCCTTGATGGGCAAGTGCCCTTTTGTCAAGGCATTTTTTTTTATTTTTTTTTTGGGGTGCGTGTGTGTAGGCCTGCCTGTGCCCTTTAACAATAACATTTAAGAATTAATAAGAATTTAGCTAAATAAAATTATGACCTTTAACGTTGTTCATCCTTGACGTGCCCCGACACGCCCCCACGTGCCCTCACTTGCCCTCCCTGCTCTGACCCCGTCGCGACTGATGACACCTGGATGCTGCAAAGTGCAAACTCTGTCTGCAGGAGAAAAACTGACAAGCTTACAGGAGTATTTATCTTCAATTGCCGGTAAGTAGGGTTTGCAGCATGTTGCACGTTGTTTGGTGTATTGTAAGGCAACCGACGAAGTGAAATGAGCATGCTGTGTGCAACGTTACCTGTTACCAGAGTCAGATACTCTGCTGTTACTGACTTGACAAGTAGTGGCCATTAGCCGCTAGCTAACCGAGGGGGGCAGAGGGGAGTATGATAGGCTTCTTGTTTCTGTCTTTCTTTTGTCATGGGCGAAGTGTAGTTTCTGTCCACCGTTTTTAGAGACATATGATTAAAGGGCTTTCCCCACCTTTCTGGAGGGCTTATATTTCACTAAAACTGTGCAAATATGCATATTTACATAATGTTGGACTATTATAATTACAATATTGTTTTAAACACGCACTGTATTTCTATATTTTGTAAAGAAAATGCATTCAGAACAGGATTAGAATAGATGTATATTTTAAATATTACAAAATATGGATTTTACAGCAGCAAAGTTAATGTTTACAACAGCAAAATTATTATATAAACTGAACAATATATCTCACTAGGAAGAAATAGGAAATGTCAGTGAAAAAATGTAATTTTAACTAACTAATATATTGTGTGTACGTATACATCTATAAGTATATGTGTATATCTGCGCAATTTAAACATTTAATTAGCTTTCTGCCTTGCCCAAAGTGGATAGTCAGACAAATTGAATGTAAGCATAAATACATTATGTTATATTGATTACGTTATTACTTTATTCTTCTACTTATTATCACTTTATTATTATAGCATTAGGAATAAATAATTAAGGACAGATTCTGGATCAGCACCATGAAGCAAACTTGTGGCCATAGTATACAGTATTTCTGGAAAAGGAATGAAAAGTCACTATGTGTGTACATGTGTATGTGTAAGTGTGTATGGGGGAATCAGATTTTCTTTTATTAATCATGATATTTCATTCTGCAGACATGCCTCGTAAGGAGAGGAGGTGGAAGAAAAAACAAAAGGAGCTGCGTGAGGCTGCTAAAGGCAGTGGATCCCTCACTAGCTGGGTGAAGAGCACAACAGGTAAGAATAACACATGTACCAGTTGTTTACATTGCAGAGGTATTCGGGTATAAAATACAACAATAATAAACACAATTGCAATGTTTTTAGTTCTATAAAATTTTTGTATCATTACCTTATTAGGTGCAACAGTTGTCAAGTATGAATAATGAAATAATAGATTAATGCAATAGCAAATTGTGCCTTGTTCTCAGATGGACAGCGAGTGGACACACACACACACACCTCTGACCATATAGATTTTTTTGTAGCACTCTTACCCCTGCCATGACCACCCCAATCTCCCCACCTAATGTTCTCTTTTCAGTTTATTTCCCACACTTTCTTGAAACTGTTGCCTTATTTTCTCTACTTGCAGCAGCTCTTGGTGTGCAGCAGCCATCAGTCCTGTCTCCTGCAAACCATCAGCACTACAGCAGGTCAGTCACAGTGAGCCAGTTGCATGCACTGTCAAAAATCTTTGCATCTTGTTATTATCACATGTTCACTTGTTTAATCAGCTACCATCTCTCCCATGTTTGTTTTAATGTCTACAGTCTCAGATCAACACAGCCCTCCAACACTTAAAGCAGCAGCAGCCCAAGAACCCGTCAACAGCAACTGTATACCCCATCAGGTAAAACACAGGCTACTTCTGCTTTGCATTGTCCCCACCTGATGAAATGGGATGGGGACAATGATATAGTATGATGCAATTTCATGTTACATTCTTATGAATATAGGTTGCTATAATTCAGCTAGTTATGCTATAAGTTATGTCGTCATAAGCTGTTTTAAAGTCTTGTTCCATGTGCCCCTTTTTTTAACTTTCAGCACCTGCCCCTCCAAAGGTCTCTGCACGGCCCTGATGAAAACTGAATATTCTTTTTAACCCTGCCATTGTAACTTCAATTTCAGTCATGACGTGTTACTAAAACTTTTACTTTTACTATTTCATGTTACTTTAACGGCAAATAAATTTGCTTGGTCGTTTACGGTTTCAAGCGTCTTGCTTACATATGACGTCGGTTATAAAAACACATTTACATGCGTGAATGGAAGGACTTTCGTTAAATATAAGCTAAATACACGTGAGGTTTGTGCTACTAAAGCCACTCATGTTCTGCCATAGTCCCTGGAAAAACAGAGCGTGTTTCGTATTTTATCCTGCTCAGTCAGGCATTGAAAGCCAGGAACGTTTCTTTAGAGGACATTGTGTGAAATCAGTATCAAACCAGCGGTGACGTTCACACGGAGTTGAATAAGTGATGACGTTCAGAAGTGGCGATGGTGACAGAAATGAGTCCAGGAGTTCAATGGTACGAGGATCCACTGGCAAAAAAGACTGAGAGAATAGAAATACTTCAGTGTCTGATAGCAGCCTTTCATTTAAACGTCATATTGATGTCCTTTGAAATAAATCAAGACTAACACACTGACGTTAAAACAACTTCCTCAGGCTTTCAGGGGAAAGAATAGCTGCTTCTGTTCTTCCTTCCACTTTGGATCATGGTTAAGGATTTAAAAACGGGTCCTCTCGGACCGGTCCGGTCCTGGGTGATAGGAGGACTTGAGATGGACTAAGATAAGGAGAATGGTGATGGTAATGCTGGTAACAGTTTCCTTGGTACTCTGGTAACTTACATGTGAGTGTACAGTCATGGAAAAAATTATTAGACCACCCTTGTTTTCTTAATTTTCTTGTTCATTTTAATACCTGGTACCACTAAAGGTAGATTTGTTTGGACAAACATAACGATAACCACAAAGACTGTTCATAAGAGTTTTATTTAAGAGCTGATATCTTACCATTTTCCATGGTTTTCTTGATTATAACCTAAATCACTTAAGTTTTTACATCAATAGCTATGGCGTTGTACTGCCAAAAACACTGCTTTTATGCATTCAGTGTTTTCTTTTCTGTCTGTTTTAGTCACATGATGACGTTTAGTGGTACCAGGTATTAAAATGAACAAGAAAGTGAAGAAAAAATGGTGGTCTAATATTTTTTTCCATGACTGTATGTGAGCATGGACACATTTATGCTTTACACACCCCTCCCCCAACACCCCCCCCCCCCCCCTCTACTGTCAACACAATCAATCGAATAATGTTTACATCAATCTCCATAAACAGGTCTATAGCTTGGTAGAAGGTGTTCATCCAGTTTTCTTGTTAGTAGTTTCTGCTTCCTACATATCATCTATTTAAGTTTGTTCGCTGCCACAACACAATCCACTACACAACACCACCCACACTTCACACCCTCACTGTCGTGTCTCTTTAACTGTCTTGTCTTTAAATGTTTCACTGCTGGTGTTTTTCTAGTCCTCTCTGACAAAATCAGGATTTAAGATGTTAAAAAAGCCGTTAGAATTTCCTGCCAGAGGGCATTGGTACAGGTGAGGGGCTGGAATGAGGATTGTCCACGACGGATCTGTCGCTCCTCCACTAAACAAGGAGGTCCGACTGTTCAGCCTCCTCAGGTAAAGGCTCATCAGACAACCAAGAGAGGACAGGTGAACCTGGTGAAGCGCTCCATCTCTGAGATCGCTGTTTGTATCGGACAGAAAAGCAAACATGTCTCTGACCAAAGATCTGATGCATCCCAGTTTTGCAGATGAGATAAGAAGACAGAAAAAGAAGAGTTGCAGAGCCCCAACTCCTTCTTCATGGATGTCAAACGCACCGGCTGCTGCAGGATCACCACCATCTTTAGTCATGCCCAGACTCTGGTGGCTTGTCCAGGTGTCCCATAATCCTCTGCAGGCCACGAGGGGGCAAATGCGGAGTAACAGAAGGCTGTGCCTTCAGGAGGAAATATCCATGAGCTACAAGTGGTCCAATCATTTTAAAGACATTACAGAGCTGCTCTCTGAGCTGCAGCTTCTGGGTTGAGATATCACCTCTAATTATCTATATCTTGATATTAAAGGTGACACTTCAACGCACCTGTGGCGTTCAGTGGAACATGTCAGTAGAAACATGCTTGTACTGGACATTCTGAATTGTACTGGGGATCAGCTTGACGTGATAAAACACTTGGTTGAAATTCTTTTACTTTACTGTCATTACAATAAAATTGCATCAAAATGAAGAAAAAAAAAGTCAAATGAGTCAAAAGTTCTGTAAAACTTTTATTAAGTTGACATGGAGGGAGAATTTCAAAATGGTCTCAGTCAAATATGAGGCCCCCCCCCCCCCCCCCCCCCACCCCCCCCGGCCCTGATATGAGCTGAGACCATGATGACTATCACCACTAAAAATAAAATATTTGATGAATAAAATAAATAAATGAATAAAAAAGAATTTACTGGCTAAGCTATAAGATTAAATTGCATATACATACTAGATAGTTTTGCTGGACATCGGCGTAACTAACCATGAATGCAGACAAAAAAAAAAGGTTAAGGATTTCACACTACAAACTTTAACTTGACAGGTGATGTAAATGTTTTGTTTGTTTTTTAATCACATATATAGTGTTTTCCTCTGTTTAAAAGATGTGATAGATTAATGTTCCTGTTGAAAAAGGACCCACGGAGACCCTGGAGCTCCAGGCTGCATCATGCTGGTCCTGGACTGCAGGTCCCACAAGCTTTTTAGTTTTTAGTTTCTGCACCCGTAGTTTACAGACCCCCCATAAACATTTGATTCATGACAACCTTTGGTCCATTCAAATTCATTTCTGCCAGTTAGCTGCTCTTTTAATTCGTCTCTTGTATCTCTTGTTCATCTGCTGTGAACAAGAATCAAATGACATGTGAATTTGATCACTTATATCTGTGACCAGCAGGTGGCAGCAAATACTAAGAGCTGACATCTACAACGACAGCAATAATAATATTAATAATAATAATTACACCTATTATTATTATTAATATTATTATTGCTGTCGTTGTCTGTTATTTATTTAAAAAAAAAAAAAAAGAGCCCTAATACTACAGTATTGAATTTCCCTTTATGGGATAAATAAAGTATTTTTCATTTCATTTTTTCATTTTCATTCATTTCATTCATTTCCATGAAATGTCAGTGTCAGTGAGAGTGAAGCCTTCTCCTCAGCTCTCATCTGCAGATCAACAACACAGCGTGTGTTTTATAACACGGTAAGAGTGAGGGCAGGAATACTGGAGGCTACCTGCAGGTAACGGGCCGTAATTAGGAGTGAATGTTGACACAGTCGCAAACACAAGAGATGCAACGGACCGAGATGATGCGCTGGCATCAGTGGTGAGGTGATTATTGAGCATCCCTGCTGCAGAGCTGGAGCTCTGGACAGGTGATACCAGACACCTTCTCGTCATCTCATCAACACAGCAGACTGGAGATCACAGGAACGGAAACTGCTTCATCAGGCGCTGGCTGAATACATTTACATTTTTGGTCTTTTTGCTCTGTATGGTCAAATGAAGAAGAAATCAGATCATTTATCACAAAAAAAAAAAGGTTTAAATGTATTCATACACCTGGAATGAAGTAGTCTCCAGCTGCCGTTGGTACGATACCATCATCCATCACACTAATGATTTTTAAACTCTTGGATTATAACAGTATAGAAATGTACATGGCTTCTTACGTTGGGTTTAGGTATCAGAACATTTTCAAACATAGATTTAGACGATCCAAAATGAGAGGATGAATAGGAACCATCAGTGTTCAGGCTGAGAAGGACAATATAGAACACAGGTGTGAAACACAAGGCCCGCGGGCCAAATGTGGCCCGCCATGTCATTTTATGTGGCCCTCGAGAGCTTGTGCACCATTGGCTTAAATTTTAAACCGATATTTTACGACTTAGAATAAGCTTTAAAGCGCATATTATCACTTATTACATTATTACAGTTTTATTATTACTGGTTTTGCACACTGTTTTTGTCTACTTACTTTTTATTTAGTGTCTTGTTTTGCACACTGTTTTTAGTCTATTTATTGTTCTGTTTCTGCACACTGTTTTTTGTCTATTTATTGCCTATTTAATGTCTATTTAATGTCCTGTCTATCGTCTACTCAATGTCCTGTCTATTTATGTATATTTTTGTATCTGCTGCAACAAGCCAATTTCCCCTCGGGGATTATTAAATTATTTTTCAATTCAATTCAATTCAATTCAATTCTATTGACAATAAACTACATCTCACATAATGCATTTTGTCGTTACCCACAACGATAACAGTATATCACCATGAGAAAGACATCAAGACGATTTTCAGAACTGATGGATTTGAGAAAAACCTCCACAAACTAACTCCAACAGTCAAAGAAAAGAGAAATTGATGCACAAGGAAGACAGTTTAATGAACGACGTGAAAACAAATACAAGTTTGTATCTCAAGGTGAAAAAAACATTATATCTTTTGTGTTATGAGGCGGTGTCAGTCATGAAAGAGTTTAATCTACGTCGGCATTTTGACAGAAAACATGGAAATAAATACAGAATCCATTATTTACCGCTATAATAAGATTCAAGCCTTTATTTGTCATATGCATAGTTAACACAGGGTCAAGGATGCAATGAAATGCTTGCTGGGAGAAAGAACCGCTTATGACTCGCCAAGGGAATACTGGTAAAAGAAAAAAATAAGATAAAAATACAGTTTACACAGTAGAGAATTCCAACATAATATGCAATGGAAAAATTTCAAGCATATGCGGTAAGTGAACAGTAGGTCACAGTGTGTAATATAATAATAATAATGATAGTATAAGTATAGATAATGTAAGTCTATATATAATGTGATATAGTATAGTATAGATACTCAGTATACATATAATAATATGATTGTAATTGTATAATATAATATAGGTATGTAATTATGTATATAATATGTATATAATATGATAATAGTGATTATAATGATAATATGAGATACAATATACACAGAGTGATACAGTATAAACAGAGTGTATTTCAACAATGTATACTATAACAGAATAATAGAAGAATAAGGTGTAGTTTAATATATTTTGATTTACATTAAATTTTGTTACATTCATCCTGTCAGTCTGGCCCTTCGAGGGCCACCATGATGCTGATGTGGCCCTCAGTGAAAATGAGTCTGACACCCCTGATATAGTACGTTAATTCACATTCCTATTTAACTGAGTTCATTACCTGCAATTATCTTGAGACCAACAACGAGCTTTAATGCTACATTGTCACGATTAAATGCAATGAATACTGTTTTATTTTTTCCCAAAATGATCAAAATCCTTTAACTTCTCTGACTGAAAAGCACCTGTCAGGTGTTTCTCATCTGTGGGTGTGTTTCTGGCCTCGGCGGCTCTGTGATTGGACGATGAGGACAGACTCCTGGACATCTGTCGCTCTGAGCTTATGACACCTGACGAAGTGGAAAGCTACTCACTGTGTGTAAAAAAAAAAAAAAAAAAAAATGTGGTTGGAAAAAGAAAGTGTTTAGGCTTCAGCTGCGCTGCTGGCTGTTCATTGGTCGAACCTTTCACAGATGGTTCTTCTGCACAGCGGATCGCAGCGAACCAACGGCGGAGCAACACACAGTTTAAAGCTGTCATTGTGTGACTTATCAGTTCAAGATAAAAGATAAAAAGCGTCAGCAGTAAATAAGTGAGATGCTACAAAGCTAAAGTTGCTAAGAACACCGCTCATGATTAAAGCACACTCGTTATTGGTGTTTTACTTTGCTCAGTTAAACCCCCCCACCCCCCCCCCCCCCCTGCAAACAGGTGGACTCTTTACTTTAAAGGAAACATTTGCAGCCACCTATTTTATTTTCAGCTCGTATGCGCAGCGGTGGACTGAGCTGTTCCCCCTCCATCAGATAATACTCTCCAAGTCTCTATAGTGATATAGTGAGCTGTTTGAACCCCCCCCCCCCCCCCCCCCCCCCCCCCCCCCCCCCCCAGCCTCAGCCTCTTGTTCAGGGAGAGCTGTTGCAGTTGTGTGTGGGGGTGACGGGGTCAGGGCGACGGGGTCCCCCCCATCTCCATATAAGCTGCAGGCTACTGCTGCTCCTATGAGATTGGCACCTCAAACGCCCAGACTGGGCCTCAGATGTCCGTGCACGTGTGTGCACGTGGGCTCGTGTGTGTGATAAGGAGATAGAGATGTCTTGGTGGCGTATGAGTGGAAGGATTATCCCGTCGCCGCCGTATTAAATACAAAGCTGGTGATGGTCGGTGCTGCAGTCCACAGCTGCAGTTTTTTCACCTGGACACCCCCCCCCCCCCCCCCCCCCATTCACTGCACATTTGATAGTAAGGGACCCATTTTAAAGGTTCACATCAGGGTTAAAATAGTGTTGGATTTTCCATTAGTTTTAGTTTTTAGTTTATTTTTTCCAAATTCAGTTAGTTTTAATTCGTTTTTAGAGCAGTTTTGCTAGTTTTTATTCATTTTTGTTTTGAAATACTTAGTTTTAGTTTAGTTTTTTATTAGTTTCAGTGTTAGTTTTAGTTTTATTTTGTCAAATTAAGGGTTGTAATTTTTTGGTTGGAGTAAAGCACTGAACTTTTGAAGGCTATCGAAATCATCGTGTTTAAAATGACAATAAAGATTTATCAATGCGTCTTCCCTCTTGTGGTGTTCCTGCGTATTTACTGACCAGCAGCTATCTGGTCTCCATGGAAACAGTCCATTATAGTTGCTGTTTTCTCCCGTTCCTTCCCAACGCTGACTGGCCTGCAGCTGTAGCTTCTCTTTCCAGGGGGCTAGCTTAGGCTAGCTTATCCAGCTAGTCTTGGTTAGCTTCTCTTTCTAGGGGGCTAGCTTAGGCTAGCTTATCCAGCTAGTCTTGGTTAGCCTTCTTTCCAGGGGGCCAGCTTAGGCTAGCTTATCCAGCTAGTCTTGGTTAGCCTTCCTGTGTGAGCTTTTCAAATGGACCTTTAGATTCATGGGTTTTTTTCTCCTTCAGAAGTATTCCACACATTCAATGCGGTTACATGATTTTTTTAAATTCGGAATTAATAATTAGGAATTAAATAATTCCGAATTAAACTATTTTCCTTTGAGTTTACATAGAAATAGTAATTCCGAATTAAGGTTTACATGGAAAAGACGTTTGTTCGGCTTTATCCAACTGGGGGGGGGGCGGCGGACATCTTTACATCTACTGGAAGAAAACAAACTTAGCTAACTTGGTTAGCAACAACATTTCACTTATTTTTGATCTGGGTGGCGTCTCTATCTGTGAAACCTCCTTCATTTTAACCTGGCCGCTTTGAAAAGCTCAAATTTTTATGTTCCTGCCATCTGTTCTTTTAATTATTTCCAGTTCCTCCAAGCTATTTTATTAAATAAATCGTCTCTGCTCTTGAACCCGTTTACTACGTGCTGCCGTTTTGAAAACAAGCCCAGCGCGGAATATAAGCGTCATCGCGACAGACGGCAAGAGAACTACATGCGCAGAAAGACGGGAATTAATTTTTAAACAGGAATGAGTGTTTACCTGACCGCGGAATTATTTAATTCGGAATTAAAATGGGAATAAACCAGCCCTTACTTCGGAATTAAGTTTAATTCGGAATTACATTTTCATATGGAATTAGGTGTTTACATGGTAACTTTTATTCGGCTTTAACTTTAATTCTGAATTAAAGAGGAATTAAACTTCCCATGTAAACGCACCCATTGTATCACCTGCTTCTACAACAAGGCACTTATTTTTATCGTTAACACAGTCATAGTCAAAGAAAATCCAAATAGGACTGAGACGCTTTCTCCCAACTTTTGCCGCAGCATCACTGCTGATCACTTTAGTTTTTTTTGTTTTTTTTTTGTTGTACCGCGGAGCGAAGTTAATAGACTTCAAAAGTTTATGAGGAAAAAGAATTACAAATATGAAAATGATGGACGTTCTTGACATTATTATAGTTAATTTTAGTTCGTTTTATAAACACATAATACGGTTTCAGTTAGTTATCGTTTTGAAAAAAACTCGTTTTTATTTTATTTCAGTTAACGAAAATGGTTTTTCAATTCTAGTTTTCGTTATTTTGTTCGTTTTCGTTAACGATAATAACCTTGGTTCACCTTACACCTCTGACAGCTCCTTCGCCGTGACGCGATCATTTCTTTTTTACTGCCGTAGTTCAACATTCCTCCGATTGAAACTATTATTTTCTTCCCGTTATTTGACACGTCGGCGTTCACGCAGCAGCGGTGCACGTTTCACGTGCAGCAGCTCTCTGTGCTGGAAGGCACGTTGCTGTTTAAACACTGTTGACACAGTTTCTAAGTGGCGTTGGCCTGCAGCGGCGCCGCTAAGCGATCCCAGCCTCAGAGCAGCGAGTAAAGCTGTCTGTTTCCTCCATATTTATTAGCCTCAGTCATCAGCACGTGCCTAATATTTATCCTGACCTCATCATTATTCGTCTCAAGATGCCTCAGCGTCGCCAGGGCCGACGGTTTATCCTCCCCAGATACAACATGTTGGCGTTGAACGCGGGATTGCATACGACAGGAATATGGGAGACTCCGGCGGTGGTTTCAGAATCAGTACCATGTGGAGGTGACTGCTGTCTGCGCCGGGAATCTGCTGATGTCGTTGTCCTCCTGGATCTGCTCGTTATGGCTCCTTAAATCACGACGTGACAAGCTAATGACGCAGCAGCGGCGGCGTTACTGTCACGGCCCAAATATGTGCTGCTGCGTGTTGTTTACGGTCGCGCATCCAGGGTTTGATATCTTCTACACACACAACAAAAACCCACAATTCATCCCATATGGTGAATATGTATTTGTCTGTGCCACGTATGTACTGTTGCAGTCCTGCAGTCGTGCTGTTTCCTCCCGCCGCTCTGCCTGCGCACGCTGCCATTTAAGCTAGCTGAATAATTGAGGGGTAACATTTGCGTCAGACATCCCAGGGTGCAACTGTGTGTGCGCGAGAGAGAGGAAGAAAGAGAGAGACAGCGAGAGATGCCTCTTTGAAACAGGTGACACACACACACACACACACACGTGCACACACACACACACACACACACCTGCTGGAGTGAGAAGCCATTATTAACTCTGTCGTTGCATTATTTCTGAGAAACAAAATGACGGACAACAGAGTTCATTTGAGGTAAACTACAGGCTCATTACCACACAAAAGATACTTTTATTTTTAAATGACCAACATTAAAAACCAAAAACAAACAAAGACGATTCTGAATTGTTTGTTTCTGGTCCCAGAAAGAGTCGTTTTAATCAGTGATATCTGCTGAAAACAGTAAAATTTACTGTTTGTAACGTTAGTCCAGCGTTGATGAAAATCCTGTTCATGTTACATTGAGTTATGTGTATTTATGTCATGTCATTCTAATAATAATAATAAAACAAAAAAGCCATACAATCATCTCTTGAATGAGTGAAACTTTCAGCTCGACTTTAAAGGAAATTAAGGCAATAAAAAGTGAATATTTTGGTATGAAACTCGACTCTTTATAGTAATCGCGTATCAGAAATATAGATTCATAACGAACTAAAGAGAGTTGGGTTTTTAATAAAAAGGTAAAAATAAGAGCAGAGTACCGTCAAGTTAAATGAGATGTTTGATTCTTCTGAAACTGGGCTCCTCGTCCAGATGTTCAGACAGCTGCGTGACGGCCATCAGGGTCATGGCAGCCATGACAGGACGGGCCGGAGCAGAACTTCCTGGAAACCACCAGCAGCACCACGACGTAAATGACATTATAAATGACATATTTAATCATAACAACAACAGCACAAACACAAACAGGTTTCTGAAATTCATGTCCTCCTTCAAAAATTTGTTTCCCGCTTCTTCTGGGTTTTAATCCAACAGAACTTAAGACTGATTCCTTCTGTTGTTGCGTCGGAACGAAACATAAAGACAACTTGTCATCTCTTTATTTTTCTGTTCAGTTTTTCTGAACTTGGACGTTCAATAATAAAAGCAATAATTGTGAGTTTTGTCCTCCGTCGTTTCCATTCGTGTCTTTTTGAGATTTTTTTTTTTTTTTAATCTCAACAGCATCTCAGTAAGTCTCTGGTGGTTCATCCGTGTTAAACTGGACAGAGAGAGAACATCTGAGGATCTGGATCATCGTTGGGTCCGTGTGGACTCAGAACTGGGTCAGACCTGCAGCTGCTGCTGTTTCCCACGAGCACGAGCACGAGCACGAGCACGAGCACGAGAGTTTCACTACCATTACAGGTTTCTCTGAACATTTAGAAAACTGTATGTATACTGAATGTGGGAAATATATTATTATTACTACTACTACTATTATTATTATTATTATTATATATAGATATATTTTTCCCCTCAAAAAAATTACTGTCTATTAAATTCAACAAAAAAAAGTCCATAATCAATATAATAGAAAATCATTTCCACATCTGTTACAAAGATGAAGCAGGTAAATAACATTAATGGACGTTAAAGTTCACATTCACTGTTGATCTTGATCTTTATTTTTATCTCCTTTATCCTGATCCTTCACACTCACAAACGCCAGTTTCACTGAATCTCTGTCAAACGTTTGCACAAACCTGCTCATTGAACGGCCCGCCGCCGCCGCCGCCCAAACCTTTTGATCGCATGTGCCGTACGCTGCACGCTCCTATTTTTATTTTCTCATTTGATTTAAATTTTTGGACACGTGGACGCTGGACGCCCGACAGAGACGTCCCTTCACACCCAGTCCCAGTTTGGAAACTTCATTTTAATCCAAAAGGACGTTCTGTTCGTCAGGCTGCCCGTGTGGTCCGCCATGTTGTTCCTAACCCTCACCCCTGAACCTCGGCGTCTCCGCGGTAACGAAGGCCGACCCGAGGACTTAATCCTCCAAAATGGCTGAACTGTTTATCCGCTGACCCTTTTATTAAGAAACGCTCCCCGACTCCAACGAATACTGTTTCACAGGCAAACACAGGCTGACCCAATTAATCAAAGTGTGTGCGCGCGCCTGCGCGCGTGTGTGTGCGTGCGTGTCAGGTTTCGGGCCGCACACCTCACGAGTGTGTTTTCACACGCCGTGCCGTGTTTTCTTTAACCTCTCCCAGACTCCTCTTGGCCTCGCCAGGAAAGAATCACAACAGACTTCGGTTACACATGTCGTCCAGGGTGTGTGTGTGCGTCTGTGTGTGTGGTGTGTGTGTGTGCGTCTGTGGCGTGTGTGTGTGTGTGTGTGCGTCTGTGGCGTGTGTGTGTGTGTGTGTGTCTGTGCGTGTGTGTGCGTCTGCGGCGTGTGTTGTGTGTGTGTGTGTGTGTGTGTGTGTGTGTGTGCGTCTGTGTGTGCGTCTGTGGTGTGTGTGTGTGTGTGTGTGGCGTCTGTGTGTGCGTCTGTGTGTGTGTGTGTGTGTGTTGTGTCTGTGTGTGTGTGGTGTGTGTGTGTGTGTGCGTGTGTGTGCTCTCGCATGCCTCCGGCTGTGTGTCTGTACTGCACGTCCCTTCATTTTAACGAGGATTAACTCTATATTTTCCTTTCATCAGTTTTCAGAAAGATCCTCAAATATGTCCAGAATCAAATTGGGACAAGCGGCGCCCTGTGTGGATGTTTTCCCGCCGAAGCCCCTTCTACCTGGGCGGGTTTGAGGGCGGTCGAGTCAACGGGGGACGACACCCAAACTCACGCACCCGGACAAATGTCCTCTTAAGTTATTCCTCTCGGTCCAGATCTGGGAGTGGCCCAGCAACCCCTAAAGCTTCCAGTTTAGACCAGTTTAGGCCAGTTTAGGCCTCGGTGAGGCTCAGACGAGGGTCACATGATCCGCCGCTGCAGGTACTGTCAAAAAAACACAAACAGAAGAAACAAACGCAGGTTTGCAGACTCATTAGAGAGAACGTTCCGGCGCTGTGCTTCTGGAAAAGGTAAAGGAACCAAAGCTGCATCCAATATAATGGTCTTTTTTTTTTAACTGTTCTTCACAAATATATGTTGACAACACACACACACACACACAGACACACACGCTTGCTGTCATGGAGGCACTTTAAACGGCTCTTTAAATCTCTCTAAAATAAATCGATGTGTTTACGCCGGGCTGCCAGAAGGAGAAAGTTCAACAGCTTCCCTTGAATGCGTTAAACTGTAAGTGAAGTTAGGAAGTGATAATGACTTCCCCTGCTGCTCTTCTCATCGTCTCTTCACCCCCCCCCCCCCCCCCCCCCCCCCCCCCTTCTCTCCACATCTGGGTCTCAGATGGCGAGTTTTGACTCGGATTCATCTGATAGAAGCCGGATGGACTCCATCTTTTTTCTGTCTTTGGTCAAAGAGCCGCTCCTTCTCTTCGAGGCCCTTCATCCTCCGGGTCCGGAGAAATAACTCAGGACCTAAAACACCGAGCACGTCTCTTCTGGGGTCATTATGAGGATTCATTTATCCTAAACGTACTGTGCGGTGAATATTCTGCACGTGAGGAAGCGACAGAAGGAGGAGGGAAGGCGAGATTGAAGGAGACAGAGAGGAGTTATCGTAGCAGCGCTAGCAGATGTACGGCGGTGGGACGTGTGACCAAAGCCTCGTCGAGCCTGCGGGTATCAACACAACAGGGACCCACCGTCGTCCCCTGTGGCTATTAATATTACATTACTGTCACTTCAGTCCAATCTCGCGGTTAAAGGGCGCCGCGTGTGAAAGCGCACGCGCGCGCGTGTCTTGGCTGCGGTGTGTGCGCAGCAAAGAAAAATAGTCCCATTTGGAGCTAAAGCCTGTATTATTCTTTGATCCATTATGTAGAGAGGTAGAAGCTGGGCCGCCGCTAATGAGCGCTGAATTATGAAAAGCTGCATGTGCATGGGGGGGGGGGGCTATCAGAGGTGGAGATCAGGTAGGACAGGATGATGACGACGATGACACACACGGGCTGCTGAGGTCATGTCTGGTTCTCCAGGAGGCACAAAAACGCCAGAAAGTATCATCTGACAAACATGTGGATCTGGTTTGATACTGGATCTCTGCCTGTCGACGAGCCTCAACCCTCTGAAGGTTGACAGGCATGCGTTGCATCATCTGATTTTATTCATTTAAGTTATTGTTATCGACTTTTTGAAAAATAAATAAATAAATTAATTAATGAAAAACGTGTAAAAAAGCATTTAGCAACATACAGTCATGGAAAAAATGATTAGTCCACCCTTGTTTTTTCTTCAGTTTCTTGTTCATTTTAATGCCTGGTACAACTAAAGGTACATTTGTTTGGACAAACATAACGATAACCACAAAGATTGCTCATAAGAGTTTTATTTTAAGAGCTGATATCTTACCATTTTCCATGGTTTTCTTGATTATAACCTAAATCACTTAAGTTTTTTACATCAATAGCTATGGCGTTGTTGTACTGCCAAAAACACTGCTTTT
>JAGFBZ010000955.1:0-275000 GCA_018398805.1 Hirundichthys speculiger
TACGTGATTAAGTTACGTCGGTTTAGCACGCGAATAGGAGTTGTAAACAACAATGGCGCCCACCAGGTTCAAACGCTCCAAAGTTTGGCTTCACTTCACCAAAGAAAGATGGCAACAAGGCAACTAGCAGTCATTGTAAAGTGGAGATAACAGCGTCGGGAGGGAACACGACTAACATGCAGAAACATTTGCGCACACAACATGCGATAACGAGTGTCGTGTTTTTAACGCGCTTCGGACTGATGGATCTCAACCCAGCAGCAGTAGCCAAGCTAAGATCACCTCTGGTAACTCTGGTAAGTAGCTATCCCGCTGCCTATGTGCTTCATTGTAAAACACGCTATAACATTAACGCTATGCTATTAAACGAATCCTTAGTACTGTTCCGTTGTATTTGATAGTATTTATCTTTCTTTATTATTATTTTGAGTGCTTAGTGAGCTCATATATCATTTTAAAAGGGAGATTTTTTTTCATTTCTATTAGGAAAAATCTGTTAGTAAAATGTTACATATTCTTGTGTATTTGCACAGTTACATATTACAACAGTTAACACGTTATCCAGGCTTTGGGCCTCTTTTGACCTCGCTGTTGAGTTTATAAGGTCGTGACTTCTAAGTTAAAAAAAAATGATGCTAATAAAACTGTTTGTTTGTTTCCCCAAATTAGAATCAATTCCCATCCCTACTCACGCTCACTTTAGAACCACCAGTTAACCTGACATGCAGGTATTTGGACTGATGGAGGAAGCTGGAGAACCTGGAGGAAACCCACACAAGCACCAGGAGAACATGGAAACTCCACACAGAAAGACCTGCTGAGGTTCAGACCAGGAACCTTCTAGCTGTGAGACAACAGAGCTGAAAACCAAGACACCCTGCTGTCCTCAAACATTCCTTCAAATTCAATTAAAACGGATGCTTTTGCACGGAGGAAAGTCTTTTGTACGGATTTAACTGTCAGCTTTATTAGCGTGGCCTCACCAGTGGCGTAGTGGTCCCAGATTTGAATCCCGGTCACGTCGAGAAGGGCGTCGGTTGTAAAACCAGACCAGTCTGTTTAATGACATCACCCTTCTGTGCTCATCCTGCACTAACGCACCTCATGATGCTGCGTTAATAGAAGCGGCACTTCCATCAAACGGGACGTAGCTACTGAGAATATGAGAAGAAATGCTTTCAGACGTAAATGCGGGGAGAAAGCCAGACCAGATCCTGTTAAAGAGAGCTGTTAAACGCCGGGGTCACCCAGTTAATATCTACCATCGGCCCTCTGCGGAGGGACGGAGGAATTCCAGGAATCAGCAAGAAAAATGTTGAAAGCAGGTGTTTCCTTGAGGAAATACCACGGTATAAAGAATGTGCCGTCGTCTCGCTCTGGCAGGAAGATAGCCTCTGAAGCTGCTGTTTCGAATTTCAAGGCTTTTCTGCTCAAGCTGCCATCTGTACCAGCCGCTTTCATCCATGCCTAAGTGATTTTCAGCGTCTGTCTCCTTCACTTTTCCTCTCTTCCCTCCCAGCTTCTCTCACTTTAACTGCTTCTTGACTCCCCTTTTTTTTTTGTTCACATCTTTTGCCCTTAAATTCATTTGCGTTTTGATTTTGTCTAGACAATTAGCTGAATTAGTGTAACACAGAAGCGAAACAGAGTAGAGATTCAGATGACCAGACCTGTAGAGGGCCGCTCATAGTTCCTCCCTGTAACAGTTTCAGTCCTCAGTCCGTCACATTTGGACATTTAGTGCTGATAAAAGAGGAGCAGGAGCTCCTCAGCATAAACGTCTGGTCTCAGCAGGGAAACTCTGATCCTCGCAGCACATTCGCCGGATTTATTCTTAGTCCTAATCATATAATACTCACTCAGTCATATACTGGAAAGAAATAATAATAAAAAAAATAAAGAAAATCATAATTCAGGGAGGTGTGAGGTGATGCAAATGCACTCTGTCAACAGACTGGGCTGAAAAGGAAGCATTCATGAATCCCATCAACTCGTGGGGTAATTTCTACTTCTGCTTTGCTGCAGCATTTGTAGATAATTTGAATGTACTGCTGGATGAATTCTAGTTAATTAACTCTCCCGGCGCGCGTTAATCTCCAGCATGTAAGTGGGAGGACGGTGTTGTTGTGTTGGTTTGAGGCCGTCAGAATCAGAGTCTGTCAAAATCAAAGTGCGCCCGACACCTTATGGGATGAGTAGTCGTCACCAGTTAAACCAGCTGAACTGGTTAAATGTTTAGGCTGCCGCTGCTCCGCCGGTGGCCTGTGGTGATGTTTGTTTCTTTAAGGTGGTTATCTCCATGGCAGCAGCCCGGCCGTATGTGGGTTCAGGTTCCTGATTTAATCAGCAGCCGTGGGTGGGGGGTGGAGGGGGGGGCATCTATGCTGCTATGATAACAGGCGACAGAAAACAGTGCAGAAAAAGCAGCAGCTCACAAGCTGCGGACTCCCTGCAGATCACTAATGCAGTCGGATGGAAACGTGAAATCGATGCTTCACGTTAACCTCTGACGACCCCAGAACCCTGAGACCCAGCAGGTCGTGGCGTCGCCCGCCTCCAGCGGCATGATTAACCTGATTCAGGGAGGGACCAGCAGGCTTCGTGGTACCGTCCTGGCGTACGAACACGGTTTCCGTTGTCCGGTAATTGCCGGACTTTGTCCGGTAAAATATGCCGAAGTCCGGTATTTTATAATCAAAATGTCCGGTGAAAATACTCCTCCCAAGCACAATTTCAGTTGTAATAAAATGGGTAATTTCCACATCATTTTATGAAAAAACATATACTTTTTTTTACAAATGAGTAGTGTGTGTGTGTGAATGAATAAATGTAGCCTATATGTGGAACGAAATTTTTTTTTCTGCACGGAACGAAACTTGTCGGATTTGTTTCATTAAATCTAACAAACCGCACACCACAACAGAGCGGTCTTTGACGTGGCGAAACAGGCGAATCTCAAAAGCTATTTTCTAAAGCGAAAAAGCTCTAATAGGGATGATAAGTCTAACTCTAAAAGGCTTTCTGTAAAGATGGAGACTACCACAGATGATGCTGTGGCTCCCGCCGAAAATATTTATTTATTTTTTGAAGTTATGCTCGTGAGTCAATTGACGGGACTTATTTTATTTGAAATGGCCTGTTTTTCAATAAAAATACTATTAAATGACTTGCATTGATATCGTACTACTGCATATGATTTATTTTTAACCTCAGTAAATTCATATAGCCTATGTGACCGGAATTTCAAACATTTGTCCGGTAAATTGAAAACCTGCCGGTCACATTGTCCGGTGCCAATTTTTTCTAGTGGAAACACTGCGTACGAAGACAGTTGGTGGCTCACGGTACGGACCGTACCGTGGTTTTTGTGTCACGGTTTCGGTACGGATTCGGTACAGTTTCAGACCACCCGCTACCCGCTACCCTAAACCCGCGATCGCAAGATACCCAGTTTGCGGAAACCGCAACTCGCATGCCGGCGCATAAAAGAGCGCGTCCAAATGGAATAAATGTGCATCACCGTATAACTTGCAGATGTTTTTATTCTCTTGAGGTCAGAGGATGTCTGGTCAGCAGTTGTGGTGGATGTGGGAATAGTCACCGCCAGACACCCAAACCTTTCGTCACAACTATGATCAACATACAGGACTAGAAGCTGTGTTCTGATATTAATGAAAGGGGTCAACAAATACGTGACACTTGTCATATTAAGTTGAAAGTAGAATAACACTTAACTGCTTTGTTTTATTACTTCTTAAAGTTTTTTTTTTCAAATAATGTCATGAATATTTTACTGTAATTCAAAACATACTTAAAAAAGATCGAGAATTTAAAACCCATTTGTTTAATTTTAATGACCTCTCATGGCTCACCTGCAGTACCACGACGTCCCACCAGGGGGCCGCGTCCGACACTTTGAGACTCACTGCTCTACAGTAGATTAAACTTGCTGCCAAATGGTCTTTATTATAAGACAAAAACAGGTCCTTAAGGTGCAAATGTTTTTCCCCCATTTTAATATTTCAAGTCGGTCCCTCCTCCAGCTCTGGGTAACTGCAGCTCTCATCTTCCTTCATGATTGTTTTAAACATTTGATAACGCAATTGTTAGCGTGACAGCAGCGACAGCCGTGTTGCCATGTTTGATTGATTTCCTCAGATACATATCAGGCTCGTTTGTGGTGGATTTTAAATGGAGTTCGCTGGAAACCTGGAACGGTTTTGACCGTGCGTGAACTTTGAAAGAGCCTCGTTCACAACTGCCCGAATGAACTCGTTCACGCCCCCCGCTGGTGAAGGAGAAAGAGAGCACACTCAGTTCACGTTCGTGAAAAATATGAACTAGTTCGTGAGCTTTCGTTTAATGAATGCGTTCAGGTACGACACTGGCCTTTCGTCCGTTAGCATCATGGGCCCTGAGACCCAGTAACCTACCGCACAATTAGAAACCAAGACGTTCAGCTGAGATGTCGAAGCCTTTTGCATTGTCTCCTTTTTCATCTTAAGTATAAAGCAGCTGAATGAACATCTTTGGACGTGCACAAAAAAAAAAAAAAAACATCCAACATGCACTACAATCACATGCGTGTGGTTGAGCTCATTTCTCGATTGAAGCTACCGTGTCAACATTAATGGTTTCAAAGCCCTCTCAGGGGTGGATAGACGGGCGGGAAACACTGGGAAATGCCTCTCTGAAAAGCGAGAGGTGAGAGCACAAGAAAAGGCTTGCTGCAGTAACCATGGCAACTGGAGAGAAAGGTACCTCGTCCGAAGCAGGGCAAGTCAGACGTTCCTCTGCATTTCTTCAGGCTGCTCTCCAGAGACAGGGAGCAGGACAGAGGATGCTCGCACTTCTTCCCCGCCCATCCGTCCTTGCAGTCACATCTGCCACAGTTGCACTGGCCGTGACCTGGCGGGAGGATGGAGGGACACACATGAGTGAAACAAAGAAAAGGTTTTACACAGTCAAACAGAAGCATTCAGGGGCTGCTGGTGAGGGTCACGATGATGAGCACGCCAGCAGGGAAGAGAGCGGGAAAAAGAGCTGGTGGGACGGTGACGGAGGGGAGGGAGCAGAGTGATGTACGATGACAGGATCACGTCTTCAGGCAACAGCTAACTTTTAAAGCAGTGTCTCTTTCTCTTTTAATTAGGAGCTGGTTTCCAACCTGAGCAGAAGTCGTCTGTGTATCGGTCGTACGTCGCGTGGCAGTTCCTCTCATCGCACTCGCACGTGTCTCCGTGAATGTCTCCCCAGTCGCCGGAGGGATCGACATCGTGACAGCTGCACTCCCCGCACACGCAGGTTCCTGATGCACAACCACACAAACACAACCACACATTTCTGTAAGTCAACACTGCACAAACTCGACGTTTCCATATGGCGACCTTCCCCTGCATTTTCCTGGCACTTAAAGGAGATATTTCCAAGCTGATTGGCCTCCTTACTGGAGGCTTGGCAATGTTTTAAACAGTTATAGAAAAGAAGTGACATTTAAAGCCCTCAGATTTCTGGTGCCTGTGATTTTTCTTAAGTTTTCAAACAAATCCAATGACATAAAATATAACACTATAATTAGGGCTAGGCAACAATTAAATGTTTAATCACAATTAATCGCATTATTTCCCTGAATAATCACGATTAATCGCATTGTATACGCAAAATCAAATAATGAATTCAAAAGTAGTGTAAAGGTCACTTTTATTTAAATGTTCTGCTGCCATATAAACTAAAGTGCCATAACATTTGTTGTTCAAACACTTTTAACATCAGCACTTGTCAGTAACACATATTTAGTGTTAATCTCATCTTAAATAATGTAAAATAAAATAAAGCTTATTGCCACTGCCAGGGCATTAATGTCCTGTTTTTATAAGGAATAAAAAAAAGTCTACAAACAAAATCCAACAAAATGATTGTGTCTCAGCACAATCAGAACATTAAAACAGGTAATTTCTGAGGTAACAGCAGAAACTTTTAACGGGGAGTTTAACTTGTCAGTTGTTACAAATACATTTGACTGACCACAGGAGAATTCATACTGGAGAGAAACCATATTGTTGTCAAAGTTGTGGGAAACGTTTCACTCAGCGTCATGATTTGACTGACCACATGAGAATTCACACAGAAGAGAAGCCTTATTCATGTATGATTTGTCATAAAACTTTCATACAAAGATATAGTTTAAATCGTCACACCAGAACACACACAGGTGAGAAACCATAGTCCTGTGAAATATGTTGTAAGAGATTCACCCAAAGTCATCTGGATTTCTGCTGAATCCTCCGTCTGGGAGAACTTTAAAATAAAAATGTCCATGTTAAAGTTCAGTAACTTCACCAATCCATGTATCATTAATTCTTTTCATTTTTAATTGCCAATCAAAAATACCAAAATAATTAAAAAGTGACAAATCCGTGTATCATTCGTTTTTTGCCATTTTCAATTGGCAATCTAATATTAAAAAATGAAAAAGGGACGTTTTATTTTGTTTTTCGTTTTTTAATCTAACACAAAAAACAAAGAAAATGCCTGGATTTTTGTATTTTAATTTAAGACTTGGATTAAAAATATGAAATAAAAAAATGGGCCACGGGACTTAATTTGTTTTTAATAATTTGTCCGGCTTACGTGACCAGGAAGTGGCTTTGTGCGGGAGTTCCGGTAGCAACTCGGGTAGCAATGCTAACAGTTCAGCCTGTTAAAAAAAAATAAAAAATGGGCTGCATCAAAACTTTCAAGGCCCTTTGTTCGTGTGTCAAACCGCTGCTGAATAAGTCCTTGATCAAACCAGTATTTGATTCTAGCGCCGCCGTGCTTTATTACACACTGTGTATAGACCTTTTCCGGCCAGCCCCCCGGAAGTACCCCGTCCGCCATTGCGGGGTTGTGCTACAGAGCGACACTTTCAGTCCGGGCCGCAGATTTACCAGTGTTTTTCCAAGTCTAAAATTGAAATACGAAAATAGGTATTTTTTAATGTTTTTTGTGTTGGATTCAAAACGAAAAATGGAAATAAATGCCCCTTTTTCCGTTTTAAACTGTGCTAACAATGGCGTGAAAATTCAACAATGGAAGAAGAAAGTATGAAATACACAAGCCTTTACTGCACGAAAACTGCCTTGTTTGCAGCCATACAGTTTCCACGATTTCCTGGGCGCACCGACAACCAAGAAGTTAGGAAGACGTGGGTGAAAAATATCAACAGAAAGGACTTTGTTCAATGAATCAGCCGGGTGAGTTTTCGTTAACATTACAATCTCGTACTACTCATAGCCTCGCTGAGAGTCCCGGACGCTCTGGGCGAAAGTAACAGCAATTTACCTGAGGCTACTTAGCCCTTCCGCAGCTAGCACCAGCCTATTTCAAAACAAAAGCAATGAATGAATGACTTAGGAGAATGATAAAATAAATGTAAATAATAACATTAAACATAGCCTAATTTACCGCTAGTGTTAACGTTACAGCCCTAGCATAATCTTTATGGCTTGTTGACGTTAGTTATAGCCAGCGTTGCAGCGTTCCACAGTTTTTAGTGTTTGATTATGGGAATAGATCATGCTATTTCCATAACCAATCATTAAAAACAGCGATAAACTACCTTCATCTGTAACTGGAGGCCACTGCCTAACATCATCAATCCAAGACATGTCTGCGTTATCAGTAAATAATGCTCCACGCTGCTGTGTTGGGTTAGTTGGTGGAGCACCGCACACTCCAGTTATGGCGGAGCCACTAGGGGGCGCATGTCCACAATTTTCAAGTCGAAAAGGTCTAAGACAGCAAGAAACAAAGGGAAATAAATACAATCGGTGATTGGTATCGGATCGGCCGATATTGATTTCAGTGATCGGTGATCGGTGATCGGTCCCAAAAACCCTGATCAGAGCACCCCTAAAATAAACTTGCCTTGCATTGTACCGCATGGTATCATATCGTATCGTATCATATTATATCGCATTGTATCGTATCGTCTCGTATTGTATCATGCCATTTTGCATCGTATCATACTATATTGCATTGCACTGTTTCATATTGTAGCACAGCGTACTGCACCGTATCATATCATATTGCATTGCATCGTATTGTATCATATTGCATTTGCATGGTATTGTATCATATTGTATTGCATCGTATTGTATCACATTGTATTGCATCGTATCATATCGTATTGCATTGCATCATATCGTATAATCTTGTATCTCTGGTCTCAGCACTTTATGGTAACATGTCACTCATCAGCAATGATGAAACTAGCTCACAGAGCTAACAAGGACATCATGGCAGAGAATACTAAGAAACTCAGGAAAGTGATGACAGAAGAGAAAACGAGAGTGATCAAACAAGAGACTAAACGAGTGAACCTTAGATGATGTGTGTTTTCGTCCAAACACCAGATGCAGCACAAAAGCTCCCTTTTCAACTTTGTCTTGTCATTGCGGCCGGTTTTCCATCCTCCATCCTCCTCTTCTGGGGCACTGCCTCGTCTGAAAGTGGAGTCAAAGCTTGGCGCTGCCGACGTCCGAGGTAGATTAAACGCAGCACGATGTTGACAAAGCTGAAGACGACGAGGCTTGATAAAACTAATCTGATCTGGATCTGTGATGTCACAGTACCCTGCAGTTTCTGGCTCAATGAGTTTTTCAGATATTATCAGCCCCAAACAAACAGGCAGGACTGTGGTATGTTGGAGTTTTTGAGCAAACATGTGCTCTCAAGCACAGGAAAAAGTATTTTTCTTCAAACAGTTATCTTTCAAAGTCATCCATGTGTTTTTCCAAACTTGAGCAAAAAGCTGCGGCAAACATGATAAACACTTTTCCCTCCTTCATCTACATCTGTTTCTCCTCTTTTTATTTGTTTAACATCTCAGCCCAGGCATGAGCTGAGCGGCAGCCAATGGAAATCCCATTTTCTCTTATCGGCAGAGACAGAGCGCGGGGGAACCCCGGGGGAGCGGGCCAGCTGGCAGGCCCGTGGCGGCGGCTGGCGCACGTCTGGCCCTCGGTCATACATTCGATTTTCCTCACCACCTCATAACCCTGGAGTCCTGGATTAATAGACCCATGAATTTTTCTGTCAGCCACAAATGTCACAACTGAGCCTCAGCAGAACACAACTCTACCCCTGCGTTCATGGATGTTATCGGCGCTGGAAACCCCTCGCACTATTGGAAAGTGCATGTACTGTTTTGATCAAGTTTAGATTTTTTAGCAATAAAAAATTTTAGCAGCACACACACACACTCAAAACTTTGATCAAGAAATTATGTATAGAGTCATGTACTTCCCCTCCAGCATGATACGGTGATGTGTTTTATTATATCTACAGGGAAGTCTAGGTGAGCTGAACAGACGGGGGGGTTGACAGTTTCTGGGATAAAACAGAATTATCTATTGGGTACTGCCAGTCAGATCATCTTATCCTCAAGCGGCAGCAGAAGATGAAGGTTGCTGATGAGCACAGGAAAGGAGAAAAAAAAATCTCTCACACAGCTCTCACATCTACATTTAAACGGTAATTTAAACGGTAATCTGATGGAGTCAGTCCGTCGTTCACGGTCGATGACCACCCGAAGAGCTGATGTGTCATGAATTGGGCTGGGCAAGTTAATGCGCTATTATCGCGTTAGCTCATTAATTTATTAACGCCGACAATTATTTTATTGCGCGTTAACGCATGTTGCTCAGATGCTTTTGTTTCGAAAAGTCTGTTACTGGCTGCTGCAGAACCGGAAGATAATTGGCAGGTTAACATGCGCTAAAACTAAAACAGACATGAAGAACGGTAAAAATCCGTGAACTTTACAGTTCAGGTAGCAACTCAGGTAGCAATATTAACAATTCTGTCTGAAAAAGAAAATTCTGGACTGCAACAAAACTTTGGCGTCATTCCTCCATGTTCCATCAGATCTGCTCCATGTGTTCACTGTCCTGCTGTTCTCTAGCTGGTTACTGCAGTGCGGCTCCATCTAGTGGTACAGATGTGTAATGACAACAGAAAGTCCAATCCTCCATTATAAAATAAATTCAGTTCTGTGGCGCGTTTTTTAATTTCGTATTTTTGATCCAAGTCTAAAATTGAAATATAAATAAAACATGATTTTTGTTTTTGTTTTTTTGTGTTAGATTAAAAAATGAAAAACGTAATAAAATGTCACTTTTTAATTTTTTTAGATTTTCGATTGACAATTGAAAATGGAAAGAATGATTGATACACGGATTGGTAAAGTTACTGAACTTTAACATGGACATTTTCATTTTAAAGTTCTCCCAGACGGAGGATTCAACAGAAACAAGGTTATTTGTAACAACTGCTAAGTTGAACTCCCCGTTAAACGTTTCTGCTTTTACCTCAGAAATTACCTGTTTTAATGTTCTGATTGTGCTGAGACACAATCATTTTGTTGGATTTTGTTTGTAGACTTTTTTTTAAAAATGTTTTATAAAAACAGGATGACATTAACGCCCTGGCAGTGGCAATAAGCTTTACAGTACATTACATTATTTAAGATGAGATTTACATAAAATATATGTCACTGACAAGTGCTGATGTCAAAAGTGTTAAGTTATAACAGTTTAGTTCACATGGCAGCCAACAGTTTAATAAAAGTGCATTTACACTACTTTTGAAGACATTACCGTATTTTCCGGACTATAAGCCACTACTTTTGTCCCACTCGTTAAACCATGAGGCTTATACAGAGATGCGGCTTTTCTATGAATTTTTCTTCAGCCCTCAGGGGGCGCTCTAGCAGGAAGTGCAAAAACCAAAAAACAAACCAAGTAGTTAAAGGCTATTCTGTTTTTGTTAAGTAGCCTGTGTTGGCTATGCTACTCTACATTCATTTTTGTGAGCATCAATACCTGTTATTATTGGACAAACTGATTAATCCAGGTGTGTCTGACCATTGTAGCCGGATCCAAAGCGGATCCGGCACTAAGTGCAAGTGGACCCTGATACGGGTCTGTTCCGGATGTCTTTGCTGTGTGGGGGGGGTTTCAGTACACAGGAGGAGGAAAATCAGTTCAGGTATGTGAATAAACACTTATGGTACAAAATCTTTAGATGTAAATATCTTATTTCTCAGCCTGGATACCGGCGGCTTATAGTCCAGTGCGGCTTATATGTGGCAAAATATATCTTTCGTTCATATTTTAATGGGTGCGGCTTATATTCTGGTGCAGTTTATAGTCCAGAAAATACGATATATGATTTTGTGTATACAATGCGATTAATCGTGATTAATCAGGGAAATAGTGCGATTAATCGCAATTAAAGATTTTAATCGTTGCCCAGCCCTAGTCATGAAACCAGTGCATAATTAAACTGACGATGTGAGATTTTGGTTAGAACCATAAGTTTGGGAACATGAAAAGCTAACTGTTCATGGTTGCTGTGACAAAACGTGCACGACGCCGTGATGACGCCGTTCTACGTGGCCCAAGGACGCGAACAAGGACGGAGGACGTCTGACGACACGAACACTTGACGGTTGAAAACATCAGACAGGAACTGAACCCGTAGGTTTGTTTCCTGCTTCATGGCTTTACAGTAATTATTATAGCGATGTTTTGTCTGAGATTTAATAAACGTAAAAGCTCCCTTCCTGGCAGAACTCGTCAGTCCAAGATTTTATGTATTCTTAAAGCACTTTTTTAAACACAGCCTTTAAAACAAAACTCAATATTCAGCCGTTCCTGGATCAGTGATGAGAAGCCGGTTTAGAGGAGAAGCGATTAATTTAAACCACAATAATACAGCAGTTGAAGACACAACAGTGAAACACGGCTCTGATTTGGATGCTGATGGTTTTTGTTTTTTAAACTGGACGTCTGGGACTGTGTGGTGACTCTGGGGCGGATGAACAGACCTCTGTTGCTGCAGATTTTGCCATCTGGAGATGTGCATCTCCGCTTGCTTTCCCACGGGCTGATGTCACACTGGAGCTCACACTTGTCTCCATGCCAACCGGCAGCGCAGTAGCAGTTTCCACAGTAACACTGGCCGTGGCCTGGAAGTACAAGCAGCGACTCATGAAGCCTCGTCTGACAAACGTTCAGAGAAAAAAAAAAACACACATTTCAACATCCTGGATTTAATGTCTACGTTCAGCAGGATTCTGTTTTAAATGATCTGTTTATGGGATGGATGGTCAATATTCGATGAACTTCAGCTGTTTGTAGAGAATTATTTTAATCTGGATAACTTCAGTTTCTTTTTTTTCTAAGCTAGTTAGCTTCGTCTTTACGTCTAAGACTTCGAACCAGGCGGCTTTATTTTGAAAAGTCGCCATTCTTTTTCGAGGTTCCTGTAATTTCGGCGTCTTGATCTGGCATCTGGCGGGCTGACGTCTCGTAACGACAGATGCAAAGTTCTGGATGAGATGAAGCCCTCAAAGGCTGAACGACTACCTGGAAGGTAGAGCTGCTTACATTTCAGTGCAGGGATGAATATTAAAGTTACAGTGGGAGAAATAAACCTGACCAGTCTTATTGGACTGTGTGGTTCTCAGTCTTAATTAATCAACTGTCACAAAAGCTCATATATTATTGAGATTGTCTCCACTGTAACAATAACTGTGAATCAACAGCGATGCTCTGTAACCCATAAAGGATATACAGTGATCCCTTATTTTTCGCGGTTAATGGGGACCAGCGCCCCCCCGTGAAAATCAAAATCCGCGAACTGGAGCCGGAGCCCCCTGAGCCTCAATAATGTGTTTAAAATATGTTTAAAAACCGCAAAAAAGTAGGGAGTCACTGCAGTGAAACAAGACAAAGGCTCAACTGTGGTCTTTCTGTTACCTTCACAGCCTCTGTTCTCTAAACCGTAGTAAAGAAACCGCTGGTATTGTGCAATTTTTTGGCTCGTAATTAGCGGCTAACACGCTAACAACAACAAATTTTCTCTGCATGGAACAGGCACTTTATTCTGGCACTGCAGGAACTTTACACGCTGGGCTGCTGTTTATGCTCACACCACTTTTCATCTAACTCCGTTTTCATTCTGCTGTCCCTCGACACACACACACTACATTACCCATAAGGCCACACCATTACCCATAAGGCCACCTTCTTAAAGGGGCCAGGCTGGCTCACAACATTTCTTCACTGTGAGAGAACGCGCACAACATCCTGAGATGTTTCCGCAATTTTTTCTTGATTTTATTTTAATATTATATATTTCTGAAAAATCCGTGAATGACTAAAACCGTGGAACTTAAAGTGTGAATTGGCGAGGGATCACTGTAGATGAATTCAGAGCGGCAGCGTTCCTGAAATGTTCCCATTAAACAATAATAGACCTCCAGGTGGCAGAGCAGCTGCTAACAGCTGAAATCATAAGCTGGCCTTTAAAGAAAAGCAAGGATGCACAGTCCTTGAACAACCAGATGTTAAACCGAGGTAATACTCCGTTATTTTTGGGGGGGGGGGGGGGGGGGGGGCAGCTTTGTTTCACCTCCACAAATCTCCCCGCCGTCCTCGTCCAGACACTCGCTGTCGTCGCACTCGCAGAAGCGTCCCGTCACCAAGCGCCTGCTGTCGCTGTTGTCACACATGCAGCTTCCACAGTGGCAGGTTCCTGTGGAAGAAACCACCAAAAGACGCCAGCTTCAGACACAGTTCAAGCTCACGGGTCACAAAAGGTCATGCTTCCGGGGGAGCGCTGGTACTTTTACAGAAAGTGGTTGCTGTTAAATCTGTGTAAAGTGTTCTTGTAAGACGAGACTGCAGCTGATCTGTGTGAAGGCGGAAGCTGATGAATAAAAGTGCTGGTTTATCTGTAAACCAGGAGGCTCCACAGCTGCATGCTGCATTTCTACATCATTAAACAGGTACAGGGTTTAATTTACATGCATGTACACGTGATGTACACGCCACAAAGACAGGTTTACTACGACTACTGAGCCGTCAGCGTGTCTGCAGCGTTGTTAACTTCAGATATCAGTCCCAGTGACGCCCACTCACGTCTGCCTTACTAAATTAACAAAGACAGTATTGATTCGTGTAAATAATAATCCGTATGAGAAAAAATATTTGATATTTATTAGGGCTGGGCAACGATTAAAATTCTTAATCGCGATGAATCGCGATATACGCAAAATCATATAATGTATTCAAAAGTAGTGTAAAATGCGCTTTTATTAAAATGTTCTGCTGCCATATGAACTAAAGTGCAGTAACTTAACACTTTTAACATCAGCACTTGTCAGTAACACATATTTAATGTAAATCTCATCTTAAATAATGTAAAATAAGAAAAAGCTTATTGCCACTGCCAGGGCATTAATGTCATCCTGTTTTTATAAAAAATTTAAAAAGTCTACAAACAAAATCCAACAAAATGATTGTGTCTCAGCACAATCAGAACATTAAAACAGGTAATTTCTGAGGTAACAGCAGAAACTTTTAACGGGGAGTTCAACTTGTCAGTTGTTACAAATAACCTTGTTTCTGTTGAGTCCTCCGTCTGGGAGAACTTTAAAATGAAAATGTCCATGTTAAAGTTCAGTAACTTTACCAATCCGTGTATCATTCATTCTTTTCATTTTCAATTGTCAAATCAAAAAAAAAAAAAAAAAAATTTAAAAGTGACATTTTATTATGTTTTTTGTTTTTTAATCTAACACAAAAAAAAATATGAAAAAATTCCTGTTTTTTTTTTTTATATTTCAATTTTAGACTTGGATCAAAAATATGAAATTAAAAAACGGGCCACAGAAACTAAATTTGTTTTATAATCGAGGACTGGACTTTCTGTTGTCATTACACATCTGTGCCACTAGATGGAGCCGCACTGCAGTAACCAGCTAGAGAACAGCAGGACAGTGAACACATGGAGCAGATCTGATGGAACATGGAGGAACATGCAGTCCAGAATTTTTTTTTTCAGACAGAATTGTTAATATTGCTACCTGAGTTGCTAGCCGAACTGCAAAGTTCACTGATTTTTACTGTTCTCCATGTCTGTTTTAGCTTTACCGCATGTTTTCTGCCAATTATCTTCCGGTTCCGCAGCAGCCAGTAACAGACTTTTCGAAACAAAAGCATGTGAGCAACATGCGTTAACGCGCGATAAAATAAATCTCGGCGTTAATAAATTAATGAGTTAACTTGCCCAGCCCTAATATTTATTATACAAAGCCGTATTAGACTTGGAGTGTTATTTAAAAGAATAAAGATATCTTCAAATTAACCTTTAATAACTCCTTAATAAATCCAACATAAATGTAAAATAAGTTCATGAATGTCTTATTAATCATTTATTAATCCCTAATAAGAACTGCATGTTAAAGCAGTCATTTAATTGTAAATAAAATCTTTAAAAAAAGCAAGAAACCATCTTTTCACTGGGACTGACATTAAACGTGTGACTGTGGTTGTTAGCTACTAGCTTTACTGCAGGTTAGGGTTAGGGTTAGGGTTAGGGGGTAGGATTGGGTTAGGGTTAGGTTTAGGGGGTAGGATGGGGTTAGGGTTAGGGTAGGGTTAGGGTTAGGGGGGGGTAGGAGGGGTTAGGGGGGTTAGGGTTAGGGGGTTTTAGGATGGGTTAGGGTTAGGGTTAGGGGGTAGGATGGGGTTAGGGTTAGGGTTTCGGGGTTAGGGTTAGGGTTAGGGGGTTAGGGTTAGGGTTAGGGGGTTAGGATGGGTTAGGGTTTAGGGTTAGGGGGGTAGGATGGGGTTAGGGTTAGGGTTAGGGGGTAGGATGGGGTTTAGGGTTAGGGTTAGGGGGTTAGGATGGGGTTAGGGTTAGGGTTAGGGGGTAGGATGGGGGGTTAGGGTTAGGGTTTTAGGGGGGTTTAGGTTGGGTTTAGGGGGTTAGGGTTTTAGGGGGTTAGGGGTTAGGATGGGTTAGGGTTGGGGGGTTAGGTGGGGTTAGGGTTAGGGAGGTTAGGGGGTAGGGGGTGGGGTTAGGGTTAGGGTTAGGGTTTGGATGGGGGTTAGGGTTAGGGGTTAGGGTTAGGGGGGGGTTAGGATGGGGTTAGGGTCAGGGTTAGGGTTAGCACCTCTGTTGGAGCAGATCACTCCCTGTTGGTTCTTGCAGAGCTCCCTGCTCTTCTTGCCGGACAGGCTGCACTCCTCCAGGAACTGGCAAGCGTCCCCATACCAGCCTTCATCGCACTCGCACATCCCACAGTCACAGTAGCCGCGGTCTGCAGGGAAACACACCACATCACACGCCGTTAAACAGCGCCGGGCCACGTGCGCCCACCGTGACTGCTAGCAAACAGAGGGGGGCATGAGAATTCTCGAGCATGGGTACGATGGCACTGCACCACCAGGAGAGAAGAGCGGGGCTCATGCCGCCACCGCCCCACATTACTGTCTTAATGGATGTGAAATGTGTCTCTTTGAAGTCTGTAACGTGACCTGACATACAGCAAGGAAGCCAGCAGCCAGTTAAGAATCCGTGAGCATCCGGATCCAGGCCACGAGGACCTCGCTCATTATTCAGAGAAGCTACCAAGGCTGTTCGGCTGCACTCTTCTCTCCTCGTTCTGAAGGCAACATGAAAAACACGAGGAGCCACTTGATGCAAATGAAGACCGCTGACAAGTTATTATAATACACGTTGCTCTTAATGCCTCCGGCAGCGAGGGGCCTTGCATGTCACGCTCAATCATTCTCCACGCTCGTCTGTCATGTAAATGCGGTGTCCTTTTCAAGGGCTATCCATCAGTCATTAACCACGAGAGAGTCTCTTCTCATTATCGATGCATCTCGGGGAACACGTGGCAACGTGCTCGAGGAAAAGCACAGCAAACGGAAGCGGCGGCAGCGTCACAAAGATGACAGAAAGTTTTAGCAGAACCCCAGACTTTCATTGAACCGTTAATATCTGGAGTGGAGGAGCTGAACAACACTGAGTAGACTGGATGTTTCCTGGCTGCAGTCGTCCAGTAAAACCATGTGACCTGTAGTTTAGGGTTTAATCTGTCCTGGTGGCGTCGGCCCGAAGAGAAGATGCTTGTAATTACATTGTATTAGAACATCTGGAGGAAACCAGAGACGCCCGTGTTTCATTTCCACTCTGATTATGATTTTTCACTTCTAACTTTCACTGTAAAAAAAAAAAAAATCATAAAAAAACGGTAATTTTTCGGCACTTGGGGCGCCAGAAAAATACCGTGAAATAACAGAAAATTACTTTCTCATAAAAATACAGTTTTTTTTTTCCATAATTAAAATACAGTTTGTAGTTGTAATTTTAACAAGATTTTGCCTTATTTTCAGGTTGTTTTTAACATTTAATTAGAAACATTTTCACATTTTAAAACAATTAAATTACCTAGGAATATGGTAAGTAAATGCTGTATTATGAATAATAATGCTTAAATTTATAGAAATGTGCTGTTATTAATTGGTTTCAATGACATTATTTAATGTAAAGAAGTTGTATAATAATTTGTGTTTGATGTAATATAACAGTATATGACACAAAAAATAATGATTTATCTTACGAAACATGTCAAAAAACTGTTGAAAAAGTCAATATTAGGTTTAAAATTGCTACAATTTTAAGGACTGTAGCCTTTGCATTGTAGTGGATCCTGGTCTGCAACACCTGACAGAGACATGGCACTAACAAAAGGAGTATTTTGTCAACTTTCTGTTTTTGCACACCACAAGTTTGGTTTTACACACTTTATTAAAACAAACTCACGGGTACTCATTCAAACACAGACAGACTTAACTCAGGGCGACACAAATTAACATGTTAAATGTAAAGAGTATGAATCAACAGGGGGTCAAACCAGCAACAGACTTTACATGGCAGCATTAAATCAAATAGCTAACAAATAGACACAGATAAGCACCTAAACAACCAGGGCTGCAAAGGATGCTGGGAAACGACCCAAAAGGACCTGCCAGATCACTAGCAGCATATCTATCAGAGAAATGCTTTATTGAAAGCATTTAATTGCAGCTCCCTTGGTAGAGCTGATGCTCCATAAGCAGAGGCAGCAGCCCTAAGTTCAAGTCCGACTCTTTATTATTCACCCTCTCAAGCTTTCCCCTTTCCCTATGTCTCTTTAGATGTCCTATCAAAATAAATATCATTAATAATCATTTATTAATATAATGTTAATAAATGTTACCATCTAGAAATTAGAGTATTTGTAGTTATTTTCAATGAAAATATTAGTTAATTAACAAAGAAATTATAGTAAAATTACACATTTTTACTATTAATTCCTCAGTAATTTTAAATAATTTTTTTCCTTTTCTAGAGTTTCAAAGTTGAATTTTACAGTTTATTCCCTTAAATAACAGACAAATATTTGTGAAATTACGATATATTTGTAAACATATTTTAACAATAAATATATGTATTTCCAATGGGGTTTTTTTGTAAAAGAACATAAATATTGTGTGTTTTCACAGTTACAGTGATTTAATGTTATTTTACATTTGACATGAAAAATCACAGTCTATTTTTGTAAATTAAATGGTATTTTAAAAATACAGAAAAAAAATCTGTAAAATAGACAGTAAAACTGTTATATTACAATTTTTTTATTTATTTTTTTTTACAGTGTACAGACTAATTTGTGCACGTTTTGATTGTTTTTATGATGCATGTTTTGTGGATGGGAGCTGTTGTAAAACAGAATTGGATATTATAAAGCCGCAGCCACCCACAGACTTCCATTAATCTCCCCTCGACAATCACTCCGACGTACGAAACGGCCCTCTTTGTCTGCCAGGCCAGAATTTATGTGGGCAGGAAGGATTCTGTCTGTGGACGGTTTATCTTCTGTGGCGATTCGACGGCAGTAACTCTCCCCTGGGCGCGATGGTGCCGGGACTCCTCCTGGGCTCCAGGAGACGACGCATGATCCCAGCCAATCAGATTCTGACCAGCGTCGCTGGCAGTAACCAGTTAGGTAACATTACCTGGATCAGCTGTGAACCAGGAGAGGACTCTGCAGGACTCTGCAGGACTCTGTAGGACTCTGCAGGACTCTGCGGGACTCTGTGGGACTCTGCAGGACTCTGTAGGACTCTGTAGGACTCTGCAGGACTCTGTAGGACTCTGCAGGACTCTGTAGGACTATGCAGGACTCTGTAGGACTCTGTAGGACTCTGCAGGACTCTGTAGGACTCTGCAGGACTCTGCAGGACTCTGTAGGACTCTGCAGGACTCTGTAGGACTCTGCAGGACTCTGCGGGACTCTGCGGGACTCTGCGGGACTCTGCGGGACTCTGTAGGACTCTGTAGGACTCTGTAGGACTCTGTAGGACTCTGTAGGACTCTGCGGGACTCTGCAGGACTCTGTAGGACTCTGCAGGACTCTGCAGGACTCTGTAGGACTCTGCAGGGACTCTGCAGGACTCTGTGGACTCTGCAGGACTCTGCAGGACTCTGTAGGACTCTGCGGGACTCTGCAGAACTCTGTAGGACTCTGCGGGACTCTGCAGAACTCTGTAGGACTCTGCGGGACTCTGCAGGACTCTGTAGGACTCTGTAGGACTCTGCAGGACTCTGTAGGACTTTGCAGCTCTGGTTTCTCATGTTGCACAATAATATTCAGTCGATGCTCAACAACAGACAAACTAGAGTCCTTGGAGGGAATGTAAGGACGCATCCTTGAATAAAACATAATTCAAACAACTGGTTAGATTTGTCGATGTTTTCGTGGCTAGAAAAATGCACATCTGAAATGACTGTCTCTCTGAACATTTAATATTCAGGATCAGAAACGTCCTTTCCCCTCTGCGCTCATTTGTTGCCAGCGGTTTGTGTTTCATCTCCGAATGATGCTCCCCTACTTCCTTTGTCCACAACATGGTTTCCGCTGCGGCGAGTAATTATCCCTCCGTGCTTCCCTCTAACTTGTAGAACATGAAACAACACGGCTTATTTGACGTGGCAGCGGTCTAGAAGACACCTGTCTCAGGTGAAAACTCCTTCTTTGTTCTCACCGCGTCGACTACCAGCTCTCGTCTTTACAGTTTTGTCAGACCTGGATGTTCGAAACGTCTCTAAAAATACACATGAACCCAGCGCAGACAGGATCAGAGGCTTATGAAAGCATTTGTTCTTGCAGCTCCAAGTCTTGGGAGTTTTAGTTGTTTTTCAGTCAAAAATGTCTTTTACTACTAGATTTGGACGAACTTGAGCGCCTCTTTCTCCTTGCAGCCCACGCTGGAGCCATTAGGTGAGTCACCACACAGGCAGTCTGCCCGGCAAAGCTCAGAATATCTAAGAGAGAGCCACATCAAAATATGAGCCGGAGAAAAAGAAAGGTCTTTATTAGCTCAAGGACTTCTCTCTGTTAGCGCTTTCTGTTCCCTCTCTTCTGGAAATCAACAGAAACTCTTTGATGAACATGTTAGTGGCTTTGGACAGACAGCTCGTAGTGTCTTTCCAATGGCTACTGTTAGGATTAAAATATCTGAGGACTGTTTAATTGTTAAAACTAAAACTTTATGACATGAAGGAATGCTGGGACAGAATTTCCCTGGCATCTCCTTGTGGTGTCAGTGAAGTGTGCCATCGGCCGATTGAAATATTCTGCGTGGCATATTGATTCTTTGTTTTCATGATTGTATTAAACTCTATAGTTGACCTTTGTTTCTAGTCTCGTCAATGGCACCAGATAAAAGAACACGGAGAATTACTTTCACTGCTCTGTTTTAGCTTTGGTGACACTCATGGAAAGTTCATTTAGATTAGGGTTTCTCAATGGGGGTGGTACCGCCCCCCCAGGGGGCGTTCTGAACCTTTAGGGGGGGCGCTGTAAACGTCAGGGCTGAGAGGGGGGCGCTCAGGCACAATAAGGGGCGCCATGCCTTGAGAACTCTATTTTAAACATTCAAGGTTTCCCAAGGGTTTTTTTTTATAGTGCAAATCTATTTTTTTTTTTTCAATAAAATGTTGTGCTCAGATTTCCTTTCAAAAAATAAAGCTGCTGTCTGAGACCAAAACCCTACGACGGAGTATTAGGGCCAAACTGAGAAAAAATATAAATTGTGGGCAATTTTTTTTTTTTCATTTCTCACTTACGAGAAGAAAGTTGAAATGTCGAGAATAAAGGCGAAATGCAGTTTCCACAATAAAGTTGTCTTAAAGATTTATTCTAACTAGCTTTACTCTACCAACATAATGTCTGTGTCTATGTGCTTTTATCACATAGACACAGTATAATAAAAAGTATTCGTACTTTCAAGAGATTGTGTCAGAAATTGCGCCTATTCAAAAAAAGAAACTATACCGATTCTGGAATTCTGGAAACTGTATTTCAACTTTATTCTCGACATTTCGACTTTATTCTCAATATTTTGACTTTACTCTCGAAATTTCGTCTTTATTCTCGACATTTCGACTTTATTCTGGAAACTGCATTTCAACTTTATTCTCGTAAGTGAGGAATGAAAAAAAATCATTGCCCACAATTTTTTTTCTCAGTGTGGCCCTAATACTCCGTCGTAAAACTCCGAGTCTGCTGCTTCCGTGACCCGGTAAAATCTCCTTTTCTCTCTACGTCACAATCAGACGAGCCGGCCGGGATCGGTCGCCATAGTAACGCCCGTAAACACACAGCAACAGAGAAACCCCTCCCCAACACATTTCGCAGGCTTTATTCAGCAACCAATGAAAAGATACACAACGTAGGCATGCACGATAATTATCTTGATAACAGGAAATTATGACGTCATTTCGATAAGTCTGATATCATAACGAACAGCCCCAATTATATATATATTTTTGTCAACACGACAGTAACCCTAACCCTAACCCTAACTCTAACCCCCTCCCACTGAAACCCGAATAACCGGCAGTGAATATTATGTTCAAGTGACGTCAGCATAATCAGAAAGACGATTTCTCAGAAAGGAAAATCAAGAATACCCCCTCTTGCCAGAAAACAACTCGTTAACTCGGTCTTAATTTTGGTAGTTGCTAACTTGACTTGATATTTGCAGTATTTTCCCTCATGTTACACATAAAAAAGAAAAAAATAGAAAAGCCTGAAAGAACGACTAGCAAACGAGGGAACGTGGGAATTTACGTTACACCTTGAATGCAGCCTGCAGCACAGCGCGCTGATAAAAACAAACCACACGGCGGCGATCTTATGGAACTTCTTGAAAGTTTCCGAAGAAGATAATTCGCTGGTTATTTGTGACAAATGCTTCAAGCGAATTCTACGAGGAGGGAAAAATAGCACAAGCTTTAATACGTCAAGCTCGATCAGCCATCTGAAATGTAACCATCGCGTTTGTAAATCGCGCTAACGTGAGCTATCGTGAGCTAACGTGAGCTAACGTGAGAAATCCAGCAACAAAGAATTCACCGGGACTTACACACATCGGCGAGGCTTTTAAAAAATCCAAGAAATTTGCCAAAGATGACCCACAGGCAAAGGTGAAATTAATTTGGTGCAAAGGTGTACATTAATTTAATCAGTCAGTAATGCACCTTATTTAAGTTGATGTGAGATATTAAATAGGTTTTTTTTGATAGCTTTACAAAAATGTTTGAGAGGCTTGCCAGTAGTTTTTTGTTGGAAAAAATAAATATCTGTTCATTTTAAGAGTCATAACTGTTTTTGGTTTTGTTCATAGTATTGATGTAATGATCTTAGGTATATGTGTGTGTTATCGGTTATCGGAAATTCAGCCTCACAGTCCAGAAGATTAACTGAAGAGGTTTCGATCCCAGTGCAATTACAGTATTATAGTAATATTTCCACGTTATTTCCATTATTTCCATTTCCGCAAATTTGAGCATCATGGTGGCTCAGGGGGGCGTTTTTTCAAAAAAGGTTGATAACCACTGATTTAGAGGAACCAAACCTTCACGCCATCTGAGATGCAGACGTGAAACTCCCTCTGACTGGGGGGCACACAGGCTCAGAAAACTGAAGCCATGTAAGCCTCCAGCCTTAAAGAAGAAACGGAAGGAGGAGAAACGTGGAACAGTGGAACAGCCTCCATCGGGGAAATGCTTTTCACTCTCACTCCTTCACCTCCGACTGCTCCTTTCAGATGGAGGGAGGAGGACGCACATGTGACACCGTCCAAATAAGGCCAAAAGCTGCAGGTTGCTCTAAACAGCAGATATACTCGGTCCAGTTCAGCGGTCAGAGGGATGCAGTTATCAGTGAAGTGGAGGCGACAGCTGATCCCCGTCTGACTGCACAGTTACGTGAACATGCAGTTCTGATACTGGAGAAGAATAAAAAACACAAATTAAGAGCAAAAACCAATAAAAACAAGGTAAAGGTTGTGATTTAAAAAATGACGAATCAATCATTGCTTCTTCCTTCCTGCATTATTAAGTGATGACTGATTTAAAAAACAAATATAAAGCAAAAACAGAGCTTTTAAAAAATAAGTCACTGTTAGCGCAACACCAAGGACTTTTATTTTTGCTTCAGTTTTATTTGGAGACAGTATTTGATTGTCTTCACTGTTGTCTAACTCAGTTATGAGCAAAAACCACCAGAGTAACTCATGTGAGGGGGTCCTGGAGGATCTGCTACTGGGATGGTGCCATTCAGCGGCGGAACATGTCACTGCGGGGGGGGGGGGGGGGGGGGGGGGGCACAAGACCGGTCCCTTTAAACCCAATAAAGTTTGTGATTACATCGTTTTACAACATACACATGCGGCAACCGCGAGGCTGACAAGCATTACTACATTTTTGACACATAGCTCAAAGCATTTGATAGTAAGAGTTCAACACCACGAAGAGCAACCATGTCATTCTGAAATCAATCAAAACTGTAGTATTATGGAATAATATATTGTCTAAAATGTATTCGGCGGTATGCAGTTGTGATGTCATGCGGGAGACGCACCAGTTATTGTTGTAGTAGCTACCGTCATTCATTCATTCATTCATTCATTCATTCATTCATTCATTCTGCTCGGTACCAAGTGCCGATTTTGCCTGATGTGTTTCCATTGCTGTTAATAAATACTAACTATGAGCACGTCGGTGTACGAGCCTTTTTGCAAGAGTAACCTGACAAAACCGTCATGAAGTTTAACAAACCATGAGAACAACAAAAACATTAGGCTACCTGGCCCCTAATAATAACGTTAGGCTACCTGGCCCCTAATAATAACGTTAGGCTACCTGGTCCCTAATAATAATGACATTAGGCTACCTGCCCCCTAATAATAACATTAGGCTAACTGGTCCATAATAATAATGTTAGGCTACCTGGCCCCTAATAATAATGACATTAGGCTACCTGCCCCCTAATAATAACATTAGGCTAACTGGTCTCCAATAATAATGTTAGGCTACCAGGCCCCTAATAAAAACGTTAGGCTACCTGGCCCCTAATAATAACGTTAGGCTACCTGGTCCCTAATAATAACGTTAGGCTACCTGGTCCCTAATAATAACGTTAGGCTACCTAATAATAACCTGGCCCCTAATAATAACGTTAGGCTACCTGGTCCCTAATAATAACGTTAGGCTACCTGGCCCCTAATAATAACGTTAGGCTACCTGGCCCCTAATAATAACGTTAAGCGGTCGGGCTACTCCGATAACAACCACATCAACAGTTTACAACTAACTCACATATTGTTTTCAGTGTCAGTGATTGTGAGAAATTGTACCTGTAAATCTGGCTCCCTGACCGTGATGCAAGTTCTGGTGGGCTTGACTCGCTGCCAACAATGTCAGGTTCATCTCCAGGAGGATATGTATCCTGCTTTTTTAGTTTAGTCTTTTCCTGCGCTCTTTTTTTCCTTTTCTTTGCATTTCATTGCTCTACTTTTATGCTTGTATGAACTGTCACTCATGATTTAATTAATCCGTGATCCACCTACCCTGCACCACATAGACTCTGTTGACTAGTGACTGATGATGACGCTGATGGACGGCTGTTGATGACGATTTTACCCAAAATACATTTGGAGATCTTACCGGTGATCCACTTGTAAATGTGCACATTGTAAAGTTAATTGTGAACATGAAGCACAACATTTAATTCATTGTGGAGAAACCTACATGACCAAAGTCAGTCTTAATTTTTTTTTTTGACCAACCATGATTCATTCTGGCTGGGGAAACCTATATATAACCTTGTACGTAGCCTAACCCTAACCCTAACCATGAAAGGACGTGAACATCAGCGTGTCCAGACCTGTTTACAGCCAGCGGTCCACACAGCACAGACGCATCGACAGCTCCAGATACAATAGAGAAACTGAGAAGAAAAGTGGAACTCAAGCAAAGGAAGATACTTTATTTTTCCTCCTTTTTTTTCTGTTCAAAGCTCATGGACACGTCCACGTTAACAGCAACCCCTCGACTCACCGGCGCCACGGCAGCAACCCGTGTGGTTCAAGTGTGACTTGCGTTAATCTCATTAAGACTTCAAAGATCGTAAACCGTGAGCCTCGGCTTAAGATACTCAAGAAACTAATGATGGAGGAGAAAACGAAGAGTGACCGAGCACGAGACCTTTGCGTTGCTCGTTACTGAAGAGGAAAAAGTGGAACGCTTGTGTCAAACTGTCTGGAGACTTTTAAACTTTCATCAGGGAGGAAAGAAAAATCCTGAAAACCCACAGAAGGCTGAATATAACAACCCTGTAAAAAAGACAGACATGATTAGCTGCTTTGATGGAGCGCTTGTCAGGCAGAGATGACGTTTCCTGTTTACTGTTGGTTCTTTCAAATAAGCCGTCAGGGACTGTTGAGATGATTCAAAGTGAGTTATGCTGTTGAAAAAAAAAGAAAGGAAAAAAGAATGAACGCACAGAGCATTTTTGCACAGTTGGTGAACAGATGTTAGTCCAGCTCGTCATCCAGTTGCTCAGTTAAAAAACAGGAAGCATGTGGGAGGGGAAAAAAAATAAAAAATGAAAAAATAAGTCATCTGTCCTTCAGCTGGAATCTACAAGAACATCAATTTTCTCTCTAAAGCTCCAATGTTGCTTTTTGGATTTATTTTAGGTCTGTTCAGACATTTGTTGTTTTACTATCAACTGTCCAGATTAACAGAACTGATTTATTATTTCCTTTCATGAATCAAGTCATCTGTCATAATATGAGCCACAGAACAAACGTGGTTAAACCTAAAGATGTTTTTTCACTCTTTTACGACGTATTAATGCACGAAGTCCTCAGAGAGCGGCTGGTTTCAGAAGCATCATTTACGGGTCTCTCCTGTTTGTAAAGGCTTGTTTTTCCATGAATGAATGATTGATTATTTCTGCTGAAGCTTTACTCTCAGTAACACTTGTGATTGTATACGTCGATCTAATGTATTTCCACAGAATCCACAAAAACAAAGAAAAATATATTCATTTCATGATCGGAAAACACAGTAAGAACCAAATGCTCTTTTTGCCACCAGCAGAATAAACATATTAGTTTCCTCCCATCTGCTTCTGCAGAGGCTCCATGACAGGAAACTGGATCAGGACACTTCAGGTAACAACACTTCCAGAAACAACACGTAAATGTGCCAGTTCAATGATCACTACTCAAATAAAAAATATATATAAATAAAACAAAAAGGGCCATTAAAGACCACCTACAGTTACGGTTTAGTGAGGCCAGGAGCATTTATCTGCAGGCCATATAAACACTGGAACTAAACCTATGAAACATGCTCATCAAGACGACTCTAGTGTTTAATAAGGACAACATTAATTAAATGAAATGAGATGAGTCGTTTGAAGAAACTGATAATGTTTTTAAGAAATCCTGTAGATATGTGTCTTGTAGATTTTATGATAATGATGATGGTGATGATGATTATTCTGTTTTCTTTTTGGGATTGGTGTATTTTGTTTCTTAAAACCCATGGAGGGAAAGATTGAGTGAAAGAGTGACTACCCATCCATCCATTATTTATGCTTAATCCTATGCAGGGCCACAGGTATCTGCTGGAGCCTACAGAATGACTAAATCAAGTAAAAAATAAAAGTACCTAAATAGTTAGACAATGCTGAATAAATCAATACATCTGCTCTGAATTTCAACTGCTTTAATTTCATTTTGTGCTTAAAATTCTGTAAATTTATTTTCCTTTTTGAATCCGATTGTGTGAATTAGACTGTTCTGAATCTGATTAAGTGAATTAGACTGTTCTGAATCTGAATGATGTGAATTAGACTTCTAAATCCAATTAATGTGAATTAGACTGTTCTGAAACTGATTGATGTGATTTAGACCGTTCTGAATCTGATTAAGTGAATTAGACTGTTCTGAATCTGACTGAGTGAATTAGACTGTTCTGAATCCAATTGATGTGAATTAGACTGTTCTGAATCTGATTAAGTGAATTATACTGTTCTGAATCTGACTGATGTGGATTAGACTGTTCTGAATCCAATTGATGTGAATTAGACTGTTCTGAATCTGATTAAGTGAATTATACTGTTCTGAATCTGACTGATGTGGATTAGACTGTTCTGAATCTGATTGAGGTGAATTAGACTGTGCTGAATCTGAATGATGTGAATTAGACTGTTCTAAATCCAATTAATGTGAATTAGACTGTTCTGAAACTGATTAAGTGAATTAGACTGTTCTGAATCTGACTGATGTGGATTAGACTGTTCTGAATCTGATTGATGTGATTTAGACCATTCTGAATCTGATTAAGTGAATTAGACTGTTCTGAATCCGATTGATGTGAATTAGACTGTTCTGAATCTGATTAAGTGAATTAGACTGTTCTGAATCTGACTGATGTGGATTAGACTGTTCTGAATCTGATTGATGTGATTTAGACCATTCTGAATCTGATTAAGTGAATTAGACTGTTCTGAATCCGATTGATGTGAATTAGACTGTTCTGAATCTGATTAAGTGAATTAGACTGTTCTGAATCTGACTGATGTGGATTAGACTGTTCTGAATCTGATTGATGTGATTTAGACCATTCTGAATCTGATTAAGTGAATTAGACTGTTCTGAATCCGATTGATGTGAATTAGACTGTTATGAATCTGATTAAGTGAATTAGACTGTTCTGAATCTGACTGATGTGGATTAGACTGTTCTGAATCTGATTGATGTGATTTAGACCATTCTGAATCTGATTAAGTGAATTAGACTGTTCTGAATCTGACTGAGTGAATTAGACTGTTCGAAATCTGATTGATGTGCATTAGACTGTTCTGAATCTGATTGAAGTGAATTAGACTGTTCTGAATCTGATTAGGTTAATTAGACTGTTCTGAATCTGATTGAAGTGAATTAGATTGTTCTGAATTTGATTGAAGTGAATTAGACTGTTCTGAATCTGATTGAATGAATTAGACCGTTCTGAATCTGATTGATGTGAATTAGACTGTTCTAAATCTGATTGAAGTGAATTAGACTGTTCTGAATCTGATTGATGTGAATTAGACTGTTCTGAATCTGATGGATGTGAATTAGACTGTTCTGAATCTGATTGATGTGAATTAGAGTCTTCTGAATCTGATTGATGTAAATTCGACTCTAATGAATCCGATTGAGGTGAGTTAGACTGTTCTATATCTGACTGAGGTGAATTAAGCTGTTCTGAATCTGACTGATGTGAATTAGACTCTTCTAAATCTGATTGAAGTGAATTTGACTGTTCTGAATCTGATTGAGGTGAATTAAGCTGTTCTGAATCTGACTGAGTGAATTAGACTGTTCTGAATCCGATAAAGTGAATTAGACTGTTCTGAATCTGATTGATGTGAATTAGACAGTTCTCAATCTGATGGATGTGAATTAGAGTCTAATGAATCCCATTGAGGTGAGTTAGACTGTTCTATATCTGACTGAGGTGAATTAGACTGTTCTGAATCTGATTGAAGTGAATTAGACTGTTCTGAATCAGATTAAGTGAATTAGACTGTTCTGAATCTGATTGATGTGAATTAGACTGTTCTGAATCTGATTGATGTGAATTCGACTGTTATGAATCTGATTGATGTGAATTAGACTGTTCTGAATCTGATTGCAGTGAATTAGACTGTTCTGAATCTGATTAGGTTAATTAGACTGTTCTGAATCTGACTGAGTGAATTAGACTGTTCTGAATCTGATTAGCGAATTCGACTCTTCTGAATCAAACCAATGAAGAAAGAACATCTCAGTGCCATGAAAGCTGGTAAAATTTTTTGGTCAGGAAAAACACATACTTCACCTCCAAGGAAAACAAACAAAAAAAGAACTATTGGATCTTATCAGCAGGCTTTTTTGAAAGCCAGCGATAAGGGAGCAGCAGGGAGAGAAACTGAAATGGGTGGGATTGGGTGAGGGGCAGAGGGTCTTCTCTTTAATATGCTTTGAATGTCATCGTTACTCACTTTATTCTAACACCTTGTTAGAAAGTGCCTGTTTGAATGTGTTTGTATTATTATGTATGCTGTGAGGAAAAAGCCTTATTCTGCGTTTGGTGTGTGAGTGGATGTGCGTGTGGATGTGGAGACCCTTCCTTTTCTGAACCGTCTCGGTTCCGTTGGCTCGGCTGTGTACCAGTGAGTGAAACCCCATTATCAGGATGAAGCAGGGCCTCGCTCCAGACTGCTGAACCATAATGAGCTCCTCACAGCAGCCAACTTGTCTGCCCACATAAATCACTCTTCTCCTCACATATATGCCCTCTCTCTTTCTCTCTCTCGCTCATTCACACTCACACACACACACACACACGTGCACACAGATAGACACACACATTCTCACATACCTCCATTACTAGCGCACTGGATCCTCTTATATCTCCATTACACCTCAACACTCAAAGTCCAGGAACAACAGAGGACACAGAAGGATGACAGAGAGATTTTTTTCCCTAGCATCATCATATAGAGGTCCTTCTGCCAGCCTCTGTGGTGTCTGATCTGATGTATGTGCAGTAAATGGCAATAACAGGTTGCCATCACTCCTCTTTTTTTTTCATAAGTTTAAGCTCTATCAGTGGTTCTCAAACTTTTAATACTGCGTACCACCTGAGAAACTGTTCAGCTCTCTGAGTACCACCATGACGACCAATTTTAAAATATACGCATTTGTGCCTTATCAATTAGCTTTAAACACACGGGAGATATGTTGTGGTTATTTATTGTTACCTGAATTGTTACTTTACTGAATCAGACATTTACAACTGTTGCACTGCAACTGAATATGCAACACGACACAATTTTAATTATCTCAAGCTACACATTCGTTTGAAACGTATTTATAATGCATTGTATGTTTCTGAGCCAAAGAGCGCTCGCGTACCACTGGTGGTACACGTACCACAGTTTGCGCACCACTGCTCTATATAATTTTATTAAAACAATGAAGCAAAACACTGGAAAAAAAAGTTACATATCTATCTATCTATCTATCTATCTATCTATCTATCTATCTATCTATCTATCTATCTATCTATCTATCTATCTATCTATCTATCTATCTGTCAGTTATACAGCTGGTTTAGTTTCAACCTAGTCTTTTGAACCTCTAGTAAATTCACCTTTGGCCGAACTTAAGATTTCAAGGCTGCTATAATTTCCCTTTGGGGATTAATAAAGCATTACTGAATTGAATTTACACGTCTGTGAGATAACCTTTGAGCAAAATCTCTGCCGATCTGCCATCAGCAACATCGATGCGGATTCCTTCTTTGAATCTGCAAGGAACCACCTGCAGTCTTCGTCGGGCGAGGTCAGACAACACGTGTGCTCCACTTAAAAGACGAAGCGGTCCCGACCACTTCAGGGACGGGGCTTTACCGCTGATTTGCATGTGCTTTGATGAACCGATGAGATGAGAAACTCGTGTACGAGGAGAAGTTGGCGGAAGCCAGGAGGAGAACAGGCCGTCCTCGCCTGTCTGGCTCCCGCTACAGACGTCTCCCTGAATGTGAACTGAGTATTAGCAGCTGCTGCGTCTCCTGGGAAAAAGATCCCGAGCCTCATGTTCAATGTATGCGGGTTAGAAATCCTGATCATTAAGAGCTGCTGGAAAAAGATGAAATAATTCCTGTTTGGTCTGGACTTCACTACATTTTCCATGAAGGTCTAAATATGGACAGGCTCCTAATTTACATTATATTTACAGATCAGATTCTACCATCGTGGTGATCTTTTTGATCTATAAATACTTAAGGCAAACACAACAGTCCTCACAGAATTCATCAGGGAGGCTAATGCTGGTGATTTTGGTATATTTAGTGACATGTCGGAGGATGTGCAGTTGCCTTTGACATCCTAAAACTGGCAAAAAACTGTTTTCCATTGTGTGAAATTAGCTAAAGTCACCTACTTAAACCCTTTAAGCGCCAAAGCAATATTGCGACAAGCAACATTGCTGAATAAAACGGGCTGTGTCTATAAATGTGAAGCCGAATCTTCACCAGGTGATGGCGGACATGTGTGCCTGTAATCTGAGAACTTTTTTTGGTGGTGGTGCTATTCAAAGTTTTAGCATAAAATGAGTTTGAAAAACACCCTCTGGCACAGAGACGCAGCAGTGGTAGAAATGCTGAGCGTAGTGAGAGCAGAACAGCAAAAGAGTGATTTTTCATTTACTCACGATGTCAAGACGTCTGTTTACTGTCCACGAAGTACTTTGTCAGGTTCTGGCTAACTCCAATTCAGAGGAGGAAGACATGCAGTTGTCCAGTGAAGCAGAAACTGACATTAGTAGTGACGGCAAGTCCACGCGCCATAGTCCACAATCAGCACATTGTGTATCGGATGCTTCACCTCAGTGTGACCGCGGTGGAAGCATTCTGTTATCACCAAGCAGGTTGAGGTGTCAGGGGGGCTCATAACACCGCAAATATGGAAAACTGTAGCGGGGATGAAAACAACCGCGGTTGTCCTGGCAACGCGGGAGAAGCCGCGGGAAAAAAACACACCGCTAATGGCACACCGGAAATCACGGTGATGATGATGATGATGAAGATGATGATGATGATGATGATGATGATGGTGGCTGAGAGTTCTTGAGAGAAGAGGAAGAGTATCGAAAGTGGAGCCTAAATTTTGATGAGCCTGTTGGTTTTGTGGAGACAATCTGACAAATCCTGACCCCATAGATTTCATCCCTTTTCCAAATGATGAATTCTGGAGCCTCATCACCAATCAAACAAATAGAAAAGGCCACCAGTTCTTTGAGAGGGAAATATTGAAACCAAACTCTAAATTTCATGATTTTATGATGTGATTGTCCCTGAAATGAAAGCTTTCGTTGTGAATACGGCTTGAGGAAAAATCTGGAAATGAGGACTATTGAGCAGGTAGATGGTGATGTCACAATAATCAAATTAGATGACAAATCTACTTCCATTCCAAATTTTGTTTCTTACTGAAGATATTTCTCATTTACAGTCTGTCTTTATCTCAAACCACTTTACAGTTATAGCCTTTTGAAACCTTTATATCAAAATTGAACATTTTCCAATATGGCCGCCACCTTATGACATCATAATATGCTAATTAGATGAATAATTTCACTCCCATCACAGACTTTGAGTCATACTGAACAATTTTCTCATTGACAGTAATCCTTTATCCCAAACTGCTTTCAAGTTATAGCCTTTTGAAATCTTGATATCAAAATTGTATATTTTCTTGAAAAAACTCCGGCGCCTAAAGGGTTAATATACTGTGGAATTTACATAAATAGCGGTTGCTCTACGAAGGATATTTAAGCAACGTCATGTGCATTTGGTCAGTTGCACAACAGGCTGTATGATTCGCGTGACCTCGCAGTCTCGACCAAAATCAGTGTTTATAATCGGTGTCTAATGCCTCTTTTGATGAACGGCAGTGAAACGTGAACTGGCAGCACTCAGGCTCATCTGTGGCCTTGCAGATCGGTGTCTTTCTGTTATTTCCCCACGTTCGTGGCTTCCTCCCGTCGTTCAAGGGGAAGTAGAGTTGATCACCAGCCGGCGCCGGAATGACGGGGACACATCCGGGAATATTCCTTGCGAGGTTCAGCACATCGACATCTTTCCTTGTCTTGTCATCACGCCGGATCAGTTCCTTCCATCCTCTCTGAGCATAGAGATCTTTAGCCCACTTTACCCATGTCACATCAGCCATGAACAGATAGAAGTGTAGGTTCTTTGCTTTGGAGCTATGTGATGTAGCATCTCCTTTAACTGGAAGTGGTCCCTCCTGATGCCGAGATGGCGTGCCACCTTTGTTTGATCTGGATAGCGCAGGGCTGGTGTTCTGCATAACCAAGTTACAGCATTGCTTTTTAATGAGCCCTGGTACCATGAAGGCCAGGGATGGCAGAGGCAGGTTGTGAAGTGGGCGTCCCAAGCAGATGGTTCCCTCATCCTGGGAACAGCAGCCAGTCTTCGACGATATGCCCAACGGCTTTCTGCCCAGACAATCCGGACTAGACTGTAGACCGTCAATCCCTGGTCTCATGGGGCTTCCAGGAGGTCTGACATGACTGCCCTTCACCGTCGGGCCCGTTTGTCCTGGTCTCAGCAACACGTGAGCTAGAATCTAAACATAGGATCGTAACATTCAGTGATGGGTCCAGATTCTGCTTGCAGCACTTGGATCGTATGGTCAAAGCGTGGAGAAGGTTTTGGTGATTGCTGGACTGATAGAGAAACATCTGCTGGTGGAGGCAGTGGGATGTTGTGGGGCGGCTTCTCCCTCACTGGAAAACTTGCCATCTTTGGAGGTCATCTCAATGTAGAGAGATGAAATCCTGCAGCCAGAGACCATCCCATACCTGACCAACACAGCCACGTTGGTTGAAGACTGGGATGTCATCCCACAACAGAGTGTGACCAGACTGGTGACCAGCAGAAAGAGGAGGAGGAGCCAGGATGGTGACCAGCTGGAGGAGGAGGAGCCAGACTGGTGATCAGCAGGAGGAGGAGGAGCCAGGCTGGTGACCAGAAGGAGGAGGAGGAGCCAGACTGGTAATCAGCAGGAGGAGGAGGAGCCAGGCTGATGACCATCATGAGTAGGAGGAGCCAGACTGGTGATCAGCAGGAGGAGGAGGAGCCAGGCTGGTGACCAGAAGGAGGAGGAGGAGCCAGGCTGGTGACCAGCAGGAGGAGAAGCCAGACTGGTAACCAGCAGGAGGAGGAGGAGCCAGACTGGTGACCAGAAGGAGGAGGAGCCAGACTGGTGATCAACAGGAGGAGGAGGGGCCAGACTGGTGACCAGCTGGAGGAGGAGGAGGAGCCAGACTGGTGACCAGCAGGAGGAGGAGGAGGAGGAGCCAGACTGGTGACCAGAAGGAGGAGGAGGAGGAGCTAGGCTGGTGACCAGCTGGAGGAGAAGGAGCCAGACTGGTGATCAGCAGGAGGAGGAGGAGCCAACTGGTGACCAGAAGGAGGAGGAGGAGGAGCCAGACTGGTGACCAGAAGGAGGAGGAGGAGCCATGCTGGTGACCAGCTGGAGGAGGAGGAGCCATGCTGGTGACCAGCAGGAGGAGGAGGAGGAGCCAAGCTGTTGTAGCTGTGTACAGTTCCTCCACACACTGCTAGCTGTTAAATCAATACATTTAAATTTATTAATTGCCATTACATCTCGTTTCTTTAGACTTCAAACATCCAATCCACCAAACAAGAGTCAACTGCCACAGAAAGCTGTTTTTCACTGGCAGAGACGAATCGGCAAATCTTTCATGGGCGCAACCCACCTACTGATCTCTGCTGCTCATCAGATAAATAAATGTTCCTGAAGAACGTGGCACCAACATAAACTCTCTTACTTTATGTGCTGAGTTTATAACGATGTCTTAAACCTACCTTAAAGGCTTTCCAAGTAAAGTAAAACTACTGCCCAACCATGATTCAGTTTATCCTTGAGTATGGATGCACTCTGAAGAGTTATTTTAGAGAACTCATGAAATAACTTTAAAGTTGAGCATCCCAACCACAGCTGTTGCCTTAGTAGCGTTAGAGAGTGAACCAGCCGTGTGCTACTAGCAAAAAACCCTCTGACGGCCCACAATGCCTTGGCTGCACCTCAGATACCCAACCATTCTGACACTGCAGTGAAGAAAAGACTACAGGTGAAGCAGACACAGTCTGAAACCAGTAACGGCATGTTGCCGCCAGACTCCTGAACGATACCAAAAGGGTTTTCACTCCTCCAGCACCTGAAACAGATGCTGAACATCAGCTGGAGAGTCCATTTACCGAGTTCCTGTGATGTAAGCTCACAGTGACGAGATCTGCTGCATGACTTACTGAACTCTCCATAAAAACCGCATCCAAGCGGCAGCATATGTGGAACCGACGCACTGCATGTGCACAAACCCGCACACCTCAAGACACAGCGCTGATAAAAGAGCAGAAGCAGCGTTTAAGAACTCTAGATTATCGACTGTTCATCAAACCAAATGCTTGGGCTGTATATAAAAATACGGATGAATGTACGCACCGTTGCAGATTTGTCCATTATAGGTTTCACAAACCCAGTCGTGGCACTCGCAGCGCGGGCCGTAGAACTTTCCGGAGTCCGCGGCCTCGCAGATGCAGACGCCACAGTCACATTTGCCCCTGCCGCTGCAGATCTTGCCATCAGGTGTCCGGCAGCGGCGCAGGGATGATTCAGAGGAGAGTCTGCACGCACGACCCACCTGGCTGAGAGGAAGACAAAAGGTCAGCGGCTCTGCTGTTCTGGAAACTTCAGGGATTTATAAGGTTAAGTTCCCTCCTCTCCCCGCCACATGAAAGGCTCTTTTTTTTTTTTTAACATCACAGAAGAGAATCTGAAGTTTGAAGAGTAATGATCAGAGTTTAACTCTTCAGAGTCTGTTTAGGTCCATAAGAAGATCACACACATGGTAAAGTAGCTTAGCTTAAAAACCTGAAGAGGAAACTTCATCCCCGGACAGAAACACAGCAGGGGTTGGGGTGCTTTATTTTGTATTTCCGCCTTGTCAGATTGTTTCATTTGGACGCCGTCTCACATTCTTCTCTGTTATGGCCTTTTCTTTTTATTGGACAGCTGTGGAGTTTGGGGAAAAGTAGATTCCTTTCAAGCAAAGAGCAGCTCAGATGTTCATGATGCTTCCACTGATATTAAACACGACACTGTTTCACAAGTTCCGCTTCACACTGGCGTGAAGAACTCATGAATGTTTCAGGTGTGACCTCAGCAGCAGCGAACGTCGACGGTACCTGATCACTGAGATGAGCTGTGGTCAGGACGGGTACAAACGCTTATTACTGCCGCCATAATCATGAACAAACACTCGTCTCCGTCAGGAGAGGGAACTGAAACACTCCATCTACCCGTTTCTTCATCGCTTTGTTATCATTATCATCATTTTAACCATTTCTTTTGGTCATTAAGATATTGCAAAAAATACATAAATAAATAAACGTAATACAGTGATCCCTCGCCAATTTGCGCTTTAAGTTCCACAGTTTTAGTTATTCACAATATATAATATAATTAAAAAAATCAAGAAAAAAATCGCGGAAACATCACAGAATGTTGTGCGCGTTCTCTCACGGCGATGAAATGTTGTGAGCCAGCCTGGCCCCTTTAAGAAGGTGGCCTTATGGGTAATGTAGTGTGTGTGAACTGCAGCCCAGTGTGTATAGATTTACATTCTCTGTTAACCGACAGGAGCCCAACAATACAACCTGTGTGATGTTACAAGTTCCTGCAGCGCCAGAATAAAGTGCTCGTTCCATGCAGAGAAAACCGGACTGTTTCTTTTGTTGTTGTTAGCGTGTTAGCCGCTAATTACAAGGCAAAAATAGCACAATACCAGCAGTTTCTTTACTACGGTTCAGAGACCAGAGGCTGTGAAGGTAACAGAAAGACCACAGTTGAGCCTTTGTCTTGTTTGCTACTTTTGTGCGGTTTTTAAACATATTTTAAACACATTATTTAGGCTCGGAGGGGCTCCGGCTCCAGTTCGCGGATTTTAAATTTTCGCGCGGGGGCGCCGGTCCCCATTAACCGTGAAAAATAAGGGATCACTGTACTCCTTTTGGATGATTAAAGTATCTTACGTTACTACTCCCAGCGATAGAGGACGGGAATACATTGATATTATTTCAAACTACTGCTACTTCATCAACTTTGATTATATAAATGACTGGTATGTGTCAAAACCATCTCTTCTACTGGAGAACGTTGCACTAATATTGAGCTGGAAGCAAATAAATTCCTCTCCAGCTGTGAGCTGGACACGTTCATAAAAGGGAACACAATGTTGATTTCACACTGTTGAGAGCTGGAATGGAGACGGGATCCATCACAGACCTCATGGGAACTATTAAAGACGATATTTAATGGCAGTTGGGAGGAAAAAGCAGCATCTTTTTTGACAAAATAAACTGATTTCTATCGATCAACATCAGATATGTTTAATATGAGAGAATCTGAGCTCCATAAATCTGCCGTCATTCTATTCACAAATGCCAAAACAAACAACGGCAACAAGTCGGTTGGCAGAAGCAGGACACAGACAGATGGCTATGAGAAGACCATGAAACAGACCGCCACTGAGAAAACACGCAACCTCCTAACAGAAAACGCACGGGAACGCTTTTATTGTCGCTGCAGGAGCAGCTTTCAGCTAAATTATGAGAACTGTCCTTCTAGGTGGAACCATCATCACCCAGTCAAGCTCATATATGACGAAACCCCACCGAGCACCGACCCCTGCACCACCATATCTGCCCCGGAGGAAACTTCACGCCCAGTTCGGGGCTCAAACCTGATTCTGCTCCGTCAGCTGAGCTGCTCGTCAGCAACGACTCGTCTGAGATTAGAAGCAAGAAAAACACCAGCAAATGAGTTTAAAACCACAGAATATGCTGCATTTTTGCACAGAACAGTATTCGATACTTTAATGCACCGTTAAACAGTGTATCTATATGTATTTTCCCATATTCTATATGTAAGGCTTTCCTAATATTTGTCACATTGCAACTTTTCGACACATTTCCCATCAGCCAATGTTTCCCACCTCCCTCTGGCTTCTCCAAGCTGCACCTAAAACAACTCAGAAATATTGCGAGCGTTGTGGAAACTCACCTCACGGACTGTAACAAAGTGTCCTCGACGGCAGAGAGCAGGATCAGAAACAACAGCAGGAACTTGGACTGCAGCGAAACCTCAGTGTGCATGTTTAAATCCCACCGAAACCTGAAGCAAAGTAGCTCGAAGGAATTTTCCCAACCTTTCGCTCCTTAAACAGACAGGACAGGAAGAGAGAGCGAGGGAGAAAGGAGAAGGAGAGAAGGAGAGAAAGAGCAGCAGGCTGGCCTGAACTGGCTCAGTCCCTTCAGAGTCCCACAGTCCTTTTACATACAAGTGCCTTTGATTAGCGTGAACTCTCAGACGGTCCTGGGCTGGAGCTGCAGAGGGGAAACCTGCCAAAATGAAAAGTTAGGTCACTGGTTTGACGTGTAATTAGAAGCAGGCTGTTTTTCTGATTTTTTTTTTTTTTTCTGTTTTCACTTTTTAATCCCATTTGTTTTTCCAGACGATCTCTGAGGCGCACTCGCAGGTCGATCTGAAGACCTTTAACGGGGAAGAAGAATGAAATTAAAGTGGATTTGTCTGTGTGCAGCAGTAACGAACAGAAACAGCTCGCTGAAAACACCGGAGAAAGTCTGCCGTGGAAACGGTTCAGACTCGCAGGCTAATCTGATTATCATGCACAAGGATGAGTTCGAGCACGTGAATAAAACAGTTCAGTTTAGGTCGTGGTTTCCAGAGAGGAAGGAGACCAAAGAGCGCTTCTTCAGATCTTTCTGCAGCTGACTTTGACTGCATGAAAATGATGCTTCAGGAGCATCTTCCAGGATGATCCCTGGCTGCTTTACTGTTTAACTCCAGTTTAACTCGTTTAACTGCCGTTTAACTCCAGTTTATCTCCATTTTAACTCCTCTTTAACTCCTGTTTAACTCCCGTTTATCTCCAGTTTAACTCATTTAACTCCTGTTTAACTCCAGTTTATCTCCATTTTAACTCCTCTTTAACTCCCTTTAAACTCCCGTTTAACTCCAGTTTAACTCCACCTTAACTCCCATTTAACTCGTTTAACTCCAGTTTAACTCATTTAACTCCAGTTTAACTCCCGTTTAACTCCCATTTAACTTGTTTAACTCGTTTAACTCCATTTAACTGTTTAACTAACTCAGTTTAACTCCCGTTTAACTCCAGTTTTACTCCAGTTTAACTCGTTTAACTCCCGTTTAACTCCCGTTTAACTCGTTTAAGTCCAGTTTAACTTCAGTTTAACTCCAATTTAATTCCTGTTTAACTCCAGTTTATCTCCAGTTTAACTCCATTTCAACTCCAGTTAACTCCAGTTTATCTCCATTTTAACTCCTCTTTAACTCCCTTTAAACTCCCGTTTAACTCCAGTTTAACTCCACCTTAACTCCCATTTAACTCGTTTAACTCCAGTTTAACTCGTTTAACTCCAGTTTAACTCCCGTTTAACTCCCATTTAACTTGTTTAACTCTCGTTTAACTCCCATTTAACTTGTTTAACTCCAGTTTAACTCCCGTTTAACTCCAGTTTTACTCCAGTTTAACTCGTTTAACTCCCGTTTAACTCCCGTTTAACTCGTTTAAGTCCAGTTTAACTTCAGTTTAACTCCAATTTAACTCCTGTTTAACTCCAGTTTATCTCCAGTTTAACTCCATTTTAACTCCAGTTAACTCCTCGTCCACTGGGTCAGTATTTACTCATGGATGCAGAAGTATTTTTGTTGCTCAGGATTCAAACAAACCTGTTTTCTGCTAACTGCACTGTAAAACATTTCTACAATAAACGTTTTACAGTGCAGTTAGCAGAAAACATGTTTGTTTGAATCCTGAGCAATATGTTTTCTAGGGGTAAGTATTGGCAAGGACCTCGCAACACGATATTTATCATGATACTTGGGTCACAATATTATCACGATATCGTGATATCACAATATATTGCGATATTCTATCCAGTTAATATCAAAGTTAAAAGTAGAGATGAAAAATCCAGCTGCTGTATATGTTCATCAGATGATATTGATCAATTCAGAGGAAGAAATTGAGTCAAAACTATTTGCTTAAGAAACAACCTATTTACTGTTTATTATTAAGTGTTTTTGCACATTTAATAAATACATAAAATAAAATAAATAGAATAAAAATTTCCTTAAAAAAAATCGATATTAGGAGCTGAAAAATCGATATTATATTGGGCGGCCGAAAATCGTGATATATTGCCAAATCAATTTTTTTCACACCTCGAATGTTTTTTGCTAACTGCCCTGTAAAACGTTTCTACAATAAACGACTAAACGATTGAAAGCTTCTTTTTTTTTAATGAAGCATAACTGTCACAAACATCAAATGATAATATTAAAAGGACAAAAATGTAAGCTTGATTACCGTGGAGGACCAACCATTACGTCATTTATTCAGTGGTCATTTGTTCAGGGAATCAGGATGAATATTAGTCATTGTTTTATGTGACATCTTAGATATTTTTTAATCTTTCCCAAACTGAACAAAACACCTCTGTTTGAAATGATAAATTCAATCATTTAGGTCACGTGTGTCAAACTCAAGGCCCGCCAGCCACATCCGGCCCACCGTGTAATCACATCCGGCCCGCGAGATCATTTTACATTATCGTTATTAACGGCCCGTTGATATGAAGCGCTGATTAAAACAATACTGCACAGAACTACAGATCCCAAAATGCAACGCTTCAGCGGCCTTTCTGCACACTTACTGCGTCAATCAAGTCTAGTTTCAAGCTTAATCTGTGGAGTGGACTCCAATTTGCGTGTAACAGAAGAAGTAATGGACATTAAATCGATGCACGGGACAACGACTGGAAAAGACATTTTTGAAAATGAATGTTAAAGTGTAACAGACATGAAACTGCCCTGGCACATGCCTTAAATGTGCAGCTCCAGGGACGTCACCACATGATCGCTGACATGTATGACGCAATGAAGCTGCTTTTATGGGAGAAACAATTCGATCGCATGTCATTAGAGCAAAAAAAAAAAAAAAAAAAAACTGAATGATTTGAATTGTTATTGCTTAAAAGCACACATTTTATGTATATTTCTAGGTTTTGTAGCAAGTTCATATTTCTAACTTGTATAATTTTGACAGGAGAGATATTTTTAATGAGAGCAAAATCTTTTGGGATATTTTAAAGTTTATTTTTTATATACATTGACATAAGGAGCAAAGGAATTTTAATGTTATTTTAATGTTAAGTTGCTCATATTTCTAACTTGAATCATTTAACAAGATATTTTTATGGAGAGCAAAATATTAAATATAAGTTATTTAGGGTTTAACTTTATTACATAATAATATTTCTGTCTGTATTTATTCATATTTATGTTCCAAAAACATTTCGTTTTAGTGTGTTTAATAAATGTTTATCCTGTTCGGCCCGCGACCTGAAGTGTGTTTTGAATTTTGGCCCCCTGTGCAGTTGAGTTTGACCCCTCTGATTTAAGTGTTCAAATGTCATCATTATAAACTTTCTAACCACCGGTTTTACGCCGGTCTCCCATAAAACATAAAAGATAAATTCTTTCTTCACTATTTAATTTAATGACTCACTGTATATCCTGAATAAACAGATCATTTTTCCATAACAGGAAGTTTATAAACACACCGTCTAACCTCCTATGAAACCTTCCAGCTCCACCTCTTTACCTGGCAAAAACCTTTTTACCAAATTAAAACAAAAGCACCAACGAACGTGTAAAACATAAATAAAAGTGCAGTTATAACGGAGGGGTTTCCTGCAACACATCCGGGTATCTGACCGGCCTCCGCTGCAGCCACAGGAAGAGATTAAGCTGTCGCCATAGAAACGCCTGCGCGCACCCGCAGCCCTCTCTCCTTGATGTGATTGCATCCTGCGCGCCCCCGCGCTCTCCCACCACCTGAACGCGGCCAGGAGGAAGGTTACGTGGCGGGAAAAGGGCTCTCCGCAGCAGATAAGGGACGTCCACTCCTCGTAAGTGACTCGGACTGTTTTCGGCGGACGGAGGCGTCGTGCGCGTGAGTGAACGTGCAGCTGTTCCGCAGCTGGAGGCGGCGGCGGCTGCTGCGGCGGGCGGCGGCGGTTAGCCTGTCAGCTGCTGCTCATCCTCCGACTAGGCCTTAGCCAAGTAATGTCGTGGCTCCAGTGAACGGTCACGTGACGAGGCTGTCACCTGTCATCTTAGACGCGTTTATGACCGTCGGCGGCGCGCTTTCATCCGTCTAGCATCTCTGTTCCTTCGCCGTTTCCATAGTAACCGCGGCGCCGTCACGTTATCCGTGAAGCATCAGTCCGCGAGCGGGTTTGTTTTCCCGGTCAGCGTCCAGCCGTCTGACAGCTGCCGCTCACAGGTGTTTCAGGTGTTCCTGGTTCTGGTCCTGCACCTGGTCCTGGTCCCGGTCCTGGTCCTGGTCCCGGTCCTGGTCCTGACCCTCCAGTGAGACCTCAGTGACTTCAGGACCCTCCTTGTCCTGGTCCTACTCTGGACCTGGTCCTGGTCCTGTTCCCCGTTCCGGTCCCAGTCCTGGATCTGGTCCAGACCTTCCAGTGAGACCTCAGTGATGTCATGACCCTGCTGGTCCTGGTCCTGGTCCTGACCCTCCAGTGAAACCTCAGGGATGTCAGGACCCTTCTGGTCCTGGTCCTGGTCCCAGTCCCGGTTCTGGTCCTGACCCTCCAGTGAGACCTCAGTGATGTGAGGACCCTACTGGTCCTGGTCCTGGTCCTGGTCCTGGTCCTGGTCCTGGTCCTGGTCCTGGTCCTGGTCCTGGTCCTGGTCCTGGTCCTGGTCCTGGTCCTGGTCCTGGTCCTGGTCCTGGTCCTGACCCTCCAGTGAAACCTAAGGGATGTCAGGACCCTTCCTGGTCCTGGTCCTGGTCCCAGTCCCGGTCCTGGTCCTGACCCTCCAGTGAGACCTCAGTGATGTCAGGACCCTTCCTGGTCCTGGTCCTGGTCCCGGTCCTGGTCCCGGTCCTGGTCCAGACCTTCCAGTGAGACCTCAGAAGTGATGGCGACCCAGAACTGTTTTTAATTACTGTGATCACTGACGATAATTATTACAGGAGAATCTTTAACGCTGAACAGTTTCTACTCTGTGATGCTTCAGTTTAGATAAAGTCTTTGACTAGGGTTCTGTTGTGTGTTTCAGAGGAACTTTATTTCTCATGTACTGGTCTTTTCTCTGAACCGGTCCAGACGCTGGACTCTGTTTTGTTGGGAACTCTGGTGCCTTTAAGCTTTTTTATTCTCCACTACTGTTGACCGTTGATGCTTCCATCAGCCTTACAGTATTTTTAACTTCTACAGAACTGGCCCAGCGGTCAATATTAGACATAAAAAGTTAGTTTCAAACAGCCACATAAAAAGACGCTGTCACCGGGAACTCAAGAACAAAGCTTCAACAAAGCTTGAGTGAGCAAAATCCTTCCAGTTCCAATAATTGTGCCCAGAGATCACATCGTTCTGCATCAGGAACGTGTCCTTTCTCCAAATGGGGAAGTAATTGCAGTCTTTGCCACCTAAACTCCCACATAATAGCACTTAGAACCTGTAATTTTGTGTTCACTCTTTATCACGTCTCTATCTGCATATGTTAAGTGGAGCAATTAGACTGGAAAATTGCTTCTAACTACACGGGGTTTATGGGATGGACAGTTTCTTGTCTCGGTGAGAGCTCCGGAGATGAGACTGATGCAGTCGTATTGTTCTTTCTCCATCTAGATCGTACGGCGTTTCGTTTCCGGAAATCAGGTTTCACCCTGAACTGTTTGACGCCTCCTCTCTCTGTAGCTGTAACCTCAGTAGAAATCTTTTTCTAACGGCTAGGGATGAACGATAACTGGTTTTTAAAACCGATATGGATAACCAATAACTTTCAGCTCCTAAGGCCGATAACCGATAACACACACATATACCTAAGATCATTACATCAATACTATGAACAAAACCAAAAACAGTTTGAACTCTTTAAATGTTCAAATATTTATTTTTTCCAATGAAAAACTATTAGAAGCCTCTCAAACATTTTTGTAAAGATAGTGCTGGGCGATATGGAAAAAAATCATATATCACGATATGGACTATTTTATATCACGATAACGATATATATCACGATATACCATAATAAAGTATGTTTCCAGTTATTCTCTGAAAAGTTTGACAAAAATTTCATTGCTTACTTTTCAACTTTATTTTGAAAGGACATTTAGCTGAACTGTCACAAACATACATTTTAGTGCAGAAAAAACAGGTCGGTACAGAGGTACAGTAGCTTTCACATTTTTTTTAAAGTGCACAACAGCTTCTGAGAGGAAAAACACATTTTTGCACTGAAGTTCAGCTATAAATAATAAACACAAATTATTTTTCAACTTTCTGAAATCTGTAGCCTTGTAGTGCAAAGTTTGCAAACCAATATAAAGTGTCTAAAGTGAACATCAGGGTTGAAGAGAACTCTGTTTAAGGCATTAACCATGAATAAAAGTGCAAACATAAAAGGCTACTTTGTAGAAGTAGATATGATTTCTATCAAATTTATCGTTGCAGGTTATTTAATTACATATTTGCTGTAATAATTGATAAAATTAGGTTAGAAACGATAGAAGAACGATAGAAGAGAAATGGCACGATACACACTTTTCTATCGTCCCCACGATATGTATCGTCATATTGCCCAGCACTATGTAAAGCTATCAAACAAATCTATTTGATATCTCACATCAACTTAAATAAGGTTCATTACTGACTGATCTAAAAAAAATAAAGGCTCCTTGAACTGATGGAAATACATGCATCAGAATTACTAACTGAGAAAAATTTCTTCCTCAATGACAATAAAAAATAATGCACAGGTCATAATGTACTGACACATGTTAGACTTGTCTGTGTAAATAAACTGAAAAAGTGCACTCCATAGTAACATAAAATTACGTTTAAAGGATTTTGGCTTGTGGTTCCATTCAAATGAATGCCTTTAATTAAAGTTAATGAGGTTAAGTAGTTTTTTTTTTTTTATCTCATGGAAGCTTTAGATGAGAGAGATGATGGAGAGGGGAGGGGAGCGGAGGGTTGCTGCTGGCTTACTCACGTTAGTTCACGTTAGCTCACATTAGCACGATTTCAAAACTCCCTGGAAGCGACGGTTTATGTTTCAGGTGGCTGATCGGCTTTATGCTATTTTCCCTCCTTCGTTTGGAGAATTTGTCACAAATAACCAGCGAACTATCTTCTTTTGAAACTTTAACGAAGTTCCATACAATCGCCGCCATGTTTGTTCGTTTTCATCAGCGCACTCTGCTGCAATGCTGCATTCAAGGCAAGGCAAGTTTATTTGTAGAGCGTGATTCGTACACAAGGCAATTCAAAGTGCTTTACAGATGCATAAAATCACAAGAAGGCAAATAGAATCATTCCATACAAGCATAAAAATAATCATTAATAAAATAAATTAAAAATTAATTTGCACATCTAAACAGAACTGTTTTCAGCCTGGATTTGCACATTGTCAGAACGTAACTTCGTTCCACGTTTGCTCGTTGTTCTTTCGGCCTTATCAATTTTTTCTATTTTTTATGTGTAACATGTGGGAAAATACTGAGAATATCAATTAAAGTCAGCAACTACTAAAATTATGACAAGTTGTTTTCTGGCATGAGAGGGTATAATTGATTTTCCTAACTGAGAAATCGTTTTTCTGATTATGCCGACGACACTTGAACATAACATTCACTGCTGGTCATTTAAGGCTCAGAGGGAGCGAGGCACTGCCGTGTTGACAAAAATATATATGTGTTATTGGGGTATTCGTCATGATATCGGACTTATCGGGATGACGTCATAATTTCCTGTTGATAATTATCGTGCACCCCTACTAACGAGTAATAAAATCAACGACTTGAGATGAAGGTTTTCTTTATAAAAAAAAACATAAATTGTACAATAAACCAATAACTTTGAATTTTTTATGGAAATTACTTTCTAGAGATTGACCGATATGGGTTTTTCAGGACCGATACCAATACTGATTATTAGTAGTTAGAGGAGGCCAATAACTGATATTTGGAGCCGATATTCATTTGCAGTAAAAGTGTAAAAATTGGTGTAAAAAAAATTGAATAATTCAAACACTGAACTTCACTGAAATGCCTAAAGCATGTTTATTGAATCACACAGATAGAAAATAATAGCTCAAGAAGTGTCCTGAATTTCCTCGACTCAGAAACATCTGTTTCAACAAGGACCCTGTCATTCAGAACTGTGTTGCTACATTATTAATGATTAATATGACAAAGGCTACATAAAAAAGTATAATAGTTGCTATAGTTACTCCTGACAGGACACAAACAGCCTTTTGAGCTTTAATGAGCTCACACAGTATTTAAAATGTTCCACCTCTTAGTTCAGATAAATCATTTCTGAATTTTTCTCTCTCATCTTCCTGTTCATTTTCGGATCATAGGACCAGAAAGCTCAGAGCAACGTTAGTAGTCGTGAGTTGTTTTTCACGTGTCTTGAATTACATGCTATTCTCCACATTACATACCGTGATTTCCTATTGAGCGCACCTGAATATAAGGATCCGAATATTCGGATCTCAAAATAAATACGTGCAGTAGCTCTGTTTACTTCTTTGACCGACAGATCGATTGCCTTTAACTTAAAAGCTAATATACATTCCTTCGTGTGTTTTCCATGATGAGGGTGTGTGCATGAAGTGCAAAATGACTGATCTGAAGAATTTAGTGTGAGTGAGTTTGATTTATTTCGAACAGTTTCATCGGTCCACTGTGACCGGTTCGGTAATTTCATTCTGACGGGGATAAACGTATTGACGGCATGAAGCTGGCCCGTAGAAATCTATACATTAGCCACATTGTTGTATTAGCTGTAGGGTTCAAAACGTGAGAAAAAGTAACGGCTTACTGTCCAGAAAGTACGGTGTATTTTCCCCGTTGCTAATACATAGTCTGCAGAGCGTTCAGAGACAGATCGACGAACTAATTTTATGGTAAAAGCTAAGCAGCCTCCACCTTAGCGCTCCCTAAAACAAGTGAACTGAGTTTTTTATGCGCTCTCTCTTAATCACACACATGCTTTTCTATCATGGACTCTTTCCATGTCGATATCATCAGCAGTCTTCTTTTAAATAATTCACAGACATGTTGGGACGTAATACGAGTTAGCATAGCTGCCGCTAAGGTTTACTCTGCTCTTACGTTATTCTGCTGCTCACTGTAACATTAGTAGTAGTTGTGAGATGCAGAGTTCTGGGATGTTTATTACAATTTCAGAAGAGCTTCCTGCATTTACCTTTGACACGTGTTTTCTGTCCGGAGCTTCTCACACAAGAAAACTTTTCCTTTCACTCTCCAGTGTGTGTGATGACAGCTTCTTGTTCGGAGGCTCCGCCTCTGCTGCTCACCAATCAGAGGACGGGGTGAATAATGTAGGAGACAGCAGGCAGGAGAGAGAGGCCCGGCTGCATCTGAGCCCAAATAACCCAGTTTTAAATTGATTTCTTCTAGGGATGCACATTTTGGATTTTTTTTATGACCGTTAACCGACGCCCTTTAACGATTAATAACCGTTAACAGATAAGTCGGGGAGGGTTGGCTGCCGCGATGTTGCGCACGTTGTCGTGGACGCATGAGGACACTTCCCCGTGTATACTCTCGTGGCAATGTGTCGCTGTCAGCTTGTCGCAGAGATGCCGCCGTCACTTTTGATTTATACTAGCGCGGTCTCCGCTATGTTATTCCACGCCACAACGCAAGAGCGACAATCACGAACTAGCTAAACGTACTAAACTTATCTCTTGCGTTTTTCCACTTCCTCACCGTCTCGGCCGTATCCAGACCCACATTCATCGCTATCTCCCTCCATGAATTACTAGAATATGTGCTGTCTTTGTAGTGTGGAGAACCAGAATCGTACAGATGTGGGTACTTCCTCATTTTTTCGATGACGCGCTCTTTTCTACGCGGATGTAGAATTGACCAATCAGAGGCCTGTTGCACCTGTCGACACGCCCCCATGAGTTGATTGAATTACGTAGCCTAAAAACAAAATTAACCATTAGTATTAATCGGTTAGAGTTACTGTTATCGGTTAACAGTTAACCATGTGCATCCCTAATTTCTTCATATCGGCCAGTCGGATTAAAAAAAGGCTGATGCAGATATACGTCAATTTTCCAAATATCAGCTGCCGATAATCGGCCCAACCGATAATCGGTCGATCTCTATTACTTTCTATCAAGGTAAACAGTTTTTTTCCTGGTTATAATATCAAGATATTGATATTATATTGATATTGATATTGATGTTGGTAGGAGGAGCAGCTCAGCGCTGCTGTGTTCGATCCAGTCATTTCTCCCTCTTCATAAATAAAACCACAGCCATCAGAACGTCTGTCCACGTGCCGCTAACGTTGCTCGTGCTAGTTTGACGTCCGAACGAGCCGCGCAGACGCTTGCTGAAGCTGTGCAGATGTTTTCCCGCCCTTCTCCTCCCCCCCTGTGACCGCTGGTCCTCTGACTGCTACAGTTCCACCGACTGCTGCCGCAGGACCTCCGAACCGCCGGGACCTTCTCCTTTTTGCATCCCTAGTCTCTCTCTGGTTGGTCCCTCCACCCCTCCGTGACCTGGGGATGAACGCACCAATGAGGAGCCTCACAGTGAGTCCGCTGCTCCTCCTCCACCCCCCCCCATCCTCCTTCTCCACAACACCTCAGTCAGTCACTCAGAGTGTGTCGCATATATGCCTTGATGTCAGACGTGGTGGGCGTTCCTGTCTCTCTGAGCGTACTGTAGATGTGGGTAGTGTACTGTACACCATATGAGCCATGATGTTGACTAACTGTTGTGTGTTATTTGCAGGGTATGCCTGATCGCATGTTATGTGCAGTGCTGGAGCAATTTCAGCTTTACTTTTCCCTTTGGTATGTGCGCTTTGTCTCCATTCAGAGTGTCATTTCTTCTCATGTTCTCGTTTTGAAACGGCCTGTACAGTTTTCTTTTTTTTTTTTTCTTCTTCTTTTCTGCATACGTGCACTCACACAAACAAACAAACAAACAGACAACACACACACAGATGTTGACAAGCACAGTCACACTCCCACCACACCGCACACCGCCACACTCCACCGGCGCGTCGGGGCTCATTATGACGAAGATCTTTGTATGATCTCCTGGAAATGGTGAGTTGCTGGATCTGTTGCCGGCGTGAATACACTCGTTCTGTGTTCCATGTGTGCTGTGTCGTGTTTCGCGGTTGCCATTCAACAATGCAGCACGTTCGATTTTTTTTAAAGATCGCGCCTCTGCTCTGGCGATTCAAGTCAGGGAGGTTTGCCTTTTTTTTTCAGCAGCGATTTACGGCTACTAACCAGTCCTGACTGGTTGACCCAGGATGTGTATGTTAATGTAACTTTTAAGAGGTTTGATAATAATTAGGGCTGGGCAACGGTTACAATTTTTAATCGCGATTAATCGCATTATTTCCCTGATTAATCACGATTAATCGCATTGTATACGCAAAATCAAATAATGAATTCAAAAGTAGTGTAAAGGTCATTTTATTTACATGTTCTGCTGCCATATGAACTAAAGTGCCATAATATTTGTTATGGCACTTAATAAAAGATGTACATACTTACATAAAAAATGTAAAAAATAAAATAAAGCTTATTGCCACTGCCAGGGCATTAGTACCATCCTGTTTTTATAAAAATTAAAAAAAAAAAAGTCTACAAACAAAATCCAACAAAATGATTGTGGCTCAGCGCAATCGAAACATTAAAACAGGTAATTTCTGAGGTAACAGCAGAAACTTTTAACGGGGAGTTCAACTTGTCAGTTGTTACAAATAACCTTGTTTCTGTTGAATCCTCCGTCTGGGAGAACTTTAAAATGAAAATGTCCACGTTAAAGTTCTGTAACTTTATCAATCTGTGTATCATTCATTCTTTCCATTTTTAAATTGTCAATCAAAAATGAAAAAAAATTAAAAATGACATTTTATTATGTTTTTTGTTTTTTAATCTAACACAAAAAAAACAAAAAAAAAAAGCCTGTTTTTTTTATATTTAAATTTTAGACCTGGATCAAAAATACGAAATTAAAAAACGGGCCACAGAACTGAATTTGTTTTATAACTGAGGACTGGACTTTCTGTTGTCATTACACATCTGTGCCACTAGATGGAGCTGCACTGAAGTAACCAGCTAGAGAACAGCAGGACAGTGAACACATGGAGCAGATCTGATGGAACATGGAGGAATGACACGAAAGTTTTGTTGCAGTCCAGAATGTTTTTCTCAGACAGAATTGTTAATATTGCTACCTGAGTTTCTACCCGAACTGTAAAAGTTCACGAATTTTTACCGTTCTCCATGTCTGTTTTAGCTTTTCTGCATGTTTACCTCTTAATTGTTTTCCAGTTCCGCAGCAGCCAGTAACAGACTTTTCAAAACAAAAGCATGTGAGCAACATGCGTTAATGTGCGATAAAATAAATGTCTGCGTTAATAAATTAATGAGTTAACGCGATAACAACGCATTAACTTGCCCAGCCCTAATAATAATCTTTACCTCGTCAGTTCATGTTGTGGCCATGAACAGGTGTTGCATCTGAGCTGCGTTACGTTTGAATTAAACTCCTCGATGGAGGCGATAAGTCTGCGTCCCTGACTTGGATGCAGCCAGAGCACCTCCCTCCTCCTCCTGCAGGTTTGCTCACTGTGCTTCACCTCCTTCTCTCCGGCAGATCCACTCTCTGTATAGCACAGCAAGCCCCAGCATGCTGAAGAGGAAACAGAGCTCGCGGGTGGACGCCCAGCCCATGACCGACTTCGGGCCGGACGAGACCCTCACGGACAGCGCTGACATCTTCTGGATCAACAAACCAGTGAGAAACGCTCGCGCACGTGTCCCGTGACCTCATGATTATGTCACAGGTTACAGTAAGAGGGAAAAAATGAATAAATAAATGTGCTCTTTTTGTTCCCTCTGCCACAGTGGGTCCATTCGTTGCTCCGGGCCTGTGCCATCATCAGCGTCATCTCTGTGTGCATGAACACCCCGAAGACCTTTGAGCATTACCCTCCTCTGCAGTATGTGACGTTCACGCTGGACACGCTGCTCATGTTCCTCTACACCGCCGAGATGATCGCCAAGATGCACATCAGAGGAATCATCAAGGTAGCCGCCGAGTGACAGCGTCCGGGGTTTTGACCCAGAACACAAACTCACGTTGAAACACTCTGATCGTTATCATTACTACTGTTAAACATCGATCTTTCCCAAGTTGATTGAACTAACTACCGATGAGAATCTGTCGTTGGTGCACTGTAAAAAAAAAAAAAAGTAAAAAAACTGTAATTTTGCAGCTGCTGGGGCGCCAGAAAAATACAGTGAAAAAACAGAAAATTACTTTCTCATAAAAATACATTTTTTTTCTATAATTAAAATACAGTTTTTGGTTGTAATTTTCACAAGATTTTGCCTTATTGTTTAGATTTTTTTTAGATGTTTTAGATTTTAAAACAATTAAATTACCTAGAAATATGGTAAGTAAATGCTGTATTATGAATAATAATGCTTAAATTTACAGAAATGTGCTGTTATTAATTAGTTTCAATTACATTATTTTATGTAAAGAAGTTATATAATAATTTGTGTTTGATGTAATATAATGATATATGACACAAAAAAATAATGTGATTCATCTTTTAAAACATGTCAAAAAACAGTTGAAAAACTAGATATTGGGTTTAAAATTGCTACAATTTTAAAGACTGTAGCCTTTGTATTGTAGTGGATCCTGGTCTGCAACACCTGAGGGGTATACTACGAAGCGAGATTAGAGGGTTAGCGAGGTATGTTGAGTCTAAAGCCAGGATTTCCAGTACCACTAAGGTGGTTCTCTTTCAACCTGGCTAGATCACCATGGTAAATTACTCTGCAAGCTTAACCTGGTCCGGAGCAGGTTATGTGCAGAGTTTAGGCTCAAATCGGCTCTAAACAAGCGCCGCCCTTTCACTTTCACCCAATCCCGTTGACCTGAGCGCCAGGATTGTGAAATGGAGGGAGAGTATTCAGAGACCGGACTGATCCGCTGGCTTCCCATGACCATATTCTCTATGAACGCTAGAGATTTCCAGCTGAGGGAATACGTTACATTTGTAATCCGCTAGAGCCGTTTATTGGCAGCGCCACCAAACTCAGCCGTGCGCTCACAGTAGCGCAAACGGTGTGCGTTTCTTTGCGTTTCTTTGCCGCGGGAACCTACATGCATTCAGTTGGTGATGCAGACAATCTGAGCCAGAATACTGGAATAAAGGTTGTACTTGCTCTTACTGAACTGCTGAATATGTTTGTAGTATTCCCTGGCCATCTGCCCACGCTTCAAATAAAAGAAGCGTTTTACTAAATCAAGTACATAAATTAATAGTCCATTATATTGATAATCAGTGTGACGTGGAATTTCATGTGAAATGTTGTAATATAATTCATTCATAAGATTCCCCAGGGTGATAGAGTACCTATTAAAGTGGCCGGTGAGTGTATATTGGTATCACAGATAATATTAAATCTTGAATTAATTTCACATAGATTTAGCAAAAAACTAAAGTGATTTTCATTTATCATTCATAATGGGACAGTCAGACCTACATAATGTTTAAATCTGCTGCATTAAGTTTAAAGTTCAAGCGCTCTAAAAGAGGGAGGGAGATTAATTAAGGTGGTGAAATAAATATAATTTACGAATTTACACGATCTGCAATTTTTTGCCAGCACTCCTCTCTGGCTTTATTCGCACCTACAGTGTTGCTTTTGGCCGTAAAGATTTTTTTGAAATCCTCACAGCCCTGCATTATTAAAACCTGCTCCTCCTGACTGAAATATACGGACCGCCATCTATCCATTTTATCCGGAATAGGCGTCAAATGACGCGTCAAACGCCCCCTTTTATGTGAACGTGCACAGAAAGCCGCGATTAACAAAGATAGTTGATACAAGTTATTTCTGATGGCAAGATTCAGGTTTGTTAAGCCAGCTCACCCAAAGAAAGCCTGGCTGTGTCGAACTTGCTTCGTAGTACACCCCTCTGGCAGAGCCATGGTGCTAGCTAAAGAAGTATTTTGTCAACTTCCTGTTTTTGCACAGTGCAAGTTTTGTTTTACACACTTTATTAAACAAACTCACGGGTACTCATTCGAACACAGACAGACTTAACTCAGGGTGACACAAATGAACATGTTAAATGTAAGGGGTCTGAATCAACAGGGAGTCAAACCAGCAACAGACTTTACATGGCAGCATTAAATCAAATAGCTAACAAATAAACACAGATAAGCACCTAAACAACCAGGGCTGCAAAGGATGCTGGGAAACGACCCAAAAGGACCAGCCAGATCAATAGCAGTTTTACAGTTTATTCCCTTAAATAACAGACAAATATTTGTGAAATTACGATATAATCGTGAACGTATTTTAACAATAAATATATGCATTTTTAATTTTTTGTAAAAGAACAGAAATATTGTGTGTTTTCACAGTTACAGTGATTTAATGTTATTTTACATTTGACATGTAAAATCACAGTCAGAAAAAAATCTGTAAAATAGACAGTAAAATTCTGTTATATTACAAGTTTTTTTTTTACAGTGTAGTATAATAAAAAGAGTTTTTCGCTGCGTCTGCTGAGGTGCACTGATGTGAAGCGGTGGATGGAGGTGAACATGGGAACCCCTCCCATGTTCAGATGTTTCCAGAGCTAGGGGGGCTCCAAGCAGAGCCACAGGGTTCTGGTCCGTCCAGGTCCGTCAACAGGAAGGTCGGGAGGTTCCTTTTTAAAACCTTTTTTCCTCTTTTATGTCCGAGACCAGACAGCTGTCAGATAAAAAGGATAATTGCTTCAATAAAAAGTGCTGAGGTGGAGACGTAATAAGAATCAGCAGTTTATGATGAAAATCAAAGGGGAACGTTTCTGCTTCTTCTTTGTGATGCTGCTCTGACAGTCTCATCCCTCGTTCTGAAAGGACATATGTTTTTCCTCCTTTAGTTGATAAGACGTGACCAAAATGACACTTTCTTTTTTCTGTGATTTTGATCTTAGCACATCTAATTTCGTGTTTAATGACACTCAGAAGTTGTATTTCCTGGCTACTTGTTCAGGGTTCCAGCCCTGAACAAACGGTCGGTGGACGGCAGCGTGCGGATGTAATCACATGCTTTTGTACGTGTCAGAGCGTGTAATCAAACACGCTCTTTATCTGTGGAGAGCGTCCAAACAGCCTCCCATCTGCAGCCGTTCTTCCTGTGGAGGACGAACCCCCAGGAGCTCCAGTCCTCCCTCTGTCCTTCTCTCAGAGAGCTTCCTACAGTCCTCCCTCTGTCCTTCTCTCAGAGAGCTTCCTACAGTCCTCCCTTCCTCTGTCCTTCTCTCAGTGGTGATTAAGGATCCTCAGATCTCTCGGCCCCGTGACATTTTAGTTCGTTCGCACTTCAGGGGTTTAACTATTTTATCTGATTGTGTTGAAAACAGGCTGCTTGAACGTCGTGGTCAGTCTGTCAAAAACAGCCGCTTGATTTCACATCCTCCCTCCTTCCTTTCCTCTCTCCTCCTTCCTTTTCTCTCTCCTTCTTCCTTTCCTCTTTCCTTCGTTTCCTCTCTCCTTCTTCGTTTCCTCTCTCCTTCTTCCTTTCCTCTCTCCTTCGTTTCCTCTCATTCTTTGTTTCCTCTCTCCTTCTTTGTTTCCTTCCTTCCTTTCTTCTCCTCTATTTCCTTCTCCTTCTTCCTTTCCTCTCTCCTTTCTCGTTTTCCTCCTTTCTTTCCTCTTCCTTTCTTAATTCTCCTTTTTCCTTTCTCTTCCTTATCTTCTTTTCCTTTTCCCTTTTCTCTTCCCTTTTTCCTTTTTTCTTTTTCCTTCTTCCTTTCCTCCTCTCTTCTTCTTTCCTTTCCTCTTCCTTTCCTTTTTTCTCTCCTTATTTTTCCTCTCTCCTTATTTAATTCTTTATTCTTTTAATCCTCCCTTTATTCCTTCGTTTCCTTCTTTTCCTCTCTCCTTCTTTTTTCCTTTCTCTTAATTCTTCGTTTCCTTATTTCTTCGTTCTTTTCCTTATTTCCTCTAATTTCTTTTCTCTCTTTCCTTCTTCTTTTTTCCTATTCTCTTATTCCTTTCCTATATCTCTTTTTCTTTTTTCCTCCTCTCTCCTTCTTCCTTTTTCTCTCCTTATTATTTTAATCCTATTTTTTCCCTTTAATCCTTCGTTTCCTCTTTTCCTCCTTTTTCCTTCTCTCCTTCCTTCCCTTCCTAATTCCTATTTGTTTCCTCTCTTCTTAGTTTCTCTCTCTCGTTCTTTGTTTATCTCTTTTTTGTATAATATCTAATTAGTTTAATCTTCTTTCCTCTATAATTATTTTTTCTCCTTCGTTAATTTATTCTCTCTTCTCCCTTCGTTTTCTATTTTATTCTAATTTTCTTTCTCCTTCTAATATTCTTATTCTTCTGTTTTCTATCTTCCTTTCTTCTTCTTAGTTTTCTATATTTCCTATTAGTTCATATTATTCCTGTTTAATATCCTAATTCTTTTCTTCTCTTTTTATTTTTCCTCTTTTAATTCGTCTCTTATTTCGTTTTCTTTCTATCGTTATCCTCTTCCTTATCCTTCCTTCTTATTTCCTTCTTAGTTTTTTATTCTCTTATTTTGTTTCTTCTAATTTATCTTATTGTTTTCCTCTTATTCTTTAATATCTAAATTCTGTTTAATATTTTTCCTTTTGTATAATATATCATTCTTAGTTTCCCCTCGTTTATATTTCTTATCAATTCTAATTATTCTTTAATTTTATCTTTTCTTCTATCGTTGTTTAATATTCGTTTTCTTTCTTCCTTCTCTTTTTATTAGTTTAATGTTTCCTTGTTTAATATCTATAATTTTCTCTCTTATTCCTATTTTTTTTAATTGTATCCTATATAATTATTCGTTTAATTATAAATATTTGTTTAATATTTCTTCGTTTTAATCCTTAGTTTAATTCAGTTTGTTTAATAATTCGTGTTAAATTATAATTAGTTTCATATATAATTCTTAGTTTCCTCTCTAATTCCTCTCTATTATTATTCTTATTTCTCCTTTATTCTTCTTTCTCTCTTATTAGTTTAATCTCTTTCTTAGTTTATATATAATTATTTGATTTGTTATCCTTTTTTTAGTTTCAGTTTCTCTCTTTGTTTAATCTAGTTCTTTCCTTCTCTTCCTGTGTTTTCTCTTCTTCTTCGTTAATATATAAATCCTTCTTCTCTTTATTATTAATTTAATATCTAATTATTAGTTTAATATCTCGTTTTGTTAAATCTTATTTTTCTTTTAATTATTGTTATTTGTTTTTATTAATTCCTGTTTAATATCCTCTTTCGTTATTTGTTTAATATATTTAGTTAATTCATTTTCCTCTCTCTTCTTTCTTATTATTTGTTTTTATTCTTATTAGTTAATCTCTTTTTCGTTTCATATCTTATTATTTAATTTCCTTCCTTGTTTCGCTATTCTATTCCTATTTGTTTCCTCTCCTTCTTCTTGTTTCTTTATTTTTTGTTTCCTCTCTTCATTCTTCTTTCTTCCTCTCTTCGTTTCCTCTCTCCTTCGTTTCCTCTCTTCTTCTTCGTTTCCTCCTTCCTTTTCGTTTTATCTCCTTGTTTCCTCTCTCGTCTTTCTGTTTCTTCGTTTCCTTCTCCTTCTTCTTTTTCTTCTTTTCCTCCTCTCATTCTTTGTTTCCTTCTCATTCTTCTTTTTCTCCTTTTCTTTCCTTTTCTTCTTTTCTTCGTTTCCTCTCTCCTCCTTCGTTTCCTCTCTCATTCTTTGTTTCTCCTCTCTCCTTTGTTTCCTCTCTTCTTCTTCGTTGGTAAAATGTGCCATTACTGGAGTCACCCACAGGTTTCCCGCCGCCTCAGAGATCACCTGTGTCAGATTTCCAGAAAGTGGTGGAACAGTGAATCATTGTTAAAAACCTGAACCGTCACATTAGAGGAGTTTGCTTTGTGATTGTTAGAATACGTGTGATTCTGTGCAGATGTTTGTGCAGATGTTCAGCTCTGAAGTTGTTCTACTTGCTGGTTTTTTTTTCAGTTTTCTGTTTCTCTCCTCTCAGGGAGACAACTCTTATGTAAAAGACCGCTGGTGTATGTTCGATGGGTTCATGGTGTTCTTCATCTGGGTCTCCCTGGTGCTGCAGGTGAGTTGAGCGTCTTTACTTTAGAATAAATGACTGACTCCTCCCACCTCGTCTCTTCCCATGTTGTCCTCCCTTCAAGCGCCCGTCCTGACGTCTTACCTTCATCAGGGACAGGTTCTTTTTCATTAGCTGCGCTTCTTCTTTTAGGTGTTTGAAATAGGGAAACTTGTGGACCAGATGTCTCCGTGGGGGATGCTGAGAATCCCTCGAGCGCTTATAATGATCCGGGCCTTCAGAATCTACTTCCGCTTCGAGCTTCCCCGCTCGCCGCATCACCAACATCTTAAAGTACGGACCGATCTTGAGTATTTCTTTAGTATTTCTGTGGATAGATTTACGCAAAAGAAAACAAAAAAACGCCTCTCTTTTGTGTTTACAGGCGATCGGGGGAGCAGATCTGGAGCGTCTCCATCTTCCTGCTGTTTTTCCTTCTGCTCTATGGAATTCTGGGAGTCCAGATGTTTGGAACGTTCAACCACCACTGTGTCACCAATGATACACAGAAGAAGTAAGAAGGAGCTCTGAAGGAGGAGATGCTTGTTATCTATCATCTATCCATCCATCCATCCATCCATCTATCCATCCATCCATCTATCATCCATCCATCCATCCAGCCATCCATCCATCCATCTATCATCCATCCATCTATCATCTATCCATCCATCCATCCATCCAGCCATCCATCCATCTATCTATCCATCCATTCCATCCTCCGTCTATCCATCTATCCATCCATCCTTCCATCCATTCCATCATCCATCCTTCTGTCTATCCATCCATCCATCCATCTGTTCATCCATCTGTCCATCTTCCATCCATCCATCCATCAATCCACCCATCTATCTATCTATCCATCCATCTTCCATCCATCCATTCCATCATCCATCCATCTGTCTATCCATCTGTCCATCTTCCATCCATCCGTCTGTCCATCTGTCATCCATAATTCCATCCACCCATCCGTCCATCTGTCATCCATCCATCTATCCATCCATCTGTCCACCTTCCATCCATCCATCCATTCTATTGTCCTTCCATCTGTCTATCCGTCCATCTGTCATCCATCCACCCATCCATCCATCTATCATCCATCCATCTGTCCACCTTCCATCCATCCATCCATCCATCTATCATCCATCCATCCGTCCATCTATCATCCATCCATCTATCCATCAATCTGTCCACCTTCCATCCATGCATCCATTCTATTGTCCTTCCATCTGTCTATCCATCTGTCCATCTGTCATCCATCCACCCATCCATCCATCTATCATCCATACATCCGTCCATCTATCATCCATCCATCTATCCATCCATCTGTCCACCTTCCATCCATCCATCATCCATCCATCCATCTGTCCATCCATCCATCAATCCATCCGTGCATCTCATCCATCTAACCATCCATCCCATCTATCTATCCATCCATCCATTTATTCATCCATCCATCCATCTATCTATCCATTATCTAGAACCATTTAATCCTATTCAGGGTCACAGGGATCTGCTGGGAGTCTGTTCCCAGCTCTGTTCAGGTCTAAGGTCAGGGTTCCACCCTGGACAGGTCTCCAGTCCACCACGGGGACAACCATGAACACTCACCAATCACTCCTCCAGGTGATCTAGAACCAGCCAGTTAACCTGACATGCAGGTCTTTGGACTGATGGAGGAAGCTGGAGAACCTGGAGGAAACCCAGGAGAACCTGGAAACTCCACACAGAAAGACCTGCTGAGGTTCAGACGAGGAACCTTCTAGCTGGGAGGCAACAGAGACCAACAAGACACCCTGCTGCATACATTTAAATCAAGTCAGGTTTATTTAGATCTACCACTTATTTTTCTTTAATGCCCAATCATACCTTGTAATTTAGAAATTCATGGTGTCATGCAGAGTCACGTGGGACACGTGGGCCACGTGGGTCAGTGCGTGCATGTGTTGAACTACAGGTATTTGAATTTCACTGCAAAGGCGTCTGTGTCTTGTAATTGTTCAGATGGAGGTGGCGTTAGTGTCGTACAAAGACACGAGAGTCCTTGTGGAGCAGAGAAATGAGTTCGGCTGCTGTCCAAGCGAAGGCTGCAGTCTTAATACTAACTGGAATAATTATCATTTCTTACATTGTCCAATCTTTGTATTGCTGCATTCATCTTGCGAGCCTCCCCACATCGAGGTCGGCCCGGCGTACGTTGGTGGAAGGAGCGATGCTGAAGGACGTTCTGATATTCATGTGAAGTTCTGACTTCAGTCCAAACGTTGTAGGACATCCAGTCTGTTTTCTGCATTTCTAATTTTTACACAAAAATCCTTAAGATGTGTAGGTACGTCACAGGAATATAAGGCATTAGGGCTAATGTGTCTAATCTCCATCGCTTCGTGCCCTTGGCTCAAAGTCAGACTCCCTGGCTGTTCCTACTCCGGGGATTCAGTGAATGTGGAGGAAGACAATTCTTCAGATACACTTATTAGAAGAGAAGGGTTTGGGATTAGAGAACAAATTAGGGTCTCCTCGTTTATTATTGCAGCTGACCTCACTGCTGTTAAACTTTGGCTTGAATAACTAACCTGGCTTTGTTCAGGCTGGATCGAACCTGCTGCCAGAACACCAACAACAACAGGCTGTTTTAGATTTCTTTAAAACTATGGTTTTAACGTGCTCAGTTAGTGTCCCAGGATGGCAGCAATCGGGCCAATACAGCAACATGTGCCGTTATTGATTTAACAGAAATGCAGCCTGAAAGGTGAAGCTCATGTCTGCAGTAATAAGGACCGTCGTGGTCCAGGAGCTTGTAGATCCTCAGCAGCGGGAGCCTGAAGCAGTCATTTCCTGTCTGAATTTACCAGTTCCTCTCGTCGTTTGAGGGGGGAGTTGTCATCTTTAGAAGACTGAATCTGCTTATTGGAGATTTTGAGTGTTCGCTCATGCATGGCTCTCCTCAGGTCCCACCGCAGCAGTTGAACTGGGTTAAGGTCTGGACTTTGACTAAACCGTTCCTGAACACTGATTTTTATATTTTTCAACCAGTCGCTGGTTTGCTTTGAGTCATTGTCCTGAAATATTGTCCTAAATTTAGTGTCTGGTTTCCTCCTATGGAAGTATTTCTATGCCATCTGAGTTTGAATACGAATTTTTAAGACTGAAATTTTTCAGCATCAAAATCAGACTTTGAATTTTAAAAAACATCAGATTTCTAGCACTGAATTTTTTTTTTGCCTCTGAATTTTATTTTGTTAAAATAAATTCAGTGTTAAAAAAAATGTTGTCTTAAAATATTCAGTTTTCAAAATTCAACACGCAAAGAAATTCAACACCCCAAAAAAATTCAATTTCTAAAAAAAAAAAATTCAGTGTAAAAAAATTCAACCTCAAAAAATTCAGTGTAAAAAGAACCAGACTCAACATCCGGGTCACCTGACCCAACATCCGGGTCACCTAATCACCTGAGTTTGCTGCCATGGCCGACCGGTCCGTCTTACTATCTGGGTGGGTGTCACATGACCAATGGAGCATAACTTGATTGGCTGGACGTTGGCTGAATTGAGACAAGGGATCGATTGCTTCTCCCTGGTGACCCGGATGTTGAGTCTGGTTCTTTTTTACACTGAATTTTTTGAGGTTGAATTTTTTTACACTGATTTTTTTTTTTTAGAAATTTAATTTTTTTACACTGAATTTTTTTGAGATGTTGATTTTTTTTTTTTTTTACACAGAATTTTTTGGGGTGTTGAATTTCTTTGCATGTTGAATTTTGAAAAACTGAATATTTTAAGACAACAATTTTTTTTAACACTGAATTTATTTTAACAAAATAAAATTCAGAGGCAAAAAAAAATTCAGTGCTAGAAATCTGATGTTTTTTAAGATTCAAAGTCTGATTTTGATGCTGAAAAATTTCAATCTTAAAAATTCGTATTCAAACTCAGGTGGCACAGAAATACTTCCATATGCTCCAAAAATGGTTCTGGTCTCTGGTCTCATCTGTCCAGAGGACTTTGTTCCAGACGTCTGCTGGTTTGTTCAAATGCAGTTTAGTGATTTTTTTATTTTTAAATGCATGGCTTCATTTTTGTTAAACTAGTAGTTGGTGAGAAAAGCTACATGCTGTTATTCATCTGAGGTTGTGTTTTCCTTCGACTAAGACCCACCGTAATCAGATAATTTTTATTGATACCTTTATACTTTTTTACATCACTGTTGTCGAGATGATAGTTTTGTTTATTCCAGAAAGTCTCGAGTGATCAGGATGCAAACATCTCAGAATGAAAATTATTGCTGTGATTAAGTTGAATAAGGACACGAGGCTTCAGGCAGGTTATTCAGGTTTATGCAGATGTAATATTTCAGCTGTATGGAAACTGTTCCTGCCATTCTGCATTATGATGGAAATATAAGTTTGTATAAGTGCTAAAATCGGGTTTTGTTGTTTTGTTGTCAGAAGATGTTTGTCTGTAAATGAGATCTGGGGGGAAATAATTAGTCATGAATAATTTCTCATCACATTTTTTTCTTTTCTTTGTGTGACTGGCAAATTATTAATATTTAGACATCCCTGATTTATCTTCCCCTTCGACATGAAGAAATGTGGTTTCCTTTCATCATACATGTTGATAATATTCAGCCCAGTAGAACTGGCTTCATCAGGATTCACTAGCGTACGTCTGATCACCCTCGTTCATGTTCAATAATTGATCTCTTCGGATCCTGGAACCCTGAAGAAACAATCAGGATGAGATGCAGATAAAGGTCAAGCAGGTCCTGGTAAAACCTGCAGCTTATGAGGAGAATTCAAAATGGAATTCATTCATTCGTTTGTTCATTCATTCATTCATTCATTCCTTCATTCATTCATTCATCAATCCATTCATTCATTCATTCATTCATTCATTCATTCATTCATTCATTCATCAATCCATTCATTCATCCATTCATTCATCCATCAATCCATTCATTCAGCCATCCATTCATTCATTAAGCCATTTATTCATTCATGCATCCATCTATTCATTCATTCATTCATTCACCCAGTAATCAATCTATTCATTCATTCATTCAGCCATTTATTCATTCATCCATTCATCTATTCATTCATTCATTCATTCAGCCATTTATTCATTCATCCATTTATTCATTCATTCATTCATTCATTTATTCATCCATTAATCCATTCATTCATTCCTCCATTCATTCATTCATCCATCCATTCATTCCTCCATTCATTCATTTAGCCATTCATTCATTCATCCATCCATTCATCCACCCACCCATCCATTCATTCATTCATTCATCCATTCATCTATTCATTAATTCATTCATTCGGCCATTTATTAATTCATGCAGCCATCTATTCATTCATCCATCCATTTATTCATTCATTCATTCATTTATCCATTCATCTATTCATTAATTCATTCATTCGGCCATTTATTAATTCATGCAGCCATCTATTCATTCATCCATCCATTTATTCATTCATTCATTCATTTATCAATCCATTCATTTATTAATTTAGCCATCCATTCATCCGTCCTTCTATTCATTCATTCATTCATTCATCTTTTTAATAATTCATTCATTCATCCATTCATCAATCTATTCATTCATTCATTCAGCCATTTATTCATTCATCCATCCATCTATTTATTCATTCATTCAGCCATTTATTCATTCATTCATTCATTTAGTCATCCATTCATTCCTCCATTCATTCATTTAGCCATTCATTCATCCATCCATTCATTCATTGATTAACCCATTAATTAATTAATCAGTTAATTCATCCATCATTCATTCCTCCATTCCTCCATTCATTCATTTAGCCATTCATTCATCCATCCATTCATTCATTCATCCATTCATCTATTCATTCATTCATTCGGCCATTAATTCATGCAGCCATCTATTCATTCATCCACCCATTTATTCATTCACTCATTCAGCCATTTATTCATTCATTCATTTATCTACTCATTCCTTAACCTATCATCTATTCATTTATCCATCAATCCATCCATTCATTCATTGATTAATCCAATAATTAATTAATCAATTAATTCATCCATTCATCCATCATTTATTCCTCCATTCATTCATTCATTTAGCCATTCATCCATCCATCCATTCATTCAGCCATCCATTAATCCATCCATCTATTCATTCATTCATTCATTCCTCTAGTTCATCTGTGATCTCTTTACCCTACAGCTGTTATGTATCTCTATCATTGTTTTCCCTCTCTCATCAGTCATGTGACCTGGAACAGCTTGGCCATCCCTGACACACATTGCTCCCCTGATGGAGAAGGCTACCAGTGTCCTCATGGCTTCAAATGCGTGGACTTAGAAGACCTGGGACTGAGCCGACAGGAGCTGGGTTACAGTGGATTCAACGAACTAGGTAGAAGTTACTTATTTTCAGAAAAGACCACTTGCACTGCATTTTTCCATGAACATGTTGTTTCGTAGTCCAAGAAAACAGACTTCTGTTCGTACCTGGTGTGTGTTTCGTCAGGTACGAGCATCTTCACCGTGTATGAGGCTGCGTCTCAGGAGGGCTGGGTCTTCCTCATGTACCGAGCCATCGACAGTTTCCCTCGCTGGCGCTCCTACTTCTACTTCATAACGCTCATTTTCTTCTTGGCGTGGCTTGTCAAGGTCAGGGCCTCCACCTGGGATGTTTCGTTGGGGGGCGGGGTTAACTTTACATGTCATCTCGGAGACAGTGAAGAGGAGTCAGGGCCGTTAGTATGACGTCTTCTTTCGCTTTCATCTTCCAGAACGTTTTCATCGCCGTCATCATTGAGACGTTTGCTGAGATCAGAGTCCAGTTCCAGCAGATGTGGGGGTCCAGAAGCAGCACCACCTCCACTGCGACCACGCAGGTACGCCAGGTTACATTTATATCCTGCGTTTTTCTCTCCCTGTCGGGACGTTGAGACTCGGTTGTGGACCTTCAGCTGTTGTACGAGCTCTTCAGCTTTGGTACCAGAGATTTAAAAGGGAAAACCTCCCAGGCGGTTCGTCACTGCGTCGGTCTGGATCAGCCTTTCTCAACCTTTTTTCAGTCACGACACTTTTTAAAAGTGAATAAAATCTCACGACACCCCAGAGTAAAATATAATCCAAAGCCACACTGCATCGCTCCGACTGTAAATGCATACGTCCCGTTTATTTAGTTTAAATAACCTGAACACGATAACTGCACCAGAGTAGGCCTCAGCAGGAAAGCTTCTTTTCATCCGTGATGTGCTTGCTTCCATCCTTTTATCCTTGTATTGCCTCTTTTTAGCCTTATCGCTAGCAGCTAGCTTTGGTACCTATGCAGCAGATTCAGAGCTGGTGGATGAAGGCTTGATGAAGAAGTCGGCTCCTCTGTGATGTTCCGTTCCTGTGGGGCTTTTCGTTTTAGAAAACCATCCATGATGCTGCTAAAAAGTTCTCTTTGCTATCTGTGAAATAAAATTCAAGCGGTTAAATGATATTACGACGTAAGCTAACTGGGCAGTCACGTTGACCTTACGCTGACCCCGTACTGAAGTTGTTAACATTGGGAAATGGGCATGTGAGACATATTTTTATTATTCATTTCATGTCTAATTACTAGGGCTGGGCAAGTTAACGCCTTATTATTGCGTTAACTCATTAATTTATTAACGCCGACAATTATTTTGTCGCGCGTTAACGCATGTTGCTCACATGCTTTTGTTTTGAAAAGTCTGTTACTGGCTGCTGCGGAACAGGAAGACATTTGGCAGGAAACATGCGGTAAAGTTAAAACAGACATGGAGAACGGTAAAAATGTGTACTTTACAGTTCGGGTAGCAACTCAGGTAGCAATATTAACAATTCTGTCTGAAAAAGAAAATTCTGGACTGCAACAAAACTTTGGCGTCATTCCTCCATGTTCCATCAGATCTGCTCCATGTGTTCACTGTCCTGCTGTTCTCTAGCTGGTTACTGCAGTGCGGCTCCATCTAGTGGCACAGATGTGTAATGACAACAGGAAGTCCAGTACTCGATTATAAAACAAATTCAGTTCTGTGGTCCGTTTTTTAATTTTGTATTTTTGATCGAAGTCTAAAATTGAAATATAAAAAAAAATAAATAAATAAAATTTCATTTTTTGCAGATTAAATAATTTTATTTTTGATTGACAATTGAAAATGGAAAGAATGAATGATACACGGATTGGTAAAGTTACTGAACTTTAACATGGACATTTTCATTTTAAAGTTCTCCTAGACAGAGGATTCAACAGAAACAAGGTTATTTGTAACAACTGACAAGTTAAACTCCCCGTTAAAAGTTTCTGCTGTTACCTCAGAAATTACCTGTTTTAATGTTCTGATTGTGCTGAGACACAATCATTTTGTTGGATTTTGTTTGTAGACTTGTTTTTTTATTATTCATAAAAATAGGATGACATTAATGCCCTGGCAGTGGCAATAAGCTTTATTTTATTTTACATTATTTAAGATGAGATTTATATTAAATATGTTAAAAGTGTTAAGTTATGGCACTTTAACTCATATGGCAGCAGAACATTTTAATAAAAGTGCATTTTACACTACTTTTGAATACATTATTTGATTTTGTGTATACAATGCGATTAATCGTGATTAATCAGGGAAATAATGTGATTAATCGCGATTAAAAATTTTAATCGTTGCCCAGCCCTACTGATTATGTATCTTATTTATTTATTTATTCATTCATTCATTTATAGGCAAAAAGTATCTATTTATGTATGCATTCATATATTTATACAGTGCTACCTCTACTTACGAAATTAATTGGTTCTGGGAGTAGTTTCTTAACCTGAAACTTTCTTAAGTAGAGACTCGTTTTCCAAAATTCAAACATTATTTCTTTTTTATGAATTATAAAGTATACATGAAATGACATAAAAACCTGTAAGAAACACATGTTAGAACTAGAAAAGCACTCAGAGAGCGCAGACCTCCACTAAACGCAACAATTATCAAAAATTTGAAAGTGATTCAGAATCCAGGATTTCTTCTGGATCACACCCAAAATTAAATCAGTTCTTCCTTTTCACATTTCTGACAACTCCTGAAAATTTCATCAAAATCTATCCAGAATATTTTTAGTTATCTTGAACACAGACAGACAAATAAACGCCATAAAAACATAACCTCCTTGGCGGAGGTAAAAATTGTTTGTTTACCTGGGTTGCTGGGTTACGCTCATACAGACAAGGGGCCCTCCTAGCCAATGGGATGCCAGGAAGATGCTAGCCAATAGCCAATGGCAGAGCAGCTACAAGTATGTTTACGTTCAGTAAACTCTGGGAGCTGCTAGTAGCAGCGCTACTGGATTTCTACCTTTCGTATCCTGAAATTTCTTTCGTAACTAGAGGCAATATTTTCCCTTTGAGGCGTTTCGTAACCTGAAAATTTCATATGTAGAAACGTTCGTAAGTAGAGGTACCACTGTATATGAAATGTCGGAATAGGTCATTTTTTTGACGACACCTTCATTTCCAGTCAGGATTGATGGTTGGCGATCGGCGTTTGGCTCTTACGCGTCTAAAGTTCTGGGAAAAAGAATCCAACGGCGTCGCCCAAAAGAAGAAGCAAAGCTGCTGTCGAGAAAAACACGAGGAATAAAAAAAATGATCATAAAAAAAAAAAAAAAAATGAGCTGGCAGCTTCTGGTTTTCCTGCTGGCAGCGACCGCTGCAGTTAGAAATTAAATGAGGAAAGGTGACGGTGACTGACCAGACACATTTATAAATATGTGTTTGTTGGAAGGGTTGTCTGCTCCCTGGAAGCCAGAGTCTCTACTTGGCCCACGTATTTCTTTATGGGATGAAAGCAGCACCGCACTAATGTGACTGGTCAGAGGTCTGGGTCTGGACTGGTCCGGGTAGCTCCAACAAATCCAGGTCCAAAGCAATAAATGACTAAAATGATTTACTGTTTGAAAAAGTCTTGAGTCACTGGGAGGAGGGAAGGAGGTCTTGGCTCTCAGAAGCTTTGAATTAAAGTGGTTCTGTTTGAAGAGGAGGGTTGATCCTCTTCCTGGTTCTGGTCCTGGTCCTGGACTGGACGTTTATTAGGTGTGTGACAAAAGGTAAAATAAGAGAGAAAGCATCGTTTAAATGTAGGATTATGACTGAAACCCGTCAGAATGAGGGAGCAGGAGGTTAGGAACATTCATCCAGGCTGTAATGGAGGAGACGAGCCAATTAAATCTCTTATGAGGACAGAAATATGTTGGAGAACAAATATAAATATTTCGTCTGTAAATGACTTGGCAGTTGTGTCGGTGAAAAAGAAAAACTACCGTGAGCTCTCGTTTGGAGGGAATTTTGTCAAGAATCTTGTGAACAAAAAGACGTCTGTTGCTTCGGTCGTGATGTAAACAGGCTTTTGTGCCGGGACGTTACGGAGACCTTGAAAACCATTAGCCTTTTGTCATTAAGAAAATTAACTGTAATCTCATCGCCATGCCCCAATCTTTATCTGAGAGGAGGAAAACTAATTAGCTGCACCGCAACACTTAACTGTCAGTCACAGAGGCTGAAACAGTTATAATCGCTCTGCATCCTCCCTGGAGGGGAGGACTGAGGGGAGGACTGAGGGGAGGACAAGAGGGGAGGACTGGAGGGAGGACAAGAGGGGAGGACTGGAGGGGAGGACAAGAAGGGACGACTGGAGGGGAGGACTGAGGGGAGGACTGAGGGGAGGACAAGAGGGGAGGACAAGGGAGGACTGGAGGGGAGGACAAGAGGGGAGGACTGGAGGAGAGGACAAGAGGGGGGATGACAGGGAGGACAAGAGGGAGGACTGGGGGGAGGTGGAGGACTGAGGAGGGGGGGAGGACAAGGGGAGGACTGGAGGAGGGGAGGAAAAGAGGGGAGGACAAGAGGAGAGGGGAGGACTGGAGGGGGGAGGGACTGGATGGAGGGACTGGAGGGGAGGACAAGAGGGGAGGACTGGAGAGGGAGGAGAGGAGACAAGAGGGGAGGACTGAAGGGGAGGACTGGAGGGAGAACAAGAGGGGAGGACTGAAGGGGAGGACTGAAGGGGAGGACTGGATAGGAGGAGAAGAGGGGAGGACAAGAGGGGAGGACTGGAGAGGGAGGGAGGAGGGGAATGGAGGGAACTGGAGGGGAGACTGGAGGGGAGGACTGAGGGAGGACCTGGAGGGGAGAGGAGAGGGGAGGAAGGACAAGGGGAGGACTGGATAGGAGAGGAGGGGAGACAATGAGGGGAGGAGGGGGAGACAAGAGGGGAGGAGAAGGGGAGGACTGGAGAGGAGGAGACAAGAGGGGGGACTGAAGGGGAGGACTGGACTGGATAGGAGGAGAAGAGGGGAGGACTGAGGGGAGGACTGAGAGGGGACCAAGGAGGACAGAGGAGGTGGGGAGACTACTGGGGAGGGAGAGGAAGAGTGGAGGGGAGGACAAGAGGGAGGACTGGATAGGAGGAGAAAGGGGAGGAGGGGAGGGACTGGAGGGGAGGAACAAGAGGGGAGGATGGAGGATGACGACTGGAGAGGAGGACTGGAGGGAGGACAAGAGGGAGGACAAGAGGGGAGGACAAGAGGGGAGGACTGAGGGGAGGACTGAGGGGAGGACAAGAGGGGAGGACTGGAGGGGAGGACAAGAGGGGAGGGACTTAGGGGAGGACTGGAGACTGGAGGATGGAGACTGGGGAGAGGATGGAGAGGAGGACAAGAGGGGAGGACAAGAGGGGGGGAGAACTGGAGAGGGGAGGGGGGGAGGAGGAGAGGACAAGAGGGGAGGACTGGATAGAAGGACAAGAGAGGAGGACTGGAGAGGAGGACAAGAGAGGGAGGACTGGAGGGGAGGACAAGAGAGGAGGACAGGAGAGGAGGACAAGAGGGGAGGACTAGAGAGGAGGACAAGAGGGGAGAACTGGAGGAGAGGACAAGAGGGGAGGACAAGAGAGGAGGACCGGAGGGGAGGACAAGAGAGGAGGACAGGAGGGGAGGACAAGAGGGGAGGATTGGATAGGAGGACAAGGGGAGAGGACGAGGGGAGGGTTAGACGGGAGGACAGGAGAGGAGGACAAGAGGAGAGAACTGGAGGAGAGGACAACAGGGGAAGACTGCAGAGGAGGACAAGGGGGGAGGGCTTGAAGGGAAGACTGAAGGGCAGGGTTAGAGGGGAGGACAAGAGGGAAGGACAAGACTGAAGGACTGGAGGGGAGGACAGGAGAGGAGGACAAGAGGGGAGGACTGAGGGGAGGACTGAGGGGAGGACTGTAGGGAGGACTGTGGAGGACTGTAGAGGAAGATTATAGAGGAGGACTAGAGGGGAGGACAAGAGGGGAGGATAAAACGGAAGGACAGGAGAGGAGGACTATGGAGGAGGACCGTAGAGGAAGATTATAGAGGAGGACTATAGAAAGGTGGCCAACAGAGACGCAGGTCACACTTTGTCTTCCTTGACTTTGTCTCTTTTAATACAGATTAGCCTATGAAGCCTAATTACACTGATAACGTGAAAATGGATAAATACACTTTTGTTTTTCTCTATCAGGGACGTCTTTGTGTTTCCCATTGTGCTGTAATTAAGGGCATAAAGTTTAATTACAGTCAAGTTCAGTGAACTTTTCCTGGTCTTTTTCAAAAACGTCATCTCTGGACAGTTGGACAGTCGTGTCTCTGCCAGCTGCAATATTGAGTTTTAGCAGGTCTTAGATGTGATAAGATGATGGATGCGCTAAGTAGGAGATAAAGGAAGTTAAAACTGCAGGTTAAAACAAACAACATATTTAGTAGAAGTTATGTAGAGATTTATTAGATTACAGTGTAGAACAGAGGATAACGATAGACTGAAGAAGAGCAGGGAGTCTTCATCGTCTTCCCTGGTACGATGATTTACCTGTCACTGCTGTTATCTGACTTCATAATCCACTTTTCTCTTGTTTATCACAGCTCAGTATCAACTAAAGTTAATTATTTTATTATCATTGGTAGGGATGCACGATAACTGTTTTTTAAAACCGATACCGATAACCGATAACTTTCAGTTCCTAAAGGCCGATACCGATAACCGATAACACACCCATATACCTAAGATCATTACATCAATACCATGAACAAAACCAAAAACAGTTTTGACTCTTTAAAGCCTCGCCGATGTGTGTAAGTCCCGGTGAATTCTCTGCTGCTGGCTTGCTTACATTAGCGTTAGCTCACATTAGCTCACATTAGCTCACTTTAGTGCAATTTCAAAACTTTAAAAAGCAATCGGATGGCTGATCGGGTTTGACATATTAAAGCTTGGGCTATTTTTCCCTGCTCATGGAATTCGCTCGGAGTGTTTGTCACAAATAACCAGCGAACTATCTTCTGAAACTTTAAAGAAGTTCCTTGCAATCACCGCCATGTTTGTTTGTTTTTATCAGCTCACTGTGGTGCAGGCTGCATTCAAGGTATAACTTAAATTCCTGCGTTCCCTCGTTCCCTGAGTCTGACACTGCGAAAATCAGTTCAAGTTAGCCACTACTTGAAAAATTATGACCGAGTTAACAAGTTGTTTTCTGGCATGAGGCGGTATTCTTGATTTTCCTTATTGAGAAATCGTTTTTCTGATTATGCCGACGTTACTTGAACATAACATTCACTGCCGGTTATTCGGGTCGCAATGAAAGCGAGGCACTGCCGTGTTGACAAAATATTAGGGACTGAACGATTAATATTTTTGATCACGATTAATCGCATTATTTCCCTGGTTAATTATGATTAATCACATTCTATACGCAAAATAAAATAATGAATTCAAAAGTAGTGTAAAATGCACTTTTATTTTAATGTTCTGCTGCCATATGAACTAAAGTGCCATAACATTTGTTGTTCAAACACTTTTAACATCAGCACCTGTCAGTAACACATATTTAGTGTAAATCTCACCTTAAAAAATGTCAAATAAAATAAAGCTTATTGCCACTGCCAGGGCATTAATGTCATCCTGTTTTTATGAAAAATAAAAAAACAAGTCTACAAACAAAATCCAACAAAATGATTGTGGCTCAGCACAATCAGAACATTAAAACAGGTCATTTCTGAGGTAACAGCAGAAACTTTTAACAGGGAGTTTAATTTGTCAGTTTTTACAAATAACCTTGTTCCTGTTGAATCCTCCGTCTGGGAGAACTTTAAAATGAAAATGTCCATGTTAAAGTTTAGTAACTTTACCAATCCGTGTATCATTCATTATTTCCATTTTTAATTGTCAATCAAGGATAAAAAAAAAAATTAAAAAGTGACATTTTATTACATTTTTTGTTTTCTAATCTAACACAAAAAAATGAAAAAAAGAAATGCCTGTTTTTTTATATTTCAATTTTAGACTTGGATCAAAAATACAAAATAAAAAAACGGGCCACAGAACTGAATTTGTTTTATAATGGTGGACTGGACTTTCTGTTGTCATTACACATCTGTGCCACTAGATGGAGCCGCACTGCAGTAACCAGCTAGAGAACAGCAGGACAGTGAACACATGGAGCAGATCTGATGGAACATGGAGGAATGACGTGAAAGTTTTGTTACAGTCCAGAATTTTCTTTTCCAGACAGAATTGTTAATATTGCTACCTGAGTTGCTACCTGAACTGTAAAGTTCACAGATTTTTACCGTTCTCCATGTCTGTTTTAGCTCTTCATTTTTACCTGCCAATTGTCTTCCGGTTCCGCAGCAGCCAGTAACCAGACTTTTCAAAACAAAAGCATTTGCGCAACATGCGTGCGATAAAATAAATGTCAGCGTTAATAAATGAATGCGTTAACTGCGATAATAACGTGTTAACTTGCCTAGCCCTACAAAATATATTGTTATCGGAGCTATTCGTCATAACATCGGACCTATCGAAATGATGTCATAATTTCCTGTTATCGCGCCGAATAATTATCGGGCCGATAACTATCGGGCCGATAACTATCGTGCATCCCTAAATATTGGTGGTGTTATTGTGCCTGTCTTACATGGCTGAAACCTTTAATCCTTTCAAAAACGTATTTCCACCAGACATTATCTGTATACTTTATGAATAAAGAAGCTTCAAAGTTGTACTTTTAGATTTTAGATTTTCGGCATCCTCCAGTTATTCCAGTCAAAGTGAACGACACCACCGGTCGCGTCGCCGTCGGTGCGTTTTGCTCGCCGACGTGACGGGAACACTGGCCTGGACCTCCTCGTGAGGTTCAGCTCGTCGACGCTCTTCCCCGTTTCGTCCCCGCCCTCTCGCTCAATCGGCGCCCTCGGAACCCGTGAGAGTTTTGAAATGTCTCGTTAAAAACTGGAAGTTTCTGCATCTCCCAAAAAGCCCCAAATGTAGCGGCAGCAGCTGGGTTTGACAGGTGCTGCCACCTAGAGGACACCGCTGTCCTGGTATCCAGGTAGCCCCCGACTGAAAGAGTTGAACTCTCAACCACCTCTGAATGTGGGTTCCAATAAAGGCAGGCCAGCCTGACCGAAGACAGCCGATTAACCCCTGCTTTCCTTCATATTTTTTTTTCTGTCTTTGTCCTCACATTTCTTTGGAATAAAAGCTGTATTGCTGTGTGAGCCAGCTGTCTTGTGTATTTGAAGGTCTCCGGTGTTCTTATTCCTATCGTCGGGTCCTCGGGCGTGCATAAGCTACTGTATTTAGCCGCCATCGTTCCGTCTGTGTGGGCATGAGTCTGTACGAGTGACGCCTCCAGCGGTTTTCTCTGACCGCAGATGTTTTATGATGATGTAGCCAGCGGGCTGATGTGTGTTTTCTCCACCGCTCTGAACGATGTGTCGGGCCTGTGTTTGTTGTGTTTGTGTGTGTCCCGCCACTTACGTGCTCGCCCCCTGTGCCACAGATGTTCCACGAAGACGCCGCCGGGGGATGGCAGCTTGTAGCCGTCGACGTCAACAAGCCGCATGGCCGGGCGCCCGCTTGCCTTCAGGTAAACACGCCACGTAATAAATATGCTGCTGGTGCGGAGCGTTGCTTCCTGCGTCCCGCGGGACGAACGCATCATCCTGCATTTTTAAGAGAAAATAAATCTGTAAGCCTCGCGCTCTGAACCTGATTGTTTTTGACGTCTGTCTCTGTCTTCTAAGTGATGGGACTACAAATGAGGGAGGGCCGCACTAATGGCTCGTACATGATGGATGCTGCTGTTGCCTCATTGTCGGCTCGGTCCGAGTGGTTGGGCTTTTAAAGATAAGCTGAAAGCAGCGGGTGTTGTTTACAGCTGGCCCATTGTTGATAGTGGTGAGGTGTAAATGGTGGCGTCCTCGCTGCGAGAGACCGCCAGTAGAGTCTACGGCTACAAGAGGGGCGGACAGCTGTCAACACACCTTCATGGAATAAATAATGCTTATGAGTTATACAGAGGCACGCACACACTGAGCTGAGCTCAGGAGAAGGGAAGATACGAGCATTAAAGCAGCGCTTCTCCTGCAGCCTCATCTTCAGCTGGAGAGCAGAAATGTAGATGGAGGGATAACCAGAGGGATAAACACTGCTGACTTCCCTCTGTGCCCCGCAAAGCACCGACTGGAGCAATCAAAGACTTCTCAGTTTGCCGCATTCCTTCTCAACAAATAGCTGTTATTTTTTTAAACTGTGCGCTAACAGGAAAGTCGCTTTCCCCAGGAGACGGGTTAGTAGACCGACGGAGAAACGGCGCTGGGTTGTGTTCAGACTTTAAGTGGCAGCGCAGGTTCCTGGCGTGATAGTCAGTAGGTCTGGTGACAATACGATTATGAGATAATCATGTTATTTTCACACTAGGGGTGTGAAAAAAAATCATTTTGGCAATATATCGCGATTTTCGGCCGCCCAATATAATATCGATTTTCCAGCTCCTAATATTGATTTTTTTCAGAAATAAATCTACAGTGATGTTAGTATGTTGTAATGGTTACTTAAATGTGCAAAAACAATAATAATAAACAATAAATAGGTTGTGGTTGGGTAGAATATCGCAATATATCGTGATATTGCGATATCATGATAATATCGTTTCGTGACCCAAGAATCATGATGCATATCGTATTGCGAGGTCCTTGCCAATACTCACCGCTAGTTCACACCTCTGAACCGAGTCATCGTCCACAGAGAAAAGCTCGATCTTTTGCCGTCGGACAGACGTCTCAAACAACTAGGGATGGGAATTGATTATATTTTTTAATTCCGATTCCATTATCGATACTGTTTAACGATTCAATTCTTTATCGATTCTCTTATCGATTATAATTTGGGGAAAAGGAGAACAGTTTTATTAGCATCAATTTTTATTTATTTAGAAGTCACGACCTTACAAACTCAACAGTGAGGTCAAAAGAGGCCCAAAGATAACGTGTTAACTGTTGTAATATGTAACTGTGTAAATACAGAAGAATGTGTAACATTTTACCAACAGATTTTTCCTAATAGAAATTTAAAAAAATCTCGCTTTTAAAAGGATATATGAGCTCCCTAAGCACTCAAAAATAATAATAAAGAAAGATAAATACTATCAAATACAACAGAACAGTTCATAGTACAAATCTACAAATACTATGAAAAATTAACAATTCTTTTGCAGAAAAATAATCATGTCTTCCAGCCTCTGAGCCAGCCAGACTCTCTCTCTCATCACGGTCATCTTCTAAATGTAATGCAGAAGGCATTCGTTTAATAGCATAGCATTAATGTTATAGCGTGTTTTACAAAGAAGCACATAGGCAGCGGGATAGCTACTAACCAGAGTTACCAGAGGTGATCTTAGCTTGGCTACTGCTGCTGGGTTGAGATCCATCAGTCCGAAGCGTCAAAAACACGACACTCGTTATCGCATGTTGTGTGTTCAAATGTTTCTGCATGTTAGCCGTGTTCCCTCCCGACGCTGTTATCTCCACTTTACAATGACTGCTAAGTTGCCTTGTTGCCATCTTTCTTTGGTGAAGTGAAGCCAAACTTTGGAGCGTTTGAACCTGGTGGGCGCCATTGTTGTTTACAACTCCAATGCGCGTGCTAAACCGACGTAACTTAATCACGTAAGTGCTTTCTGGAATTGACTGTGCATAACTTGCGTAAATTACGTGAGATTTTTGCTGGTTGGAATCGATAAGAGAATCGCTAGAAAAACTGCCAAATGATTCCATGGAATTGAAAGACACGGAACTGGTTCTGTACAGGAACCGGTTCTCGATTCCCAACCCTACATACAGCCTCACCTGATGTTCCTCAGAGTGCTCCTCGTTTATCCCAGCTGCTCGTGCTCCTCCTCTCAGTTTGAAGGCCCCGCCTCTCAGTTTGAAGGCCCCGCCTCTCCAGCTCCTTCACATCCACGGGGCCCGTGCGTATGAAAACCGAGCACTTGTGTCACACAGCAGCAGCATCCCTCTGCTCTCAGAGCATCCTCAGCTGTAGGACACATGTGGAGGACTCAAGCCTCCTCACAGGGACCGGCGTGGCTTCATCTGGACTGTTGCGTAGTGATGCTCATTCAGAGCGAAGCTATCATTTTCAAAACAAAAGTTCTCAATGTCATCGTGGAACATCATGGATGGGAACATCCGAGAACCGAGAAAATCAAGTCTTAATTTCCAAATGCTGGGTTTCGGCGCCACGTGACTTGTTTTTGTTTGTGCGAGTACGAAGCGTAATTAAGAGCATTTAACAGAAAGAACAAGCAGGAGGCGTTTGTTTACCTGGTTTAATAAAAACGAAAGTGTCGTGTTTTCGGGCATAAGAGGCCGTCCTCTTCTCCAGATGGCTCACAGGTGAGACTGGGTTTCCATGGCGACCGTGACACAGCCAGCGCCACCAACTAATGAAAACAGGGAAAATGTGACTCATAATTAGCGGCCTGCTAATGCAGAGCTGGGAAATTAGTGTGGAAAACTATTAAAACCAGCGTTCAGTATCACCCACATCAGTTGTTTCAGTTGTTTTGAAATATAGGTGACCAGAAACGGTTCCCTTCAGTCACGTTAAAACGACACAGTTAAGTACTCTTTCATTAACAAACTAATCAACAAACGAATAAAGAGATTTTCAGACCACATTAATCCACTGGAAATTAGCGGCTGCAGTAATTTATTTCGTTGTTCGCGTCGTGAAAAGGCTTGGCTTGCTTCGTCTCTGCTTGGACGTGTCCCGGTGTCAGCCGTGATGAAGGCAGAGAATCATGAAAAGGTTTCAGTGTTTGATCGCTGCAGCGCAACTGACGGGAACCACGTCCTCGCTGAATTCAGAAGTCAGCCATTGTTGTCTCTTGTCACGCACTGACAGCGTTTTGTGGCGTGTCAAGCTGTAAAATTCGCTCCAAAAGGTGTTTTGGGTTTTGTTTTGTTTCGCCACAGTGTGAAGAAATGGCAGTTTTTCAAATCAAGCGACTTCTGTATACTGCCCTGGAAGAAGGCGCTGAAGCTGTCATAGACAAGACTGCCATCCTGTTTGCGTTTAAATCTTGAGGAGATAATCGCTTGTTACTGTTTCAAATACACATCAGGTCAGCTTTACACCCGCTGGATCAGGTCCACCTGGCTTTCTCCTCCAGAACCGCCTTAATTCTTGGTGTCCAGTGTTGGGAATAACAGCGTTAGAAATAACTGCATTACTAACGCTGTTATTTTCTCCCAGTAATGGGTAATCGAACTAATTACTATTTCAAGCGTTACAACGCCGTTACCGTTACCGACAGTAAAATGTGGCGCGTTTACCAGTGTTGTACCTGAACGCGTTCATTGAAAAAAAGTTCACGAACTAGTTCATATTTTTCGCGAACATGAACTGAGCGCGCTCTCTTTCTCCTTCACCAGCGGGGGGCGTGAACAAGTTCATTTGGGCAGTTGTGAACGACGCTCTTTCAAAGTTCACGCACGGTCAAAACCGTTCCAGGTTTCCAGCGAACCTCATTTAAAATCCACCACAAACGAGCCTGATATGTATCTGAGGAAATCAATCAAACATGGCAACACGGCTGTCGCTGCTGTCACGCTAACAATTGTGTCATCAAACGTTTTAAAACGATCATGAAGGAAGATGAAAGCTACAGTTACCCAGAGCTGGAGGAGGGACCCGACTCCTGGGGGGCATTGAAATATTGAAACGGGGGGAAAAACATTTGCTCCTTAAGGACCTGTTTTTGTCTTATAATAAAGACCATTTGGCAGCAAGTTTTTCCTCATATTTTTAATATACTGTAGAGCAGTGATTCCCAAAGTGTGGGCCGCCGCCTCCTGGTGGGCCGTCATGGGACTGCAGGTGGGCCGTGAGAGGTCATTAAAATTAAACAAATGTGTTTTAAATCCTCGATCTTTTTTAAATATGTTTTTAATTACTGTAAAATATTCATGACATGATTAAAAAAACATTAAGAAGTAATAAAACAAACCAGTTAAGTGTTATTCTACTGTCATCTTAACTTAATATGACAAGTGTCACCTTATTTGTTGACCCCTTACATTAATGTCGGATCATGGTTCCTGGTCCTGTATGTTGATCACAGTTGTGATTAAAGGTTTCGGTGGGCTGTGGAGATTTTTCACATTTCAAATTGGGCCTTGGTATTCTGAAGTTTGGGAATGGCTGCTGTAGAGAGAAACTGAAGGGGAAATTACAGTTTTACATGGGCTGTTCCTTCAATGCTAATGCTAATGCTAATGTGAACCCTGATTGGTTCATGATTCAGAATTGGACCAATAGTTCTCGACAGTTAAAATGGATAAAATAATTGTCGTTTGCAGTGGTGTAGTATATGGGCAGTGGTAATCATTTTGACAAATAATTACTTGCAGCAACATTAAAAAATAATTTTTAAAAAAAGAACTAAAAATGAACTATTTAGTTAATTTTTTGAAATGGTGAACTGAACTAGTTCATTTTAATTTCTGTGAACTCTGAACTTAAATAGTTCGTGTAGCAAGTGAACTTGCGCAACACCGCGGGTTACTATGCACTGATATATCTAATTGCTGTTATCCCACCTGACTCACTCAGTCTAGCAGCCACAGGAGCTCCAAATAAAAAATTATTTTTTCTTTTTCTGATTGACGTTCTTTGGTGAGGGGGAGGGAGAGCTGACAAACGCATAAGTGATGATGATTAGCTAAAGCTTGAGTACAATTTCATGCTAAGCTAATCAGTGCCAGAGTTCAGGTAGGTGGGTGTTACAAAGCGGAGCGGTCTGTCGAGGGAAAACTGGTGTTTTCAGGATGGAAATATAAATACTACTTTAACATCAAGCTGTCGGACGAGAAGTTTGAAAAGCTGCTGCTTTTAAGATACAATCACTGGTTTAATGGCTGGATGAGTGTCAGGAATGACACACATGGACTCACTTTCTCACAGAGCTGCTGTTTTAACAGGAGTCAACAGAAGTTGAAGAGTTCAGAGTATCTGGATGAATGAATAAATGTTTAGGAGCTAATGTTGGATTTGTTCATATCTTTCTCTTCAGTTCTAATTTAAAAGCACAGTCATTGTAAAAATTATTAGACCACCATTTTTTCTTCACTTTCTTGTTCATTTTAATACCTGGTACCACTAAACGTCATCATGTGACTAAAACAGACAGAAAAGAAAACACTGAATGCATAAAAGCAGTGTTTTTGGCAGTATAACACCATAGCTATTGATGTAAAAACTTAAGTGATTTAGGTTATAATCAAGAAAACCATGGAAAATAGTAAAATATCAGCTCTTAAATAAAACTCTTATGAGCAATCTTTGTGGTTATCGTTATGTTTGTCCAAACAAATGTACCTTTAGTTGTACCAGGCATTAAAATGAACAATAAATTGAAGAAAACAAGGGTGGTCTAATAATTTTTTCCATGACTGTATATTGTCAAACTGTTTACTTTTTGTTTTGAGGAAAATATTCGAAGTAAACCTACAGTATGTCCCAGTTGTGTGATACTTTGACCTTCTGAATTTACAGCACTAGGAGTTGAAAGCACTTTATTGTTTAACTAAATATAAAAAAGTTAAATGAAGTACCGTCTATGCTGTTCTACTCTATGCAACTGGCCTGTGAAAATCTTTGACATATTTAAACTTTTTTAGAAAAACGCAAAAGTTACTTTTCCTTTTTATGAAGGAGTAATTCAGTTACTAATTCAGTTACTTTTTGGGGAAAGTAACTAGTAACTATAGCTAATTATTTTTTTAAAGTAACTTGCCCAACACTGTTGGTGTCACAGATCCAACCAGCTGTTGGAAATGTTCCTCAGAGGTTCTGGTCCATGTTGTCATGACATCATCACCATCCATGATGAGAACCTCCAGTTCCTCCAACATCCCAAAGCTGCTCTACTGGACTGAGATCTGGAGACTGTGGAGGCCACTGGAGGACACTGGACTCACTGTTCCAGAAACCAGTTAGAGATCATCATGGTGCATCATCCTGCTGGAAGTATCCATCAGAAGATGGTCCACTGTGGTCGATGAAGGGATGGTGTTCTGCAGACCTTGGTTGAGTTTCTATCGTCTTTCTATCATCTCCAACCAGTCTGTCCATCCTCCTTTGACCTCTGACATCAACAGCTGGACATCTTCTCTTTCTGGGACCATCCTCTGGAAACCCTGGAGATGGTTGTGGAGAAGATCCCAGTAGACCAGAAGACCAACAACCAGGACACATTCAGGGTCCTCTTTCCTCTCCATCCTGATGCTGGTTTGACCTCCAGCAGGTCGTCTGGACCGCGTCTCCATGGATGAATGTGATTGGCTGATTAGATATTTGTGTTAACGAGCAGCTGAACCTTTGGAGCTGGTAACGTGTATTTCTGAAAGACATCCCCGGCTGTCGTCCGTCTTCCCAAGCCACCTTATTTGATGGCTTGTTCATGCGTGTCAGCAGGTAGCTCTGCTGGTGGAGTAAAAGAGCGAGTTTCCGTTCTGCTCTGTCTGCCTCCAGAGTAATTAATGTTTCGAGGCTGGAACGTGGGTCTTTCCTGCAGACAGGTGGCCTGTGCTGAAGCATCCACACCTGTTGGTCTGTTTTTGAACCACCTGTACCTAACAGTCTGTCTCTGACCGTCCAGCCCCGTTGATCTGCCCGTTGACTTCTGTGTGCTTGTGCACGATCAGTCGTGGTCTGTCTGAGTCTGAGTGGCGGCAGCAGTCAGAGTTAACACATAATTGATTAACCACCTGCTCATTTTGGAAGACAGAGAGGAAGTAGCAGCTTCCTCTCCTGAGGGGCTACAAACCAGAATAAAGCTGAAAGCAGTCTCCTCTCCTCCTCTGGTGCTGTTGTTTTTGTTGTTAATGCTTCTATTAATCCAAAATCATCCTTATTGTTCATAATGCAGTGAGTCATGCACGTCATCACTGTGGCCACTATTTGTTTGATTTGATTTTATCTACTATTTAAAAAAAAAAACAAAACAGAGGAAGTCCCCATGGTGGGACAGAAAAAGCTTCTTCGCAGCAGCAATTCTTCAAACATACATCACTGTTAGCAGCAATAAAACGCTTCGTCTGGCGTATAACTCGCTCGAACTCCACGTCCTCTGTTTCTGTTATTGATGGGCTTCAACCATCTCCTTCAGCTTCAACAGGATGTTGCATCACGTTGCTGATGACTGTGAGATGTCTCCAGAAATACATCTCTGGATGCATATCAACGTGTGTTGTGCAATAAGGCGTATAATGTACTCGTTTAGTCATAAAAGGGTCGTTACCAACTGTTTGAGGGACAGCTGCTAATAACCAGAAGAGTATTAACAAAGTTAATAAAATGAAACGGGGCACCACCTGATAAATTAGGAAAAAGGACTAAACGGCACAATCAGTCTCAAAATGGCTGTTGTTCTATGTGTGCCAGTCTGTGACCAGGTGTGGCGCTATAGAGCAACAGAGAAGGTGTGAGTCCGAGTACAGACCTCTTCAAGCAGCAGATGTTACAAAACGATGCAAAATAACCACAAACAACTTCTCTCATTAGAATATATCAGAATTTATTGACACAAGTATTAAAATGAACAAACACTTGAAATCACGATCCTGATATCTACTAACTAAAAAACAACTAAACTAACATAAGCAAATAAAACATTCAATGGAAACCAGTGTAAACTTATATACATGTGTGCTGGAAACTATAGGTGTGTGTGTAGGCATGTGTGTGTGGTAGATAAACTAAGTTGCATTCTAGCGTGAGGAGGATTTCAAGATGGCGGACGGGGTCGCGTGGTGACTTCGTCCTTCACCAAGATGGCGGCTAAGAACATGTGTTGCTCTCGTCCCTCACCAAGATGGCGGCTGAGATAACGCGGTAATCTCGTCCCTTGCCAAGATGGCTTCCGACTAACGGAAGGTTGTTAGTAAAAGAAACAAGGAAAGGACAGAATAAAATCAACAAAGCTAGAATGTCCTTAGCAACTAGCAACAGCAACTCTGTCGTTTCCCACAGATGTAGCGATGTGAAGCAACTTCACCAAGTTGTGCTGATTTTGAACTGGGAAACGGAAAGATGGAGTTGCTTTTCACAATAAAAGCACATGAACGAAATTCAGTTACGGCGGGACCGATGGTCCGGTTCTAAACACGTGTGACACACAAGGAAATTGAATTTGCCAACAACACTAAACTAAGCTCTGCTCAGACACAAAAGCCTCTTACATGGATCGCTCTGGAAGCGATCGATGGCGTTTTGAAGTCCGTGGAGCTGGATTGATGATCCAGGATCAGTTGTACAGGGCAGGAACGTACGCTCCGCTGGTACTCAGAAGCGGCTCTCCTCCTCTTTCTCTCTCTTCGTGGTTAACGTAGGGATGCGGCGTTGCGCAGAGGGCAGAGTATCCCTTCACACCTTGCCATAAAACAATAAAATGTTGCAAAGCTTGTTGGGGGTTTAAGGTTTTATGATTTCCTTTGTCTCCTTTGTCTCAGAAAACCATGTGGTTTTCTGTAACTTATGGCCTGTGGCCCAACACGTGAATGTTGGTGTGAAATGCACGTTTTGTGAAGTGAAACTTGTTTGTAACAACGTATGGGAGCTCATTCATCATTCACATGAATTTGCAACACTTAACCCTTAAAGTACGTTTATGAATGTCAAAATGCCGACGTTCTGCTTGGCTTCCTCTCAGTCATGTTGACTGTCCATTGTGATTCACAGTTTGGACACGTGATCTCCCAGCATTTTACCTCTGTGGAGGATGTACAGTAAAGATCAGCGAAGGTTAATGAGGCACCCCCTTCCTTCCCTCACACATCTGGTCCTCTAATTAACCCCCGATGCTCCACCATGTCATAATTAAGATTGGCGCTTTGGCTGCTGTGCACAGAATGATTAACTCCCACTCTGGTTGCTAAAGTGAAACACTCATTTACTCCCAACAAATATTAAGGAACTGAGGAATTGCAGTTTGAACACGACTGAAACAACCTGTGATTAATTCAGCGTCGTGTCTGTGGCGTCGAGCAGCAGCCGTTGCTCTCTGGTCCTCATTCTTCTGCAGAGCCACATTAAATACAGGGTGATGGATAACCCAGTAGCTAACCGTGGGGGCGCTGAGGTCCGATGACTGTAGCACCTTTTTTTCCCCCCCAAAGCCAGAGCTTATTGATTCTCTGGAACCTTCCTTTTCCAGTTAATGCTGATCTTTACCCTCAGGATCGCTATCATTTTAAGCTCACACGCAGCCTGTCAAGGTTAAGGTCACCTTGTTGTGTCTGCGAAGGAAGAACGATGACCACTGAAGGAGGGGAAACTGGCCAAGTTGAGGAAAGTGGGGGAATGAAAGGAATGACAGGGAGACTGTGGCTCATGCATTTCAGAAGATAAAACAGTTAAAAAAAATCACAAGAGTAAAAAACTGAACACAGTCTCCATTAGCGGCGAGTATTGTCAAGGACCTCGCAATACGATATGTATCGTGATACTTGGGTCGCTATATTATCAATATTATATTGCAATATATATTGCTATATTGCAATATTATCACAATATCATGATATCACGATATATTGCGATATTCTACCCAGTTAATTTCAAAATTCAAAGTAGAGATGAAAAATCAAGTTGCTGTATATGTTCATCAGATGATATTGATCATTCAGAGGACAAATTGAGTCAAAACTATTTGCTTCAAAACAACCTATTTATTGTTTAATATTAGTGTTTTTGCACATTTAAGTCAATGAATGAATTTTCCTAAGAAAATCGACATTAGGAGCTGAAAAATTGATATTATATCGGGCGGCCGAATATCGCGATATATCGCCAAACGATTTTTTTTCACACCCCTAGTCTCCATTACATCTGGATTACCGCAGATCAGCTGTCGGTGAGTTACAGCGACGCCCAAGACCAGAGGGAAAGGACATTTCTGGATGAAAATACCTACTGATGTTCCGTTTATCTTCATTCAGAAATGCAGAGATGAAATATGAGGGGAAATACCACCAGAAACGAGGAAACAAGGAAACGAGGAAATAAGGAAATGAGGAAACGAGGAAGTGCTCCTGCAGCTCACAAGAGCTGCGCTGGACACGTTCCACACACGCATGTATATATGTATGTGTATATACAGTCATGGAAAAAATGATTAGACCACCCTTGTTTTCTTCAGTTTCTTGTTCATTTTAATGCCTGGTACAACTAAAGGTACATTTGTTTGGACAAACATAACGATAACCACAAAGATTGCTCATAAGAGTTTTATTTAAGAGCTGATATCTTACCATTTTCCATGGTTTTCTTGATTATAACCTAAATCGCTTAAGTTTTTACATCAATAGCTATGGCGTTGTACTGCCAAAAACACTGCTTTTATGCATTCAGTGTTTTCTTTTCTGTCTGTTTTAGTCACATGATGACGTTTAGTGGTACCAGGTATTAAAATGAACAAGAAACTGAAGAAAACAAGGGTGGTCTAATAATTTTTTCCATGAGTGTATATATACGTGCATGTGTGGTTGGGGGTAAATGCCCAAACCACAGCTTCATGTGCGGGCTTTGCTTGCAACATGTGCACACGCTTGTGCCTGTGCACAGTGAGCACCTGTTATTTCAAAGAAACCTGCCAGAGGCAACGCAAATAAGTAGCATCCATCAAACAAGTGAGAAAAGGATTTCAGAGGCAAAAGCTGAGGAACATCAGACTGCAGGGGAGAAGCATCTTGTCTCACATACCAGTGCTTTATAATTGACTTTGACATCCTGAGGCTGTGTCTAATAAACTAGAATATAAAATGTTATTTGGTGAATTTCACCACATCCAGAGTGGAGAAAGTGGAAGGTGTGGGAAGGTGTAAAAAAGGTCATTGTGAGCTGAGCTCACTGGGAACGTTGAGGTCAGTGTTGGGCAAGTTCACTTTCTTCACGAACTAGTTAAGTTCATAGTTCATAGAAATTAAAATGAAAAAGTTCAGTTCACCATTTCAAAAAATGAACTAAATAGTTCATTTTTAGTTCTTTTTTTTTTAATATCTTTTTTAATGTTGCTGGAAGCACTTATTTGTCAAAATGATTACCACTGCCCATATACTACACCACCACAAACGGCAATTATTTTATCCATTTTATCTATGGAAAACTATTGGTCCAATTCTGAATCCTGAACCAACCAGGGTTCACATTAGCATTAAAGGAACAGCCCATGTAAACTGGAATTTCCATTTCACCTTCTCTCTACAGCAGCCGTTCCCAAACTTCAGAACACCAAGGCCCAATTTGAAATGTGAAAAATCTCCGCAGCCCACCGAAACCTTTAATCACAACTGTGATCAACATACAGGACAAGGAACCATGATCCGATATTAATGTGAGGGGTCAACAAATAAGGTGACACTTGTCATATTAAGTTAAGATGACAGTAGAATAACACTTAACTGGTTTGTTTTATTACTTTTTTCATGTCATAAATATTTTACAGTAATTAAAAACATATTTAAAAAAGATCAAGGATTTAAAACACACTTGTTTAATTTTAATGACCTCTCACGGCCCACCTGCAGTCCCACGACGGCCCACCAGGGGGCCGCGGCCCACACTTTGGGAATCACTGCTCTACAGTAGATTAAAAATATGAGGAAAAACTTGCTGCCAAATGGTTTTTAATAAAAACAGGTACTTAAGGTGCAAATGTTTTTTTTCCCCCATTGCAATATTTCAATGCCCCCCAGCAGTCGGGGGTGTCCTCCAGCTCTGGGTAACTGCAGCTTTCATCTTCCTTCATGATCATTTTAAACGTTTGATGACATAATTGTTAGCGTGACAGCAGCGACAGCCGTGTTGCCATGTTTGATTGATTTCCTCAGATTCATATCAGGCTCGTTTGTGGTGTATTTTAAATGGGGTTCGCTGGAAACCTGGAACGGTTTTGACCGTGCGTGAACTTTGAAAGAGTGTCGTTCACAACTGCCCAAATGAACTCGTTCACGCCCCCCGCTGGTGAGAAAGAGAGCGCGCTCGGTTCATGTTCACGAAAAATATGAACTAGTTCGTGAACTTTCGTTCAATGAACGCGTTCAGGTACGACACTGGTTGAGGTTATAGATGCACTACGCAAGGTTATTATCGTTAACGAAAACAAACAAAATAATGAAAACTAGAATAAAAAAATGTTTTCGTTAACTGAAATAAAATAAAAACGAGAGTTTTTAAAAAAAAATGAAAACTAACTGAAACTGTATTATGTGTTTATAAAACGAACTAAAATGAACTACAATAACGTCAAGAACGTCCTTCGTTTTCGTGTTTGTAATTCTTTTTTCCTCATAAACGTTTGAAATCTATTAACTTCGCTCCGCTGTACAACACAACCGCAAAAAAAAAAAAAAAGTGATCAGCAGTGATGGCTGCGGCAAAAGTTGTGAGAAAGCGTCTCAGTCCTATTTGGGATTTCTTTGACTATGACTGTGTTAATGATAAAAATAAGTGCCTTGTTGTAGAAGCAGGTGATACAATGTGTGGAATACTTCTGAAGGAGAAAAACCCCACGAATCTGAAAGTCCATTTGAAAAGCTCGCACAATAAGGCTAACCAAGACTACCTGGATAAGCTAGCCTAAGCTAGCTCCCTGGAAAGAAGGCTAACCAAGACTAGCTGGATAAGCTAGCCTAAGCTAGCCCCCTGGAAAGAGAAGCTACAGCTGCAGGCCAGTCAGCGTTGGGAAGGAACGGGAGAAAACTACAACTATAATAGACTGTTTCCACGGAGACCAGATAGCTGCTGGTCAGTAAATATGCAGGAACACCACAAGAGGGAAGATGCATTGATAAATATGTTTATTGAGACCAGAATATGAACATGACTATGTGATTCGATAGCCTTCAAAAAGTTCAGTGCTTCACTCAAACCAAAATTACAACCCTAATTTACAAAATAAAACTAAAACTAACAATGAAACTAATAAAAACTAAACTAAAACTAAGTATTTCAAAACAAGAATGAATAAAAACTAGCAAAACTGCTCTAAAATCAAAATAAAACTAACTGAATTTGGAAAAACTAAACTAAAAACTTAAAATGGAAAATCCAAAACTATTATAACCCTGCTTCTCAGAAGTGTGATTCACCAAAGCTGACAGAGAATATGGGCAAAGTCAGGACCTTGAGAAGATCAACAGTTTCATGCACACAAGCGTTCGCTTTCTGTTTTCTGTCAGTCTGCTTCTGTCTCTCTTTTCTTTCTCTCTGTCTCTCACACACACACACGGACACACACACGGACACATGCACGCGCAGCTAAAACACCCATGGGCGAGAGCATCTGGATGCTGGAAATGTCAAACTGCTTTGTCACGTCCGATCTCAGTCAGGAGTCTAACCTCTGAGTGTCTTCTGTGAGAGCAGCCGTCTGAAAGGGAAGCGTCTCCATCAGCCTTTCAGGAACATGTCCTGAAAGAACAACCAGAGTCCACGTTTGTGGTCAATAAAGAACGGAGTACATTAAAACTGAAAGTTCACGTCGAAGCGATGCCCAGGCGACGAGCTTCATGAGGTGTTTGACCTCCGACCTCCAGTGGATTCACGTTTCATCTCTGCAGTTTCAGTCCTTCGGATTATTACTAATACAGCCAGAAAAGCTCCGTTAATGAAACACAGACAGAACCGTCACCGTGGGCCAGTCGGGATACGATATGGCCAGTCAGTCATCAAACTCATGCATGTGCCATGATGAATGCGCTAGGCTTGGGCGGTATCCAAATTTTGATACCGTCAAACTTCCCTCACATTTTACCGGGGTATACGGTATTCCCGCGACTATTAAGGTGAACAAACACCACCGGCGGACGCCGCGCGTCAAAACAGCCGTCCCCATTATGTGCGCCCCCGCGGGGCTTTACGCCTAAAAAAAAAAGGCGAGTTTACCTCGAAACAGCAGTTCAGTGCTTCAATATAAAGTTGGCTCAACTACAGTTGTTATTAATTTGTGTATTTCTTGCTTTTCACTATAGTTTTAACTGTTCCTTCTCTGCTCCAGCTCCTCTCTTTGCCTGAAACTGCCTTTATAGTGCGCTGCGCTTTATAGTAAAGTGTCTGATGGGGGACGTTTCACTTCCTATAAATTCTTCAAAATAAAAGTCCAACATTATTAGTTTCATTAGAAGCTTTTATTTTGAAGCAGCAAACTCAGGAAGTGTTGTTTTCATCGTCAGTACCTTAACAGGACGAGTCAAACCGAGGTCAGCTGCGAGCGAACGTGAATAAACGGTAAAATAAACCAGAACATACAGCAATACAGGAGAGAAACTAAACTTTAAACAACAGAAATCATTTATTGCATTTTTTTATGACGGTATTGAAACTGATACCGCTGCTATTTTTAAATACCGGAAGTATACGGTATTACCGTAATACCTCCCAAGCCTAGTATGCGCTAAATTGTCAAAGGTATTTGTTCATCCATCCAGATGATCAGAATCAGGTGTTCCAGTCACTTCCATGTCCACAGGTGTATAAATTAATCACCTAGAAATGGATCCTTTCTGACAATACCGACCTTTAAACACCTAAAGGACGCCACCACAGTGGGACTGAGATGACAATGGAGAAATGGGGTTTATTTGTGTGAGATTTATCTAGAATTTTTCATCCACCGTAGGAATTAAAGCTGTTTTATTAAACACTCTCTCCACCCGTTATTGGATGTGGCTATAAATGCAACAGTTGCATTTAATACTGTGTCATAAATTCCTTTTTAGTGAGTTTGAAACTCCTGAATGTCAAAAAGATGTCCTTTGAAATGCTTTGCCTGGACTTCGGCGTGGCCCGTTTGGTTGATGAGTGGCTCTTTTCCCTTCAGAGAGGAAAAACGAGCTCATTGGGGTTCAGGCTGGTTTTCTGACAGCCGGGGCAGAACTTTCCATTGTTTCCCTTTAACAAGCTCTCGGGTGACGGTTGTGCTTTTCTTTGAGGTTATTTCCAATCTGCACTGTGAAATAACTGTCTGCCTCCTCTGCCATCGTTGCACCAGTAAACACCAGTTTTCCCAGTTCAGTTATGAAGCAAACATGCCAGAGCTGTAATACTGACTCCATGTTCTCTCCAGGTGAAAGATCTGGACTGCAGGTCCAGCTCAGCTCCTGGACTCTGGTTTGTTCTGGTCCAGCATCGTCCTGCTGAGATACACGAGACCTTCTCTGAAACAGACGTCGTCTAAAGAGAAGCAGATGTTGCTCTGAAACCTTCATAGACCTTTTAGCATTCAGAGTTCCTTCCAGAACATCTGGACTTCTGCACCTTCAGACCATCAGAGATGCTTTAGAACCGAACCCTGATAACAGCTGGAAGGTCTCCTCCTCTTTAGGAGGACACCAGGTCTGGACTGGTCTGACCAGAAAACACGTTCCCACTTTGAAACGGTCCATTTTAAATGAGTCTTGGTCCACAGGACACGACGGTTCTTCTGGACCATGTTCAGATACGTCCTCCTGTTTTAATGGTAGATCTTCGGTTGTCATCTGCAGATGGAACGGTGGATCGTGTCCACTGACGATGGTTTCTGGAAGTCTTCCTGGACCCAGTTAGTGATGTCATTGACTCAGTCATGAAGATGAGTGATGCAGTGTCTTCTGAGGGCCTGAAGACCACGGACATCCAGTAAAGGTCCTGGTCTTTGTCCCTGACGCACAGAGACGTCTCCAGTTTCTCTGAATCTGTAGATGATGTTCTGAACTGTAGATGAGGAGATCTGCAGAGCCTTTGAGGAACATTGTTTTTAATGTTTCTTAATGTCTTTCTCAGATTGGAGAGCTTCTGTCCATCTGTACTTCAGAGAGACTCCGCCTCTCTAATCATCCCTTTAGAGCAGATCATGTTCACACCTGAGATCAGTTAACTTCATGAAGCTTTGAACATTTCCAGCCTGTTCATCCATCTGCTGCTGTTGTCCAACTATCAGAGACCTGCAGCTGGAACCACATCTGGAATTTACTGGATAAAGTGGAACATTTAAACATTTGTTGTTATCTACATTCTGTTCGGAATTAAATTGGGTTAGGGTAAACTAATTTTATTAATAATTGTTATAATTATTAAATACATAATTATATATATAATATAATCATATTATATAATATGATATATTATAATATATGTATATAATATTAATAATATTTAGGGCTGGGCAAGTTAACGCGTTATTATTGCATTAACTCATTAATTTATTAACGCCGACATTTATTTTATCGCGTGTTAACACATGTTGCTCACATGCTTTTGTTTTGAAAAGTCTGTTTCTGGCTGCTGCGGAATCAGAAGACAATCGGTAGGTTAACATGCGAAAAGCTAAAACAGACATGGAGAACGTTAAAAATCCGTGAACTTTACAGTTCAGGTAGCAACTCAGGTAGCAATATTAACAATTCTGTCTGAAAAAAAAATTCTGGACAGCAACAAAACTTTGGCGTCATTCCTCCATGTTCCATCAGATCTGCTCCATGTGTTCACTGTCCTGCTGTTCTCTAGCTGGTTACTGCAGTGCGGCTCCATCTAGTGGCACAGATGTGTAATGACAACAGAAAGTCCAGTCCTTGATTATAAAACAAATTCAGTCCTGTGGCCCGTTTTGTTAATTTCGTATTTTTGATCCAAGTCTAAAATTGAAATATAAAAAAAACAGGCCTTTTTTTTTTGTTTTTGTTTTTTTTTTTGTGTTAGATTAAAAAACAAAAAACGTAATAAAATGTCACTTTTTAAATTTTTTTTATCCTTGATTGACAATTGAAAATGGAAAGAATGAATGATACACAGATTGGTAAAGTTACAGAACTTTAACATGGACATTTTCATTTTAAAGTTCTCCCAGACGGAGGATTCAACAGAAACAAGGTTATTTGTAACAACTGACAAGTTGAACTCCCCGTTAAAAGTTTCTGCTGTTACCTCAGAAATTACCTGTTTTAATGTTCTGATTGTGCTGAGACACAATCATTTTGTTGGATTTTGTTTGTAGACTTTTTTTTTTGAATTTTGTAAAAACAGGATGACATTAATACCCTGGCAGTGCAATAAGCTTTATTTTATTTGACATTTTTTAAGATGAGATTTACACTAAATATGTGTTACTGACAAGTGCTCATGTTAAAAGTGTTTGAACAACAAATGTTATGACACTTTATTTCATATAGCAGCAGAACATTTAAATAAAAGTGACCTTTACACTACTTTTGAATTCATTATTTGATTTTGTGTATATGCGATTAATTGTGATTAATCAGGGAAATCATGCAATTAATCGCGATTAAAAATTTTAATTGTTGCCCAGCCCTAAATATAATAATAATATAATTATTATTTATCATTGTTTAATAAAATTGTTGTGATTTGAAACGCCTATTTTATTTTATCTTTTTTTTTTTAACAAGCATCCCAACTTTTCCAGAATTGGGTTGTAATTAGTTTCTCCATGAGTTCAAATATGATCTTGGTAGAATTTATCTGCTGATTCCTTCATTGTCACTCATTTTCAAGTTTCATCTCAGACCTGCAGACTTGAAGGAGTTTTTGTTGGAGTGTAGGAGGGTGGATGGCAGTGGTCCCACTTTCCCGGGGCGAATCTGATCTTTTCAGCAATGCTGCTAACACTCTTCATCTGTCCTGAAGTGTTCCTCTCATTTTTCTTTTCCACTTTTTTCCGTCTTACATGCAAGTCTTTTTTTAGGACGAGTGATTCCACCCACTCTCAGTCTGTTCATTTGCCATAAATGTGGAGTTCAAGGTTGTGCTCACATCTGTCACGTTATCGCTGAAAGAATGCAGTAACTCGGTTCGTCTCAAGCAGGAGGAGGGATTTAGTCTCACTTTGTGTTAAGGGTCTGTTTCTTCTCGCTCTTTTTATGCCGTGAATCTCTCCATCCTTTGATTCTGCTGGAGGCTTTCAGAGCCACTCCTGCTCCCACAGGATATCTCTATCTTTGTTGCATCTTTGTCTTTCTTGTTCTGAACACACGCCGGTTCTTCTGTCTGGAGGAAACTCCTCACAGAAGCTAAAAGCCCCTGATTGGTTGAAATGTAAATGTTTAGTTGGCGCTAAATAAAAGGAGCGTCATGATCCACTCTCTGACCTCCACCGTGTCTTCTTCCTCTCATTTTGATATATTTGTATCTGTCGGCATGCGTCTACATGACGAAGCCAGCGTCTAATGATCAGTGTGAGAGCTTGGCCTTTAAAATTTTACTTCATTAACATGATGGACGGCTCAGGTAAATGGTTAAGAATGCAGTTCCTTGTTCAGGTTAGAAGATGATCAAAATAAAAAAGGCTCAGGGTCTCGTATTTTACTCTCCATGGTTTGGAGATGCTTTCATGTCACCTTATGATTTTTATATGCCACATGTATGCAAATGAGATGGCAGAACTAGTTAATATGAGCCATGCACACTGTGATAAACTTTATCTATGTATCCACCTGTTTTCATGTGAGCTCCAGCCTTCAGTCACGCTGGAAATAAATAATCAGAAAATAACTTATTTTTAAGGGATTGTTGCATTGATTCCACTAGATACTGAATTATATTTCATTTATATTTGTTTATATTATTTATCTCAATTTTTGCTATTATTGCTATTATTAGTAATAGTAGTAGTAATAATAATAATAATTATTATTATAATTTTTAATTATTATTAGTAGTAGTAGGAATATTAATAATATTAATAATTGTCATTATTATTATTATTATCATTATCATTATATTATTATTATTATTTATTATTATTATTATTATTATTATTATTATTATTGGTAGTAGTAGTAGTAGTAATAATTAAAAATAATAATAAAAATAAGAACTAGTAGTAGTAGTAGTGGTAATTATTATTAGTAGTAGTAGTAGCAATAATAGTAATAATACTATAATTTCTACTACTAATAATAATAATAGTAGTTATAATAGTAATAATATTAATAATAATAATAATAATAATAATATATTATTATTAGTTAGTAGTAGTAGTAGTAGTAGTAGTAGCAGTAATATTAATAATATAATAATAATAAAAAAATAAGAAGTATTAGTAGTAGTAATAGTAGTAAGTATTATTATTATTAGTAGTAGTAATGATATTAATTAATTAATATTATTAATAATATAATGATAATAATAATAATATAATCCATCCATCCATCCATTATCTTTACACCGCTTAATCCTCATTAGGGTCACGGGGGGGCTGGAGCCTATCCCAGCTGACTCGGGCGAAGGCAGGGGACACCCTGGACAGGTCGCCAGTCCAATAATAATAATAATTAAAAAATATTCTTAATAATAATATTAATAATAATAATTTTAAAAATATTAGAAAAACATAAGACTTTTCTTTTTCGTCTGTTTTATTGATTATTTTTTTCCATTGATTAGTTATTGATTGAATTGGAATTGGACTGGATCATTCAGATACAGACTGGACTGGTTTGTGTTCTGCATGAATCACAGTGAACTGGAATCCAACTGGGACTAACTGGGTCATATTTAAACTTTGAACCGGCTCCATAGAAACAAAACCCAGGTGACCGTTGCTCTGTCTCCACAGCAACTGATGCGGTCGTCGGTGTTCCACATGTTCATCCTGAGTATGGTCGCCGTGGACGTCATCGTGGCTGCCAGCAACTATTATAAAGGCGAGAACTACCGCAGACACTACGATGAGTTTTACCTGGCGGAGGTGAGTTTTTCCCTGACAGTTTTAATGTCAGCATCGTCTTTTATTTACAGTCCTGTTTCATGTGCCTTATGATCCAGAAATACTGTTGATTGTGAAAACGTCATTCAATGAGCCACAGATGGAGGTCATCTTCTACATCAGGGGTGTCAGACTCATTTCCACTGAGGGCCACATCAGCATCATGGTGGCCTCAAGGAAGATTGACAGCATGAATGTAACAAAATGCAATGTAAATCAAAATAAATAACAGATTCAATAACGGATTCTGTATTCATTTCTGTGTTTTCTGTCAAAACTCCGACGTAGATTAAACTCTTTCACGACTGACTCATGACAAAAAAGACATACTGTTTTTTCACCTTGAGATACAAACTTGTTTTCTCGTCGTTGATCAATTTTTCTTTTCTTTGACATGTTGGGACTAGTTTGTAGAGGTTTTTCTCAAGTCCATCAGTCCTGAAAATCGTCTCGAGTTCTTGCTCATGTTGATATACTGTTATCGTTGTGGGTAATGGTGAAATGCATTATGGTAGATGTAGTTTACTGTCAATATGCGCTTTAAAGTGGCGTAAGCTTATTTTAAGTCTTAAAATATCAGTTTAAATTTTAAGCCAATAGTGCACAAGCGCTCAAGGGCCACATAAAATGACGTGGCGAGCCACATTTGGCCCGCGGGCCTTGTGTTTGACACATGTTCTAGAAGATGACTCTGAATTCCTCCTGGTATTATCTTGTCCACTCACATGATCCGGCCGGGAGATTTTTGATGCGTACCAGCTTCCTTTGTATTTATTCGTTTAGGATGTGCACACGCACAGTACTCAGTGGGTCATGTGGGTTTGTTTGTTGTCATGGTGAAACACGCCACCGGAAAAGGTGAGGAAAGTTGTCGCAGGTCCCATCCTCACACGGCTGAATTAAATATAAATAGAAAGATATTTGCTTCTCTCTCTCGTCGCCTCCATCCATATCGCACACTGTTAGATCTGCAGATTTGTTCCATTCAGGCTGTGAAAGGATGATGGGAAACTGGAGGTTCTGGGCTAAATGGAAAAATGCATTATTTCTTTTTTTCTGGCTGCTTTATTCTTCCTTCTGATGTGATTATTTCTTCTGCTGGGGACAGCATAGAATTATTCAGATGTTTAGCTTCTAAGAGGATTCTAGTGATTTACTGGAGACATTTAAAACATCTAAAAGAGGATAAGTGGGTAAAATCAGCCCAGAAAACGTCTCGACTTATTAAATATTACCAGTGAAGAATCTCGATGTGACGTCACTGTCACGTTTTTAAGCTGTGCTGTGTCTTATGGGTTTGAATTATAATGATTTTTATTCCATTCATATGTTATCATTGTTAATGATCATAAATGTAAAGGTTACAGAAGCAAACGTGAGGACGGACGTTGACAGTGTACCTTATTTTTCACGGTTAATGGGGACCGCCGGCCCCCGAGCCTAAATAATGTGTTTAAAATATGTTTAAAATCCGCAAAAAAAGTAGCGAGGCACTGCAGTGAAACAAGACAAAGGCTCAACTGTGGTCTTTCTGTTACCTTCACAGCCTCTGGTCTCTGAACCGTAGTAAAGAAACCGCTGCTATTGTGTTAGTTTTGGCTCATAATTAGCGGCTAACACGCTAACAACAACAAAACAAAAAGTCTGGTTTTCTCTGCATGGAACGAGCACTTTATTCTGGCACTTTATAACTTGTAACATCACACAGGTTGTATTGTTGGGCTCCTGTCGGTTAACAGAGAATGTAAATCTATACACGCTGGGCTGCTGTTGATGCTCACTACACTTTTCATCTAACCCCGTTTTCATTCTGCCGTCCCACGACACACACACTACATTACCCATAAGGCCACCTTCTTAAAGGGGCCAGGCTGGCTCACAACATTTCGCAGTAAGAGAACGCGCACAACATCCTGTGATGTTTCCGCAATTATTTTAAAATATATTTCTGAAAAATCTGTGAATAACTAAAACCGCGGAACTTGAAGCGTGAATTGGCGAGGGCTCACTGTATTAATGTTCTGGATGAACCAGAGTCGTATCAGGATGAATCTCCAGTGACATCTCCCTCCCTCTCGGCGCCAGGTTGCTTTCACCGTCCTGTTTGACCTCGAAGCTCTCCTGAAGATTTGGTGCCTGGGCTTCACCGGCTACATCAGCTCCTCGTTACACAAGTTTGAGTCCCTGCTGGTGGTGGGCACCACGCTGCACATCTACCCCGACCTGTACCACTCCCAGTTCACCTACTTCCAGGTACGTCCGGCCTTCAGCGCATTAGTGCATAGTGCTGGGCGATATGGAAAAAATCATATATCACGATATGGACTATTTTATATCACGATAACGATATATATCACGATATACCATAATAAAGTATGTTTTCAGTTATTCTCTGAAAAGTTTGACAAAAATTTCATTGCTTACTTTTCAACTTTATTTTGAAAGGACATTTAGCTGAACTGTCACAAACATACATTTTAGTGCAGCAAAAACAGGTAGGTACAGAGGTACAGTAGCTTTCACATTTTTTTAAAGTGCACAACAGTTTCTGAGAGGAAAAACACATTTTTGCACTGAAGTTCAGCTATAAAAAATAAACACAAATTATTTTTCAACTTTCTGAAATCTGTAACCTTGTAGTGCAAAGTTTGCAAACCAATATAAAGTGTCTAAAGTAAACATCAGGGTTGAAGAGAACTCTGTTTAAGGCATTAACCATGAATAAAAGTGCAAACATAAAAGGCTACTTTGTAGAAGTAGATATGATTCTATCAAATTTATCATTGCAGGTTATTTAATTACATATTTGCTGTAATAACTGATAAAATTAGGTTAGGAACGATAGAAACGATATACGAGAAATGGCACGATATACACTTTTACATTGTCCTCACGATATATATCGTCATATTGCCCAGCACTATTAGTGCATGTGTTTTCCTTTTGGAGACTTCAAGTTCGCTTTTTGTCACAGTCAGTCAGAATAATTTCTATCAAACAAGAACATTGTAGTTCTGATCATTGGCATCCGTCTGTCACTTCCTGTTTTATTTTGAAAGTCTGAGTTCTGTTTTACTTGCTCGTGTCTCATCTGCACCCGCGTCCCGTTTATTTAAGTCTTGTCTCACATTAACACCAAGTCCCAGTGAAGCACTGAGATTAAAAAAAACAAAAAAAAAAAACATCTGAATAGAATTTATTGTGACACGTCCACTTTTGTTCCTTTATTTTCTCCTGAGAGAAGATGTTTAAATGGACCCGGCTGTCACTGCAGAACACCAACGTTCTCTGATGACTTTTTCTCTGTTTCATCAGGTGACATTTTGACCAAGTGATGAACTTTATTTTAGTGTTCGCTGAGGCTTTAATTCATCAAGAAAGGGTCAGACGTACAACATTTCAGTCTGTACAAAATGTCACGCACACAAATATTCGGATTTGACTTTGTCCTCTTTCTGTGCTCAGAATTACAAGCGTATCAGTTGTGGCAGTTTAATAAGTTGGCTCTCTAATTAACTTAATTTAATGTCTTTATTTTTGCATATTTGTGGTAGATGTTCAGTAAAGTGATGGGTGGCTCTCAGATGTTGGTTGGGTCTCTGTCTGGGATGAAACTGGAAGCACACAGACAATCATTAGTATCAGACACAATATTTTGTTATTTTGTGGTATATTAAACAGCCTACATTATCACCTGTTCTTTTGTGATAATATTGGAGAAAAATGATATTATCTGTTATTAAGGAGATGTGTTCTCTTAAACAGTCACTTCTACAAACATCTTTTTAAAATTGTGAAGCCAGAACATAAAACATTATAAATGTATTAGGGCTGGGCAATGATTAATCACATTATTTCCCTGTTTAATCACGATTAATCACATTGTATACGCAAAATAAAAATAATGAATTCAACAGTAGTGTAAAATGCACTTTTATTTAAATGTTCTGCTGCCATATGAACCAAAGTGTCATAACATTTGTTGTTAAATCACTTTTAACATCAGTACTTGTCAGTAACACATATTTAGTGTAAATCTCATCTTAAAAAATGTGAAATAAAATAAAGCTTATTGCCACTGCCAGGTCATTAATGTCATCCTGTTTTTATAAAAAATAAAAATAAAAGTCTGCAAACAAAATCCAACAAAATGATTGTGTCTCAGCACAATCAGAACATTAAAACAGGTAATTTCTGAGGTAACAGCAGAAACTTTTAACGGGGAATTCAACTTGTCAGTTGTTACAAATAACCTTGTTTCTGTTGAATCCTCCGTCTGGGAGAACTTTAAAATGAAAATGTCCATGTTAAAGTTCTGTAACTTTACCAATCCGTGTATCATTCATTCTTTCCATTTACAATTGTCAATCAAAAATTTAAAAAAAATAAGTAAAAAGAGCCTTTTTTTATTATGTTTTTCATTTTTTAATCTAACACAAAAAATTTTAGACCTGGATCAAAAATACGAAATTCAAAAACGGGCCACAGAACTGAATTTGTTTTATAATGGAGGACTGGACTTTCTGTTGTCATTACACATCTGTGCCACTAGATGGAGCCGCACTGCAGTAACCAGCTAGAGAACAGCAGGACAGTGAACACATGGAGCAGATCTGATGGAACATGGAGGAATGACGCAAAAGTTTTGTTGCAGTCCAGAATTTTCTTTTTCAGACAGAATTGCTAATATTGCTACCTGAGTTGCTACCTGAACTGTAAAGTTCACATTTTTTTACCGTTCTCCATGTCTGTTTTAGTTTTGCCTGCCAATTATCTTCTGGTTCCGCAGCAGCCAGTAAGAGACTTTTCAAAACAAAAGCATGTGAGCAACATGCGTTAACGCGCGATAAAATAAATGTCGGCTTTAATAAATTAATGCGTTGACGCGATAATAACGCGTTAACTTGCCCAGCCCTAAAATGTATATAAACTTTATGGAACACAGAACAAACTTGTTCCCTAAACCTGAAAGACATTTTTATCTCTTTATAACTGTTAGCGCTGACTAACTGTTAATCACTTGTTTTCAATATGAGCTGCAGAGATGAAAGTTTATTGATTGAAATATATCCAACCAAGAAAAAAAAAAAAAGTCCTTTTCTGAAGCAGCTCACGTCACATCCAACACGGTTTGATGCTTCTACGAGACACAGAGTGATATTTCCTCTCAGACGGATCTCCACGTTAATCCGGCTCGCTGTCGTTAACGGTGATGAGACCGGTGATCTCTGACTCTCCTCCAGGCGCTGGTCTTTCTCAGTCTGGTCTCGGTCGAAGAGGCGAGCGGCTCTTTGGATCAGACGCATTATGTTTGCGTATGTTTGCAAAAACATCTGGCGGGAACGCATTAAAAAACATTTGTTTTTCTGGCCGCGGGCCGAGAGATGAGACGGAGCTCTGCTATTAAGAGTCTCTCATCCTCGGTAAAGCTGTCCTTGTTTGCTTCGTCCCCAGCCTGAGACCAAACACCGACTGTGGTCACCACGGTCTGTCAGGGACAGAGGGAGTTGTCTTTCATCGGTGTTGTCACGTGGACGTGTCCTCTGCAGATCATCTCTGACACCAGCAGTACCAGAGTTGGTCTTCTTCATTCTGCTGCATGTCCAGGGACTGAAGGACGCCCGTTCATTTGGCCGAAGACGATCAATAACCTCACTGGATCTCTGACCAAGATTCATTTCATTTTTAAGGTTTTATCAGCAGAAACTGACCCTGACAGAGGAAGATAGAACCAAGCTTTGACAGTCCTCTTTCCTTTAAAATCAGTACGTAATCAATCAATAGGGATGGGAATTGATAAGATTTTTCCGATTCCATTATCGATACTGTTTAACGATTCGATTCTTTATCGATTCTCTTATCGATTCTAATTTGGGGAAAAAGGAGAACAAACAGTTTTATTAGCATCAATTTTTTTTTTACTTCGAAGTCACGACCTTACAAACTCAACAGCGAGGTCAAAAGAGGCCCAAAGCCTGGATAACGTGTTAACTGTTGTAACTGTTGTAAAGACTTTTCCTTATAGAAATTTAAAAAAATCTCCCTTTTAAAAGGATATATGAGCTCACTAACCACTTAAAAATGATAATAAAGAAAGATAAATACTATCAAATACAACGGAACAGTGCATAGTACAAATCTGCAAATACTATGAAGAATTAACAATTCTTTTGCAGAAAAACAAGCATGTCTTCCAGCCTCTGAACCAGCCAGACTCTCTCTCTCGTCATGGTCATCTTCTAAATGTAATGCAGAAGGCATTCGTTTAATAGCATAGCGTTAATGTTATAGCGTGTTTTACAAAGACGCACATAGGCAGCGGGATAGCTACTTAACCGCAGAGGTGATCTTAGCTTGGCTACTGCTGCTGGGTTGAGATCCATCAGTCCGAAGCGCGTCAAAAACACGACACTCGTTATCGCATGTTGTGTGTTCAAATGTTTCTGCATGTTAGCCGTGTTCCCTCCCGACGCTGTTATCTCCACTTTACAATGACTGCTAGTTGCCTCGTCGCCATCTTTCTTTGGTGAAGTTAAGCCAAACTTTGGAGCGTTTGAACCTGGTGGGCGCCATTGTTGTTTACAACTGGAATGCGCGTGCTAAACCGACGTAACTTAATCACGTAAGTGCTTTCTGGAATTGACTGTGCGTAACTTGCGTTAATTACATGAGATTCGTGCTGGTTGGAATCGATAAGAGAATCGCTAGATAAACTGCCAAACGATCCCATGGAATTGAAACACACGGAACCGGTATCTACAGGAACCGGTTCTCGATTCAATCAACCGGCTGTGTTTGTGTTACTTTATTTCTTCTTATAGCACCATTATTTTACTTTCTGTGGTGTTTGTAGACACTCTGCTGTTATTTTGAACCATCTGTAAAACCTCTATAAGACCCGTATGGTCCGGATCACTGAGGAGCAGGTACAGGTGATGGATGGATGGACTGAGGTAACGCTGCTCTCTCTCCCTCAGGTGCTACGTGTGGTGCGTTTAATAAAGATTTCTCCAGCCTTGGAGGACTTTGTGTATAAGATCTTTGGTCCGGGGAAGAAGCTGGGCAGCCTGGTGGTGTTCACGGCCAGCCTCCTCATCGTCATGTCAGCCATCAGCTTACAGATGTTCTGCTTCGTGGAGGAGCTCGACCGTTTCACGACGTTTCCCAGGGTAAGCAACGGCACATGCCCACCTCTTATCCGAGAAGGTCGAAAGATGCTTTTAATGCATTTTATTATTTAGAAGGAAAAAAAGGAAAAGAGAGAGCAGGTTTCTTTCAGAGAGTTCTTGGTGGATTTGGGATGATTTCTTGGACATCATAGATTTCTTTTGTTTTCTTATTTCAGTTCACAGAAACCTGACAGCAAGAGTCAAAATTAATTTGTTAATTTTATCTTAGAGTAATTTTAGCTCATACTGTCATGGAAAAAGTTAATAGACCACCCTTGTTTTCTTCAGTTTCTTGTTCATTTTAATGCCTGGTACAACTAAAGGTACATTTGTTTGGACAAACATAACGATAACCACAAAGATTGCTCATAAGAGTTTTATTTAAGAGCTGATATCTTACCATTTTCCATGGTTTTCTTGATTATAACCTAAATCACTTAAGTTTTTACATCAATAGCTATGGCGTTGTACTGCCAAAAACACTGCTTTTATGCATTCAGTGTTTTCTTTTCTGTCTGTTTTAGTCACATGATGACGTTTAGTGGTACCAGGTATTAAAATGAACAAGAAAGTGAAGAAAAAATGGTGGTCTAATAATTTTTTCCATGACTGTATTTGATATAAATGCATTCTCAATAAGTAAAGTTGATAAACTAAGCTCGTTTAGTTTTTATTATTAAACCTTTATTCAAGCAGGACAGTTTCTTCAAGATCAGACATTGTTTTTATAAGAGACATTTTCAATTATACAAACATTAGAATGACCATGAAAGTATAAGAATAAAGCAGTCATGACATGCCAGTTTCTGTAAAAGCACTTTACATTTTTTTCAACATAAATATGAAGAAAGGAGTCCAATATTTGCCTTTAAAAATGAGAGTTTAATAACGAGAAGAATGAGATTTTACACTCCAAAAATTTTAATCAAGATTATTAAGATATAAAAGAGGTCCCGAAACTGATCCCTGAGGAGCTCCTGCAGTCACGTCTGGAGAGCTGGAGGCCAGATCTTCTGCTCAGGTGGAGCTGACAGGTTTTTATATTTATGTGTCTCTGTATCAGCGATGATAGTGAGATCACAAAATGAGCTGCACAGTATCGTTCTCTGTCAAGAGATCATTGAATTACTTTTAAAAGCTGCCGTAGCTGCGCTGTTTCCTAAAATCAGATTGATTATTCAAATCAAAGCATGTTATATGATGTTTTTTATTAGTTTATTATTAAGATGAGAGAATAGATTGGACGCAGGTTTGTTCACTTTGTCGTATATTGTCCGTCAATTCATTCCAGTGAAATAAAGAAAATGAAATGAATAAGAGCAGTTGTGGAGCAGCGTTTCCAACAGGCTCAGCTCAAGCCTGCAGGTCGAACGACGGCTCGACAGATGTGCTCCCCCCTTTGATTTCTGAGCACCAAAACTTCTCTCTCTCTCTCTCATTATCAACATCTCTCCAGTCCGCTTCTTTCTCTCCCAACATTTCACTGATCTTATGCAGAGGGAACATGAAAGGCTGCTTGTAAGCAGCTGCCGCTTGTATTCTACATGAGCATCATTTTCCTCTGTGTTTCCTTGTTGCCTGTTTCACACGCACACACCACACACACACACACACACACAGATATGCATCCAGAAGCGCAGCTGCGCTACAGTTAATGATGTTTGACTGTCTTCCCTACGGGCAGACGTGTTACTGAGTTTATCTTTATCTGCAGAGACTGGGACGTGGTGGTGGGTGGGAAGGATTGGGGAGGGGGGCTGCTGTCTGGAGAACAGATCCTTGGAAGAAAGTGCATGTGACTCCAGGGGCCGTCGCGTCACAGCTGGCTGGGTCACCTCTACCAGGCACATCGGAGGGCATGAGAACAGAGTGGTGGTGGTGGGGGGGGGGGGATGCCCAACTCCCCATCTCCTCTCTTTTTTTGTCTCTCTTGCATATAGGGGTGCACGATAACTATCGGGCCGATAACAGGAAATTATGATGTCATCGCGATAACTCCGATATCATGATGAATAGCCCCGATAACATATATATTTTTGTCAACACGGCAGTGTCTCGTTCCCTCTGAGCCTTGAATGACCGGCAGTGAATGTTATGTTCAAGTGACGTCAGCATATTCAGAAAAACGATTACTCAATAAGGAAAATCAAGAATACCCCCTCATGCCAGAAAACAACTCGTTAACTCGGTCATAATTTTAGTAGTTGCTGACTTGAATTGATATTCGCAGTATTCTCCCACATGTTACACATAAAAAGAGAAAAAAAAATAGAAAAGGCTGAAAGAACGACTAGCAAACGAGGGAACCTGGGAATTTACGTTACACCTTGAATGCAGCCTGCAGCACAGCGTACTGATCACAACAAACATGGCGGCGTGGAACTTCGTTAAAGTTTCAGAAGAAGATAGTTTGGTGGTTATTTGTAACGAATCCTCCGAGCGAATTCTACGAGGAGGGAAGCACAAGCTTTAATACGTCAAACCTGATCAGCCAACAACAACATAACAATCGCTTCCATGGAGTTTTGAAATCGTGCTAACGTGAGGTAACGGAAGCTAATGCTAACATGCGCAAGCCAGGAGCAGTCTCTCCTCTCCCTCATTCCTCTCATCTAAAGCTTACATGAGATTAAAAAATAAAAACTACTAAACCTCATTTACTTTAATTAAAGGTATTAATTTAAATGGAACCACAAGCCAAAATACTTTAAATGTTAATCTTTTTCAGTTAGTAATTCTGATGCATGTATTTCCATCAGTTCAAGGAGCCTTTATTTTTTTTATATCAGTCAGTAATGAACCTTATTTAAGTTAATGTGAGATATCAAATAGGTTTGTTTGATAGCTTTAAGAAAATGTTTGAGAGGCTTGCCAATAGTTTTTCATTGAAAAAAATAAATATCTGGTAATTTAAGGAGTCAAAACTATTTTTGATTTTGTTCATAGTATTGATGTAATGATCTTAGGTATATGTGTGTGTTATCAGTATCAGTATCGGCCTTTAGGAGCTGAAAGTTATCGGTATCGGTTTAAAAAAACAGTTATCGTGCATCCCTACTTGCAAATATTTGCACGCTGCTGATTAACGATGGGGGGGGGCATCAGCTGTGTGATATTTGCTCTTCTGTGGCTCCTCCACTCGTCTCTCTGCCCTGCAGCGTGGTCTGTCGCCCTCCTCGGCCTTTCGCCTCTCTCACTCCCTCCTGTGCTTCTGTCCCTGCAGGCGTTCATGTCCATGTTCCAGATCCTGACCCAGGAGGGCTGGATAGATGTCATGGACCAGACTCTGGTGGCTGTGGGTCAAGTGTGGGCTCCAGTCGTAGCCATTTACTTCATCCTCTACCATCTGTTTGCTACCCTGGTGAGGAACATACTGTACTGCTCTCAGTGTGGAATATAAGTCCAAGAGGTTATTGAAGATGTGCTTTTAGTACATTTTGTACTCACTTTGTTATTTCGTTGGAACTCTCGTTCTGGTATTTTGACATTTCCATCGGTAAAAACAGTCGGAGGACACAAGTGTCAAAAGGATGCATGCGATTCTCTCTTAATGCATTCAATTAGTGCCCTGCCCCTTTATTGTTCTCTCAAGTGGCACATCTAATCACAGATAATCAGACTTGCAGGCATAAGAAGCGCTGACATTTCAGCGTTTGTCCCTGTGATTCGGGGAGCTGTCAGACAGCGCACACAGTCCCTGGATGACTCACACCTCGCTCTAGACAGACAGGATGTCTTCCAGGACTAGAAAGCAACAAATGCAATTTTGACTGCGCACAAAGACTGCTTTTGTCCTGTTTTTATTTAGATGGCAGTGACAGCGTTGACATATTGTGGCGCGTTCACGTAACGGCAGATGTTTTGCTCTTGCCTCTCGTTGCGTTTCAGATTCTGCTGAGTCTTTTTGTGGCTGTCATCCTGGACAACCTCGAGTTAGACGAGGACTTAAAGAAGCTCAAACAGGTAAGAAGGTTCAATCAATCAACCAATCAACTTTCATTTGTAGAGCCCTTTACAACACACAAGGTGACCAAAGTGCTTTCCATTAAAATCCACATAAAAACAAAACAATTTAAATTCAACATAACAATACAATTAAAATTGAATTAAAAATATCTCACATCATGACTGTGTATTAAAAGCCAGTCTAAATAAATAAGTTTTAAGCCTGGATTTAAAAAGCCCAAAGTCAGAGTCATTTCAGGGGGCAGCTTATTCCAGAGTCTGGGTCCAGCTAACTGAGAAGACCCGATCACCCCAGAGTTTAGTCCTCGTTCTGGGGACCGTAAGGGTCTAGTAGGGTTCTGAACACGCACTTTTTCACATAGATAAGAAGGGGCAAGGCCATAGAAAACAAAGATTAACAATTTAAAATCAATTCCAAAAGAAACGAGAAGCCAGTGAAGAGCAAATAAAACTGGGGTGATGTGTTAAAAAGCGTGCAGCGGCATTCTGGGTAAGCTGAAGACGGCTAAGTAAAGACTTGGAGACACCAATATACAGTGCATTACAATAATCAATTCATGAGCTTATAAAAGCATGAAGGGTTTTTTCCAAGTCTGGACGATTTAAAAATGGTTTTACTTTTGTTAAAACCCGTAACTGATAAAAACTGGCCCTGACCGCGCTGTCAATTTGCTTGTCGAACTTTAAGCTGCTATCAAAAATAACTTTTAAAATTCACTTTAAAAGATAGATCACCAAAGTGTGCTGAATCACCAAAGAAAATATACTCTGTTTTATCTTTTATTTAAGTGCAGAAAATTTTGCCATAACCACATTTTAATATCTGCAAAGCAGTCAGAAAGGGTTTGAAGAGCACCACTTTTGTTTGGGAGCACAGGAAGATACATTTGCAGGTCATCTGCATAGCAGTGAAAGGCTAGGCTTGTGCCTGGCTATGATAGATCCCAGAGGCAACATATAGAGTGAAAACAATAAAGGGCCCAGTATGGAGCCTTGGGGCACACCACAGAACAAAGGAGCAGCAGAGGTTGTCTAAAACTGTGCCAGGCTAACCCTGCACAGTTTGAAATTCACCTTGAAATTCATCTGGATACTTTCATCACAGCCCGTTCCACTGGCGGCCATACGCACCCACACCACCACACTACCTCCACCGTGTTTGACCATCAAGCGGTCTGCTTTGGATCAGGAGCTCTTCCTCTTCTCCTCCACCTCCAGACGTCTCTGTTTTTCGTGGTTTCATCTCCAAAGCATCTAATCCGTCTGTCCTGTTGAATGTCACCTGGGTTTGTAGGTGCTTGTAAAATCCGTAGTGATGGTGTAAATAAGGCAAAATCATAAAAACTCTGTCACTGTTCAAATACTTCTGAACCTCACTGTGTACTCAGCTTAGATGAAAATGTTCAGACAGGAGGCAGAGTTGGAGGTAGCAGAGGTTGAAATGTTGAGGTTCTCTTTGGGAGGGACCAGGATGGAGAGGATCAGGATTGAGAACATCAGAGGGACAGAACATGTTAGATGTTCTGGAGAGAAAGTCAGACTGAGATGGTTTGGACATGAACAGAGGAGGGATGATGAAGATATCTGGAGAAGGATGATGAGGTTGGAACTGGAACAGGAGGTCTGGAGGACGACCAGAGAGAAGTGTATGGATGGAGAGAAAGAGGACATGAAGAGAAGAGGATAGAGTTAGATGGAGGATGGAGATGATAGATGAAGAAGAAGAAAAAAATCATCTTCAGTTGTTCGGTAGCTCTCGGTAAACTAAGGTTTTGGTGGACACCTGGCTTTTCTTATCATGGTCCTGCTCACTTGAGGCAGGAAACTCGGCAGTGGAGAGATTGGAGTAAGAACAGCATACAATTATCCCTCGCCAATTCGCGCTTCAAGTTCTGCAGTTTTAGTTATGTTTAAGTTATTTTTCAGAAATATATATATAATATAATTTAAAAAAATCAAGAAAAAATCACAGAAACATCACAGGATGTGCACGTTCTCTCACTGCGAAGAAATGTTGTGACCCAGCCTGGCCCCTTTAAGAAGGTGGCCTTATGGGTAATGTAGTGTGTGTGTCGTGGGACGGCAGAATGAAAACGGGGTTAGATGAAAAGTGTAGTGAGCATCAACAGCAGCCCAGCGTGTATAGATTTACATTCTCTGTTAACCGACAGGAGCCCAACAATACAACCTGTGTGATGTTACAAGTTCCTGCAGTGCCAGAATAAAGTGCTCGTTCCATTCAGAGAAAACCAGACTGTTTATTTAGTTGTTGTTAGCGTGTTAGCCGCTTATTACGAGCCAAAAATAGCACAATACCAGCGGTTTGTTTACTACAGTTCAGAGACCAGAGGCTGTGAAGGTAACAGAAAGACCACAGTTGAGCCTTTGTCTTGTTTCGCTGCAGTGTCTCGCTACTTTTTTGCGATTTTTAAACATATTATAAACACGTTATCGAGGCTCGGGGGACTCCTCGCGGATTTTGATCTTCGCGGGATTTACAGTTTAAGTCTCACATCCACGTTTGGAGTTAAGAGTTAAATAGTTCAGAGCTGATGTTACTACAATGACACTTACAGATTTGATCTGAAGACACTTTTGTTTTGACTCCAACTATTTGTAAACTTAGAGTTGCATATAAGGGATTTGACTCTATTCAGAGTGGAATTAACTCTGCTTTTGCTTAGATTTCACCAACACCAGAAATATAACTCTTCTCGATTTGCTGTGTAACAGCAGTTCAGCTTAAACCTTCCACTCAGTGAAGATGCACCTGTGCTCCTTTTGTTCCTGGTATTCCATATGTTTCTTATATTCCTTATGTTCTTTATGTTTCTGATGTTCCTTATGGTGCTTTTGTCTTTACGTTCCCCATGTTCCAGATGTTCACAGCGCCACAGGCTGCTTATGTGGGCTTCAGCTTGATCTGTAAACGTTGAACCCAAAAGACCAGAAAATGTTTTGGTTCAGACTATTTCATTCAGTGCACATTTTACAAACAAAGGTGAAAGACCAAAACTCTAAAGGATGCGATGCGAGACATTTAAAAAATGGCACTCCCGTGATGATCCTGTGATGCTCACTGAGCTGCTCACTGTTTGACATTTCTCCTTGCTTCATTTAAAAGCTGAGCGTTTTCTGCGTAAGGTTCTGGGGGTTTTCTGATTTTTCCTTTTTTCCTTTCTGGGGTTCAGCTCTAAACGGTTGAGTGAGTGATCAATTACCTTCAAAATAGCAAACCCCCGTTGAGCAGAAAGGGCTGGGACTTACCCACGAACACACAGCGCTTGGTGCGAGACGCCGCTCAGTGGGTGGACTTTAATAAGCAGCTTCTGTCATGAAATGCAAATTAAGCGCAGCGGCAGGGACATCTTAATAAGGAAGTGGCTTTTTGAACGGTCACAGACAGGAATAACAACAGTTAAAGCATCTGGTCTCCGTACGTTGGTGCCCGTTTAATACTCTGCATAAATAAATGAACATGAACACTGACGTGCTCGCATAAACGCTGCGCGCTGTGTGGCTTCGTAGCCGCCTGGCATGTCTCAGTTTGCTTGGACAGGTTATTTCCCGCCCGCAGCTGAGTGATTAGGTGCAGCCACTGTAAAATTGCCTATTTTACAGGTGCTTCAATCACGAGCACAGACACTGACTATAAATAAACCCATCGATGATAATCACCCTCCTGCAATAGAGGCCTTCTGCAAACATTCGCCACAACGTTTCTGACAAATCCGTCACAAAAACAAGCGTGAGAGCAGTTGGGGGAGTATTTAATGGATCATTATTTTCCTGCTGCTTCGTGCGTGACTTCAGTGTCTTACCCATGTTGATTATTTGTCATTTGTTCTGTTTGTTTTCAAAATCTTTTGAGAAGAAAACGGCAGCAATGGTTTTGTTTCAGCTATCGATGTGAGGCACATATCTGTTAAGATTTTGCATGAAAGTGGAATAAAGTATGATGCTTTTAAAGGATAAGAGAATAAGAGGAGCTAAAACTGAGCCCTGTGGAACACCACAAGACGTGTGTACGAGTCCCTGAGGCCAGTACGGACAGTTTAATCAAAAAACTCTTCAAAGAGTGAGTCCATGCAAACCAGAGCTTTGAGAGTGTTGGTGGAAGAGCGCTTTATTCAGGCGGGCTGTCGTTGGACCAAACTTACTAGATCAGCAGCATCGTCTTTAAAACATCGCCGAGCGTCTGTCTCATCAGCTGCATCCTGACAGGTGAGGGGACGGATTTCAGTGTCTCTGGCTCCGGTAGGTCCCCTTTGACAAGCCAACGTCAACCTCTTATACAGCGTTTGAGGCTCCTGTGATGATGATGATTATTATTATTATTACCTTTATTTACACTCGGAGATACATTGAGGTAGAGACCTCATTTACAATGCAGCCAAGTGAAACAACAAAAAAAAAAGCCAAAGAGAAACTTACATAAAAGTGACGACAAGAATTTAAAAAACATAATAAAATTACAATTAAAATGTAAAAAAAAAAAAATAAAAACATGAATAATTAAAATTAAATCAAAAATTAGTTAAAATGTAGAACACAATAATCAGGTAAAACAGGAACAGCTAGAAGTAAAATGTGATACAGTTAAAGATTTAATTTGCCCTATGGATAAAAATGATGAAAGCTTTAAATAGTTCTGCAGGTGCACAATGTGAAAAACTGGATTATCTAAGTTCAGTAAAAACAGCTGGCACCTGCAGCGTAATCCAATCAGGAGACCGAGTCTGATAAGAGCCCTCATTAAAAGAAAGCATGGAACTGATGTAAGGAGGTAAAAGACCAATAAGAGCTTTATAAGTAAATAAATAAAACCCAGTGTCTTTCACGTCTTACAGCAAGAGAGGCCCACCCAACATTAGAATATCAAGTCACAATGATGGGTGTCATAGCTGTCTCCAGTGATGAATCTTAATGCAGAGCGGTAAACAGAGTCTAGGGGTTTAAGAACAAGCTCAACAAGCATCTTCCTACAACATAGCGGAAAGGAGAGCCTGTTTTTATAAAAGAAACCAATTTCATTTCGTAAAGCAACACCATCTTAGAAACATGATGTTTAAAGGTTAGTTTATCATCTAACCAGATACCAGGGTACTTGTATTCAGTGGCCCTTTCAATATTTGTACCATAATTGGTAGAAATGATGAGGTCATCCTGTATACTATTTTTTGATCTGGTGAACAACATGAATTTAGTTTTGCCTGCATTGAGTACCAGTTTATGATTATTGAGTGCAACTTGGAGATCAGAGAAGCAGTGTTGGAGGGAATTTATGGCTGAGTGTGCATCATTGGCAATACAGAACAAAACGGTGTCATCTGCATAAAGATGAATATTACACCCAGTGACAGCTGAGGTAACATCAAATGATAAAATGCACTCGGCCCTGGTTCGTGCTCTTTTAACATACCATGTAAGACGTTGGTATGAACTCAAACACCTTTGAGTCATAACGCAGCAGTAAACACACACCGAGACCGAGAGCGTCGTTGTTAGTCGGGATGTGATTCACCTCATGACTCATAGATGACGATACTGGAAATCTTTATTAGAATCGCAGCAACTGAAACGGAGTTTCCGAGGGTCCCAGGACGCTGCGCACACGTAGCCTTTCCACACAGTTTCAGCTTAATAAGATTAGCTGCAGATCTCCAGATCTGCTCCGCCATTGTTTGGATCTGAGCTCAGTGGAGCGCTGAACCAGTGCGGATGGAGTTGCCAGGCAACGCTTTTCCCTTCACGCCGGTCTCCACGTTCGGTAAGTTGCTATCCTTCAGCTCTGGCTGCGGCCGGAGAGCTGCGTTGCGCGTGTTTTTGTGCATCTCTGCGGCTGCAGCCCCGGCCTCGTATCTGTCGGCCTCGACAGACCATTTTGTCTTGATTTGGGGTTTTGGCGTGAGGGCGGGAAACATCAGAAGGAGCGCGGCGGCGGCTGCTGCGCCGCATCGTCTCAATGCTTTAATGTCGCATTAGACGCTTGCAGATGAAACAGATGTGAATTAGTGACTGATCATCACAAACTGAGAACAAAGATTAACGCTTTTTGTTTCATCTTTTATTCAATTTAATTTATCCTAAATAGTTTTGACACATGCAGACACATGCACTGTCTTTGCTCATGGAGACTGATCATCAGTGACATGAGGAGTGAGACTAAGCAGGGAAGCAACTAATTAATATCTGGTTTATCCCTCCATTATTGATGACCCAGAAGCGCAGAGGAAACATGACTGTCTTAACGCTCATCAGTGCAGTTTGTTATGAATGTTCCTGTTCTGAAGCCTCAGGTGGACAGATGAGGAGAGCAGGAGTGAGGGAAGGAAACAGGAACACACACATCCTACATCCCAGGTGTTTTCTGCGTGCAGCAAATAAAACTCTGAACTTCACTGTAACTGTAATCCTAAAACATCTGTAATCTGCTGTAGAGTAAAACTGAAACCACTAAATGAATCTGGACACGTTCTTTCCAGATGTTGTCATTTAGTAATTTGCTCCTGCCTGCAGAGCGAACGCAGGACCAGGAAGAGGAGCGGGAACGGGGGGATCCTCACCCTCAGTCAGATAAGAGAGGCTGTTTACCCCCGAGGCCGGTGCTGATGATGATGATGATGATGATGATGATGATGATGATGATGATGTCTGCACGTCCATGATTGGTCTGACTTCAGTGCTAGAACAGATTACATGCACATCCTGCTTTGTACATGTTTGTCTGCATGAGACCAGACAACCGGCTCTTCAGGCCGACAACTAATTAGCTTCAGTGAGAAGAGAAACACAAAAGTCCTCGTCGTGCATGTTGTTCACGCCCAACTACACACTGCAGGGACATCCGGTGGCTTCCAGACTTCAGCAGACTTAAGGAAGGATTTCCGGTTCGTCTTTGACGTTCGTGATATGAAGATGTGTAAAACTCTACTGTCATCTCGTGCAACGTCGTGAACGCGCAGGTTTTCAATAACGAACTGATGTTCTTCACAGACTTGTGACAAAACTTCACAAACGGGTGCTAGTGTGTTTATAACTGTGTCTTCTTGAGCTGCTGAGGTTTGGGTTGGTGTGATGGATGATGATGGATGAGTCGTCTCAGATTCACAAATATCAGCTTAAAACTAGGGCTGGGCAACTATTAAAATCTTTAATCGCGATTAATCGCATTGTATACGCAAAATCATATAATGTATTCAAAAGTAGTGTAAAATGCACTTTTATTAAAATGTTCTGCTGCCATATGAACTAAAGTGCCATAACTTAACACTTTTGAACATCAGCACTTGGTCAGTAACACATATTTAGTGTAAATCTCATCTTAAAAAATATAAAATAATATAAAGCTTATTGCCACTGCCAGGGCATTAATGTCATCCTGTTTTTATAAAAAAAAAATAAAAAAAAGTCTACAAACAAAATCCAACAAAATGATTGTGTCTCAGCACAATCAGAACATTAAAACAGGTAATTTCTGAGGTAACAGCAGAAACTTTTAACGGGGAGTTCAACTTGTCAGTTGTTACAAATAACCTTGTTTCTGTTGAATCCTCCGTCTGGGAGAACTTTAAAATGAAAATGTCCTTGTTAAAGTTCTGTAACTTTACCAATCCGTGTATTATTCATTCAATTGTCAATCAAAAATAAAAAAAATAAAAATAAAAAGTGACATTTTATTATGTTTTTCATTTTTTTTTAAATCTAACACCAAAAAAAAAAAAAAAAAAAAATTCCTGTTTTTTTTATATTTCAATTTTAGACTTGGATCAAAAATACGAAATTAAAAAACAGGCCACAGAACTGAATTTGTTTTATAATCAAGGACTGGACTTTCTGTTGTCATTACACATCTGTGCCACTAGATGGAGCCGCACTGCAGTAACCAGCTAGAGAACAGCAGGACAGTGAACACATGGAGCAGATCTGATGGAACATGGAGGAATGACGCCAAAGTTTTGTTACAGTCCAGAATTTTTTTTTTTTTTTTAGAAACAGAATTGTTAATATTGCTACCTCAGTTTCTACCTGAACAGATTTTTACCGTTCTCCATGTTTGTTTTAGCTTTACCGCATGTTTCCTGCCAATTATTTTCCGGTTCCGCAGCAGCCAGTTACATACTTTTCAAAACAAAAGCATGTGAGCAACATGCGTTAACGCGCGATAAAATAAATGTCGCGTTAATAAATTAATGAGTTGACGCGATAATAACACGTTAACTTGCCCAGCCCAACTTAAAAGAGAGAGACGGGGCTCATCCCCTCAGGTAGAGGAACCACCTCTACCAGACTGACGCCGTGTGATGTGGCGGTGATGCGATCAGGCTGAGTGCGTCTGCCGGGTTGGACGTGGAACGGAGAGTCACGGCGGCTGTCAGCTGAGATGCATCTATCATGTCGTTCCATATTTGTCAGACGAGCGTTGTATGATTTGCCATTTGATGTGAAATATCAGAGGAAGTGGAGGGAGAAGAAGTGAGCCATGGAGGTGGAGGTAGAGAAAAACACACTGGAGGGGAGGGGAGGGGGGAGGTGAGCAGGAAGAGGGGGATCAAAGATGTTTGCGTGGGTATAAATAGGATGAGTTCTCAGTGTCCCACAGCTGTGACAGGAAACAGGATCACTGTGTCAATAGTGACAAAGGGCTTTAATGACGACGCCTCGTTCTCCTCAGTGATGGTGTGATGAGGATCTGAGGGAGGAGGTTGATCCACCAGAGCATTCAGGATGCCGCACACTGACTATTCATTACTTCCAGGAGAATTCAGTTTGATCAAATGCATTACGGGATGATTGTATTATGTCTCCCACCAAGGATTTCATTATTTATGAATTAAACTAAAAGCCTGCCCTCCCATTTGTGTGATTTAATGGACCAAGGACTTATTTGGGGGATTTAGAGGAGTAGAAGAAAGGAAAGGAAGACAGAGAGAGCAGACAAGAAAAGAGCATGGCCCTGAGAGAATTTCGAATACAATGTGTTCTTATCTTTTCAATTTCACTTCAGTTTTCTATTGGATGCCGTTCCTCCACCCCCCCACCCCCCCTACTAAAACCAGCTGCAGTCCACACAGGAACTCACTAGATTTGTCCATGAAATTGTTTATGACAATAGATTGTCCTTGGTGACAACTTTACCTTTTTCATTTTTCTTTTTTTTATTCTCAAATATAATTAAGCTTTTTTTTAAGATTATCTATGTATAAGAATAATATTACTTTATTTTATTTTTATCATTTACTTATCATCTATCTGTCATACCAAGGCAACTTTATTTATAAAGCACTTTAAAAGAGCAACAGTGGACCAAAGTACTGTACAAAAGAATTTAAAGACAAATAAAACAAGGTGTCTAACGCAGGTGTCTGTCTGATGAAGGGGCCCGTCTAACCAACAAAAGCAGATCATTCCACATTTTTGATGCGACAGCTGCAAAGCCACAGTCCCCCTCTGAAGCTGCTCTTGGTTTTAGGTGCTCAGGAGGGGAAGACTAAACTGTTGAGTGGCTTTAAAGCAAATAAAAGAATTTTGAAACGGATCCTAAAACGTCCAGACAGACGGTGTAATGAGGCTGAAACGGGGGAAATGTGCTCTCGCTTGTGTGCCAGCTACAAGGCGTGCAGCAGCGCTCTGAACCATCTGCAGGCGGGTGACAGAGGACCTGCTAACCCCCACATCTAGAACATTACAGTGATCCAAACGACGGGTAGCAGAGGCATGGATTACTGCCTCAGTCCTGCCTCCAAACAATGGGCTTTAATTGGTCCAGCTGCCTCGACTGGAAGAAGCTCCACTTCACGCACCGCCCCGATCTGACTGTCAAGCTGAAGGTCAGGAGTCCATTTTAAAACCAGGATCTGTGATGGTTGGCTTTATATATTGGGCCAGATAGTCCAGATCCACTGGAAGGGCTCCAGTGGAGCCACCAAAAACTATCTCTTTGTTCTTTTTTTGTCTCATTAAAGTTTAAAGTCATCCAGGCATGTATGTCACCAGGATACTTGAATAACCAGGTTGCAGAACACGCGTTGTTCTGTCTACGGGGCACAGAAACCCGGCTGTCATCTGAACTATGATGCTTTTAAAGGATGGAACCAAGTAGGATCAAATAAAGAGAGAAGAGAGGAGGAGCTAAAACTGAGCCCTGTGGAACACCACAACAGGTGTGCTCAAGTCCCTGAGGCCAGTACACAGCAAATTGAGAAGAGTTATATTTATGGTGTTGGTGAAATCTAAGCAAAAGCAGAGTTAATTCCACTCTGAATAGAGTCAAATCCCTTATATGTAACTCTAAGTTTACAAATCAAACAAAGTGTCAAAACAAAGTGACTTCAGATAAAATCTGTAAGTGTCATTGTAGTAACATCAACTCTGAACTATTTAACGCTTAACTCCAAACGTGGATGTGACACTTAAAGTGTAAATCAGACCCCGCCCCCACCGCGCTACACAGCGACAGGAGCAAAATACAGAGTGAGGAGCCTCTCGTTCAGCTGTGCGTTTCACCGTGGTTTTATGTCGACATTGTTCGATAAGTAAAATAAGCTAACTTTATGTTCGCATTAGGTTTTGATATTTTACTACCCCTCTGGCTCCTGGTCTGTCTTCAATTGCGAGACGCTCACGGTAAAGTTATGTCGCCACATTAGCCACGCTAAGCAGTGATGATTTTAGTTCGTCATTTGGTTCGCTAAAACTTGTAATTTGATGGTAAAGACTGTATCTGCTATGGTAAAAAAAAGTTTTAGACCATATTTTTGTTGTGTTGTTAACTCGGCTAAGCAAGCTAACGCTGAATAAGCAGTGTATCGGTTGTGGGCTGTTAGCATTATGTTAGTGTTAACATTAAGTTAGCTAACGACGAATTGTGTCCGATAAAGTGTTTTAAATGTTAATTTGTGGTGCATGTATTTTTTTTTGTATTTTAGAAGCGCTAATTTTACTCCTTACAGTGTTAAAATGACTGTAACGCTTGTATAGTTAACCAACAATCCCGAAAGAGAGTTAATGTCTAACACTACATAAAAGTGTTGAGATAAAGTAACACTAGTTAGTGTTAAGAAGTGTTAAATTTTAACTCCGAAAAAGAGTCAATAATTACACTAAGTTAGTGTTAAGGTACTAACTCTCCAAAAAGAGTTAAATTAAGTCTTTGTGGTGTGGACCCATATAGATACTTCAAAAGTCTTGAAATAAAATCTGAGTGTTAATTTGAGTATGCTGATTTTGCTGTGTACGGACAGTTTGATCTGAACCGCTCCAGCCCTCTTCCTCTGATGCCCACCAGCTTTTCTGGACGGGAGACTAAAATGTCACGGTCCACAGTGTCAAATACAGCAGTTAGATGTGAAAGCACAAGAGCAACACGGTCTCCAGAGTCAGTAGCTGAAAGTACATCGTTAAAAACGTTAAAAGAGCTGCTGTAGAGCAGTGCAGTGTTTTAAAAACCCTCATAGATTAGTTCTTTCAGTCAGGCTGCTAGTTGACAGTGAAGAAATCCAGTTTTCAAGGATTTTTGGGAAAAAAAAGGGCTCAGGGACCATCTTTCTCATCTTTATTTATGACTTTTGTTCTGTATTTCAAGAAGAGTTAACAGCATAATTAGAGCAACAAAAGTCAACAGTGAATCAAATGTGCAAATGAAAAGCAAATGTTCCTCTGAGGCTTCCGGTACACCAAAGGAAGTAGCAGGGTTAAAAATGTTCGTTTCAAATCCATGTCATGTGTGGTTACATGTTAGTGTGTCAGTTGGCTTCTTGTTCTTGTCAAAATCCCATTCGTGACGCCAGCCGGTATCGGTATGACCCGACGTTCCCGCCTCCTCGCAGGGCCTTCCAGATCAGCGCCGAGGCGAGCGCAGCTCAGCCGGGGACTGATCAGATATTCATCCTGATTGTTTAAAAATTCAAAAAGGAGCTCTTTTCAGTTGCTTGATGACACTTGTGGCTGTTGTGGGTATCGGCGTAGCTATTAGCGGTTTATGGGCGGCCTTACAACGGCTCCTCGGCACGGCTCATTACCCATCTAATGCGAGGAGAGGGTGACCCTGCCAACTCGCTCGCGGTTGGCTCAGCTCCCCTTTGTGCTACATCTGCTCCGGCCCCTGGGCCTGGAGACGGCGGCGAGGAGAAGGGAAACCAAAATACATTATACTTCATGACTGGGGCCACACACGCTTTGAAATCTCTACATAAAAACGACACATCTACGTTCAGATTTTTATTTTGTTTCCTGCTCTGCCGATGTTAGATTTGTGTCCAGATCGCACACGAGGTTGCGTTTTCTTCCTTAAGACGTGCAGCCGGTTCATCCTGCGTTGGTGAACGGTGGGATCTGACGCCTGGATGATGCACGCAGATGTGCTTGTGAGTGCGTCTGGCGGATGTGTGTGGGCAGCAGCTTTGTAGGTGGCTGTTCATCAGTTCCACATTGTTCCACTGGCTGGTCTGATAAATAGTTAATTCTCCTTGTGTGTGCGTCTCAAAGGCACTTTCACAGGACTAATCAGAGAGTTCAGAGGGACTGCATGGCCAGACGATTTGAATACACTTGCCCGTTGGTGATGTCAACGGCCGGTGTCGGTGTACGCTTTTGTTCTAAAATCCTCAAATGACCCGAATGCTTGAGAGAATCTTGACTGTTTCTAGTATTTGCCTTTTGCATCTGTAATCCTTAATTTTTCATGGTTGGCTGTTGAGAGGATCAGTTGAAGACGAATGTGTTAATTATTCCAGCCTTTTCTAAGCAGCATCTTTGGGTAAAAAGCAGGGCTGGGCAAGTTTAACGCGTTATTATCGCGTTAACGCATTCAATTTGTTAACGCTGACATTTACTTTTATCGCACGTTAACGCATGTTTGCTCACATGCTTTTGTTTTGAAAAGTCTGTTACCGGCTGCTGCGGAACTGAAAGAGAATTGGCAGGTAAACAAGGAAAAGCAAAAACAGACATGGAGAACGGTAAAAATCCATGAACTTTACAGTTCAGGTAGCAACTCAGGTAGCAATATTGACAATTCTGTCTAAAAAAAAAAAAAATCTGGACTGCAACAAAACTTTGGCATCATTCCTCCATGTTCCATCAGATCTGCTCCATGTGTTCACTGTCCTGCTGTTCTCTAGCTGGTTACTGCAGTGCGGCTCCATCTAGTGGCACAGATGTGTAATGACAACAGGAAGTCTGTTCCTTGATTATAAAACAAATTCAGTTCTGTGGCCCGTTTTTTAATTTCATATTTTTGATCCAAGTCTAAAATTAAGATATAAAAAAACAGGCTTTTTTGTTTTGTTTTTTTTGTGTTAGATTAAAGAACAAAAAACAAAATAAAACATCACTTTTTAATTTTTTTATTTTTGATTGACAATTGAAAATGGAAAGAATGAATGATACACGGATTGGTAAAGTTACTGAACTTTAATATGGACACTTAAATACATATTTAGAATAACATTTAAATATGTATTTAAAGATGTATTGTAAATATATATATTGTAAATATATATTCACATTTAAATAAAAGTTAATTTTACACTACTTTTGAATTCATTATTTGATTTTGCGTATACAATGCGATTAATCGTGATTAATCAGAGAAATAATGCGCTTAATATAGCCATTAAAAAATTTAATCGTTGCCCAGCCCTCGTAAAAAGTAAAATTTCCAGCCACTTTACCGTCAGATTTGTAGAGAAAAACAGGTATTTCTATAAAGTGTCTGCAGACGTGTGATTGCAGGTGTGTAGTTGTTCTTAGTCGTTGCAGCCACTTGTCTTTGACCATTTTTGCCCCGGCTGCTTTTATCTCATTCCCGTGTTCTGCACAAACTGTGGCCATGGCTCCATTTGATCCAATACTAATTGCCAGTATTAGTCTTTTTCATCTCAGCCATGGTCAACAAAGCGATGGAAATGTAGAGGAGAAAGTTTGCTCATTCAGCAGAGCCTGAAATTGACTTGAATGGAGGAAGGAGTGCTGTCAGGTTACCTGAATGGGCTATAACTTTTACACTCTTATACACACAGCAGTTGTTTGGATTCATCACTGATTCATTTTCACGAGAGAGACCGAGCTAAGCGCACCAGCACATAAGTGCATGCAGAGATGCACATAAATGCATGCACAGATCACATGCACCTGGGCTTTTTCATTTTGTATTTTTTGAGACGTGTCTGATTACAACACATTGAAGTGAAGGACGGCCTTTGTCACGGGGGTGTGTGCTGCGCTGCCGTTAATGTAGAAACATTGGAATGATTGTCAGGTGTGGTTCTCTGTGGACTCGTCATTACAACTGAACCTACGGGTGCACGATAACTATCGGGCCGATAAAAGGAAATTATGACGTCATCCCGATAACTCCGATATCACGACGAATAGCCCCGATAACGTATAATATTTCTGTTAACACGGCAGTGCCTCGCTCCCTCTGAGCCTTAAATGACCGGCAGTGAATGTTATGTTCAAGTGAACGTCGGCATAATCAGAAAAACGATTTCTCAGTAAGGAAAATCAAGAATACCCCTCATGCCAGAAGACAACTTGATTAGTCGGGTCAAATTTAGTAGTTGCTGACTTGAATTGATATTCGCAGTATTTCCCTCATGTTACACATAAAAAAAAAAAAAAATAGAAAACGGCTGAAAGAACGACTAGCAACGAGGGAGGGAACGTGGGAATTTACGTTAACACCTTGAATGCAGCCTGCAGCACAGCGTACTGATCACAACAAACATGGCGGCGTGGAACTTCGTTGAAGTTTCAGAAGAAGATAGTTTGGTGGTTATTTGTGACGAATCCTCCGAGCGAATTCTAGGAGGAGGGAAGCACAAGCTTTAATACGTAAAACCTGATCAGCCACCTACAACATAACAATCACTTCCATGGAGTTTTGATATTGCGCTAACGGAAGCTAATGCTAACATGCGCAAGCCAGCAGCAGTCTCCCCTCCCTCATCTCTCTCACCTAAAGCTTCCATGAGATTAAAAAATAAAAAACAAAAACTACTGAACCTAATTTACTTTAATTAAAGGTATTAATTTAAATGGAACCACAAGCAAAAATCCTTTAAATGTTAATCTTTTTCAGTTTGTAATTTTGATACATGTATTTCCATCAGTTCAAGGAGCCTTTATTTTTTATATCAGTCAGTAAAGAACCTTATTTAAGTTGATGTGAGATATCAAATAGGTTTGTTTGATAGTTTTACGAAAATGTTTGAGAGGCTTGCCAATAGTTTTTCATTGGAAAAAATAAATATCTGTTCATTTAAAAAGTCCAAACTATTTTTGGTTTTGTTCATAGTATTGATGTAATGATCTTAGGTATATGTGTATGTTATCGGTTTTTGGTTATCGGTAACTGAACCCTTTATGTAGGTTGACAAACAGTATTATTGATCCGCTATCGGTGGCAGAGTATCAATTTTGCTTGTTTTAAAAACACTGACTCAAAGGAGGTACATATAAATAAATCTACCCACGTGCACGGCCATAATGCATGTTTTTTTATATCTCGTACATTCTTCTTCTTCTCCTGTCAGATGTTTCCTTCAGAGGTCTCCTCAGTGGATCATCCCCTCCATCTATCTCCATCATCTTCTCTTCATGTCCTCTTTCTCTCCATCCATAAATCTCCTCTCTAATCTTGTTCCAATTCCAACCTCATCATCCTTCTCCAGATATCTTCACCATCCCTCCTCCAAACCATCTCAGTCTGACTTTCTCTCCAGAACATCTAACATGTGCTGTCCCTCTGATGTTCTCATTCCTGATCCTCTCCATCCTGGTCCCTCCCAAAGAGAACCTCAACATCTTAACCTCTGCTACATACCTCCACCTCTCAACAACAGAGTCATCAGGTCTGGTAGATAACCTGGAGCTTGGTTGTTAAGGGCCTTATATCCAGTAACAGAAGTCTTGAATTCTATTCTAGATTTTAGTTCTCTCAGATCTTGTTGAAGGTCCTGGTCTAGAACTCTACTGCCACCTCTCCTAGACACTTCCAGACCTCCTCAGGTATCTCATCAGGACCGACTGTCTTTCACTCTTCATCCTCTTCAGTGTCCTCCTCACTTCAGTCTGACTAACCTTTGCTACCTCCTGGTCCTCAACAGTCTCCTCTTCTACTCTTTCTTCTCTTTCTTGTTCCTCATTCATCAACTCTTCAAAGTTCTCTTTCATTCTTCCTGTCTCACTCCTGTCATCTGTCAATCATCTCCATCTCTGTCCTTCATCATCCAGCCTGTTGTTCATCCCTCCATCTCCATCTCTCTGTCTTCTCCAGCCTGTAGAAGTCAGTCTCTATCTCTCAATGATCACTTCATCCACCTCATTCCTGAACTTCTCCTTCTCTTCTAACTCTCATCCTACCTGTGGGTCAGAACCACTAACTACATTGAACATCACTCCTTCAGTCTCTGTCTTCAGACTCATCACTCAGACTCATCTCCTAACAAGCTCTTCCTTCTAGATACCTCCTCCTCCATTCATCTCTCCATCTCCACGATGATAAAACAGTTTGAACCTGCTCCTCATCTTCCATCTTTGCTACCTTTCCACCTGGTCACCTGAACATCAGAACATCCACCTTCCTCCTCTGCATCATGTCAACCATCTCCATCTGTTCCTACACTCACTTCTAGTCTCTTTCTTCTCCTCTTTTCTCTCTGTCTACGGACACACCTTCCTCCTCTTCTTCTTCATTGGCGTCATTGTTCTCATATAGAAGACTGTTCCTCATCAAAAGGAGACCGAGGTCTATTGTGTTTACGTGGTGCGATTAATACCGATACGTAGCATCGAGTCGGTCCATCTACTCACCTCCAAAAAACAAAGCAGGAAATGAAGGTCAGTGAGGGAAAGTGGAAATGAACAGAATACAAAGATAAAAGTAAGATCTGAAAATGCAGACAGGCTTTCATATAAAAAAAAAAAAAGCAAGTTCATGAAGAAGCTGAGGAACGAAGCTGGACATAGAAAGAGAAGACAACTCTGAACAGAAAGTGTCGGGAGGTTAGTGCAGATAAAATGTTCCCTGAGCTGGTATAATTGATTAAGACCTTTGGGAGAAGGAGGGTCGTGTTATTTCCTCCCTGCATGTGTGTGTGTTTGTGTTTCAACATGCCACGTATATTAATTAACCACAGAGCTAAACATATACAGGAAAGCTCGTTACTCATAGCTCAGTCTGCTTGTCTGCAGCAGATACACAGTTTTAAACTGTTAAAGGTTTTTTCAAAGTCTGTCCCATCATCTACTGTGGTGCGTGTGAACTTTATGAATCTAATCTAATCTAATCTTATCAGTTGAGATCCCCTTCGTTAACAAGATAGTCTGTAGTTAAGGTAGTGATGTAGAGAGGTTTATATTTGACTGGAAAACTGCAAACGTGGAGCGTCGAGGCTGGAAGAGTCCTGATGGTGCAGAAAAACATAAATACCAGAGCAGACACCAGTCATTATGTTTCTCCATCCGTCTGTGCTTTTCCCAAATTAGATAACATTAACATTAACATATTAAACCCTTTTTTAGAACAATTTCAATAAGAAATGTTACCACAGAAGCTGCAATAAGCCTGTTTTCCACTGCAGATCATTCAGTAGAAGATTAACATTACAGTGATCCCTCGACACTTCGCGCTTTAAGTTCCGCAGGTTTTAGTTATTCGCTGATACTTTTCAGAAATATATCATATTAAAAAAAATCAAGAAAAAATTGTGGAAACAACATCACAGGATGTTGTGCGCGTTCTCTCACAGCAAAGAAATGCTGTGAGCCAGCCTGGCCCCTTTAAGAATGTGGCCTTATGGGTAATGGTGTGGCCTTATGGGTAATGCAGTGTGTGTGTCATGAGACCAGAGGCTGTGAAGGTAACAGAAAGACCACAGTTGAGGCCTTTGTCTTGTTTCGCTGCAGTGCCTCGCTACTTTTTTGCGGTTTTTAAACATATTTTAAACACATTATTTAGGCTCGGGGGGCTCCAGCTGGTAGATTTTGATTCTCACAGGGCGGCGCCGGTCCCCATTAACCACGAAAAATAAGGGATCACTGTATTCAGCATTGTTGTCCAGCATTTTCAGCAGTCCTGTCTGAGTCCGGACTGAATTTGTTTGACTGAGGGATGTGAGTGGTTCACATTAGGGATGTAACGATCACGATTATAGTGACCAAATTATCACGGTTTACGATATTATCACGATATTCTTAATTGCTGTACAAATGTCTAAAAAAAACGTGTCATATTGAAACATCAGAAGCCAAATTCAAAATATGCAAACAATTATCAGGAACAAAAATTATAGTCCAAGTTCAAATGAAATGAACTTTTGACTTTAAGCTGAACCTTAAATACGTATAAATGTGCAAATATAGAAACAGTTGTTTAGGAGCCAAATATGTTGTTCTGAATTGTAGTTCACTCTGTGTGTCTGTGGGTGTCGCTGTGTTGTTACCTGAGGGTCAGGTATAAAGGTAGCTGCCTGTTATTGGTTAGCTGTTTGACCCGGAAGGGCAAAAGGTTTTCAACCGCTGTGGCGCTAACTGCCGGCGTTATGGTTTTTGGATCAGTTAATGGAATAAATTAATATTTTAACTGCATCAGAAGAACATCGTTCAGGTCATTTTTCAATGTCCTGCGTGCTATCACCACATTCCGCCATGCTAACGTTATGATGCTGATGTTACAAGCTACAAATTCACGCGAGACACAGTCGCGAGTCGCTTAACAGACTTGAATGAGGCTATTACATATCCCGGTTATCGACCGCGATAATGAGACGAAGTCAAACATTAACGGTAATCGTTATCGTGTAAAATTTTACCGCGCTTTACCGTAATATCCGGTAACCGTTCCATCCCTAGTTCACCTTATTCTCTTTTTGTAATTTTTTTAGTTTGTAATAGCCATGCTTTGGATTAAGAGTTTATATTAAAGTTCTGGGTGCGTTCTGGGTTCCAGCGCTGTGCGTTTTCTTAACCTGCCTGCGGGCTCGTTACCGTTAATTCATGCACAGCGCTCTTGCTCTCAGAGAGGGAGCAGCAGAAAAGCCGATGTCACGGAGGCGGAGATTCACATCCCGTCACGCTTCTCTCCCAACTCTGTCTGTTTCTCGCCGTCTGATCACCATGGAAACGCGGTTTGTTTTGCGCTACCTAGAAATGAGTCAGTGCTGCTCGGTGCTGGCACATTAGTTCCGCCTGCTACGCGATTTACCCCCCCCGGGGCCGGCGGGCCACATAGTTGGGGGATTACTGTCTGAAATGGAGTTGATGTGGAAATGCACTGCACAGATAAACGGGCCGGAGGAATTTAGATGGAGAACTTTTGACGTTAAGAAGGGAAAACAGATGATAAATCAGCCAAATTAAACCAGAGAAGAAAAAAAAACCCATAGGGTAATTCATGAGGTTAACGTTTGCATATCCATCTACGAGCAGAGCTTTGTATTTAGTATTTGATGTCTCAGGAGTCAGAATATTTGCAGAAATCTGAGGCAAGCAGATGATGAAGAAGAGCCCCCCCGACCCCCCGTCTTTTAGTCACCCTTTACTGAGGTGTCTTCTTCCCCTGGATGTTATCTTTCTGGAAACGAGAGGTTTCTGCAAACAAGCACCGAGAGAAACGGCAGCAGCCCCAGGATGGAGACGTCAGGTCCGACAGAACCGCTCACTAAACCCAGTCGCCGTATTTCACGGCAGCTTCCTTCTCCGAACGATAAGCCGCCGTTCATCGCGGCTCCAGGTCCAGTTCACCTCCAGGCCTAATCTGCGATGCTTCAGGGGTTATCTCCCAGGAAGAGAACACCTGCCAGGAATTTCAATCAGCCTCCCTCATATGTGATTAAATTGAAATAATTGGTTTCATTTCCTTTGTCATCTTTTTATTTTGCTGTCACCGCGGAGCTTAAGCCACGTTATTCTGTCTCTTCCTTTTTCTGTTCTCCATTAACCACTCCAAAGTAATTTTCTTTTTTCTTTTGTTGCCATCTTCCTTCTTTTGTATTAAAGTAAGTGGGCTCTGGTCCTGAATGTGCTCTGTGGTGCGTGTCGTGTTTGTGGTTCAGTGTCCTGCTGCCCCCATCAGGTGGAAAACTGAAGCTGCGCTCCTGAAGCCGACAGCAAATCTCTGCATTTTTCTGTCGTTTCTGGAAACAGCAGATCGGTTCTGTGTCCATCAATACCAAGGCTGATTTCCAGTCTGCAAAATCCTCCCACGACCCAACACCTTTAATCAAAGACCTTCCCACAGCCACTGCAGTGAAGTTAGTTTTAAGTTGGATAATCGACAAACAGTTGCTCCGGGTAAACCTCTCTTTTTCTCAGGGGCAACTCCAACAAACCGGTCCAACATTTCAGATGCAGCCATGTTGGAGACTCGACAGTAAACACAGGGACACACGAGAGGGCTGAAGAGTTTCCTTCTTTTCAAAATCAAATGTGATATTAAAGCATAGATACTGTGTTAAAACTGTTGAACAGCTATCATGTTATTATTTACAAAAATTAATGAAAATTATAAACCTATTCCAAAATGCAAAAACAAGAAGTGTATCTCATGCAGCCGGATCATGGATTGTAGTGCAGTACTACAATCCAAAATTGATTTTGAGTCAATCGATCACATGACCTGGAAGCTATCGAGCTAAAATGCTAATTTTACACATAAAAATTCATTAAAAATTATGAACAGATTCCAAAATGCAAAAACAAGAGGTGTATCTCATGCAGCCAGTGGAGTACTAGAATCCCTTAATGATTTTGAGTCAATTGATCACATAACCTGGAAGCTATTGAGATAAAATGCTAATATTTACATATAAAAATGTATTAAAAATTATGAACCTATTCCAAAATGCAAAAACAAGAGGTGTATCTCATGCAGCCAGTGGAGTACTAGAATCCCTTAATGATTTTGAGTCAATTGATCACATGACCTGGAAGCTATTGAGTTAAAATGCTAATTTTTACCGATAAAAAATCATTAAAAATTATGAACAGATTCCAAAATGCAAAAAACAAGAGCTGTATCTCAAGCAGCCAGTGGAGTACTATAAACCCATGCTGATTTTGAGTCAATTGATCACATGACCTGGAAGCTATTGAGCTAAAATGCTAATTTTTACATATAAAAATCCATTAAAAATAATAAAAGCTTTTAAATGCAAAAACAAGAGGTGTATCTCATTCAGCCAGTGGAGTACTATAATCCAAAATTTATTTTGAGTCAATTGATCACATGACCTGAAAGCTATTGAGCTAAAATGTTTAACATCTGATCCAGCCTCCTTGCCTGTTTTTTTTTTCCCCCCTATGGCTTCCTCCCCAGTAGAGTGCAGCATGAAATATAGTTGCCACCTTAGACTGATAAAACATTTACTTTTCTGAAATGTGAATCACCAACGTCTAAAATGGCACCTTTAAAAGCCTGATAAATACGGGTTGGTATTTATGGGTTGGAAGCGCCTCCATAAATATTGGAGAAATGTATTTTATCTTAACTTGAAACGATGGCATTTATAACTTGATTCCATTAGTCCCACCTTATGGCAAGCTGTTTTAACATTTATTCCATATCCTTGATATCAGACCTCAGTTCTCTTTACTCGTTTGCACTTTATCTACACTAGTTGAACATTTTTAGCACTAGTTTCAGTCTTGTGTTGCACTAGTTGAACAAAAGGTTATACTAGTCACAATTTTCAAGCAACTTGCAACACTTTTGTCCAGCTAGTTTAAGTAGAGGCTGCACTAGTGAAGCCATGTCTTTCACTAGTAGTGTCAAAGTTTATGCCAGTCACCTTTTTAACACACTAGTGGACCTTCAGGCCAAAACTACTTAACTAGTACATTATACTAGTTAACTAGTGGCCTTCCAATTATAAGACATGTTAACTAGATCACATAGGGTTCTGTTTACTAGTTAACTAGTGACAATCAAAAATCTTTCCTTGTTTACTAGTAGGAGTGAGAAATGTTCACTTGTGAAAAAACAAAAATCATAATACTCTCACTTAAATAGAAACCTCTCTGTGTATTACTAGTGAACTAGTTCGGCTAAGAATCTTTTCTAGCAATCTAGTGAAGTCTAAAATGTCCAAATGTTGCACTAGTTAGAAACATTCTACTTAACTTGTGAACAGGTAATATGTAAAAATTAGCATGTTAGCTCAATAGCTTCCAGGTCATGTGATCAATTGACTCAGAATCATCATGGGATTATAGTCCTCCACTGGTTGCATGAGATACACCTCCTGCTTTTGCATTTAAAAGCTTTTATTATTTTTTATGGAATTTTTATATGTAGAAATTAGCATTTTAGCTCAATAGCTTCCAGGTCATCTGATCAATTGACTCAAAATCAATAAGGGATTATAGTACTCCACTGGCTGCATAAGATACACCTCTTGTTTTTGCATTTTGGAATAGGTTCATAATTTTTAATGAATTTTTATATGTAAAAATTAGCATTTTAGCTCAATAGCTTCCAGGTCATATGATCAGCTGACTTAAAAATAAATTTTGGATTGTAGTACTCCACTGGCTGCATGAGATACACCTCTTGTCTTTGCACTTAAAATCCGTTCACCAATTTTCATTAATTTTTGTAAATAATAACACGATAGCTGTTCAACAGTTTTAACACAGTATCTATGCTTTAATACCCTATTTAATTTTGAAAAGAGGAAGTCTGGAAACTCTTCAGCCCTCTTCTGTGTCCCTGTGTTTACTGTCAAGTCTCCAACACGGCTGCATCTGAAATGTTGGAGCGGCTTGTTGGAGTTGCCCTGGCCTCTGAGCAAATGAGAGGTTCACCCGGAGCAAATGTCTGTCGAATATCCAACTAAAACTAATTTCACTGCGGTCCCACAGCCCAAGCTCACACCAGCTGGCTCCCTCTTTCTCCTTTTTATTCTGCCTCAGTCCCTCTGTTCCCTCTCGTCACATCATCGGGGCTGACTGTTCACTTTTACTAAGTCTTGTTCCTGAAGTTCTGGACCTGAACTCAGTCTCCTCTTCGTCCTGTTAGCTGAAGCAAAGCGAAGCCAACGCCGACACCAAAGAGAAGCTCCCCCTCCGGCTGAGGATCTTTGAAAAGTTTCCCAACAGGCCTCAGATGGTGAAGATCTCCAAGCTGCCGTCAGATTTCACCGTTCCCAGGATCAGGTACCTTGTCACGTTCAAACACGCGTGTAACCATATGTGGGGGGAAACGTTAATGGTAAGATACTGTTATTGTTGTGGGTAATGACAAAATGCATTGTGGGAGATGTAGTTTATTGTTGATATGTGCTTTAAAGCGGCATAAGCTTAAATTAAGTCTTATAATATCTGTTTAATATGTAAGCCAATAATGCACAAGCTCTCGAGGGCCACATAAAAGGATGTGGCGGGCCACATTTGGCCCGCGGGCCTTGTGTTTGACACATGTGGTTTAGTTGGTGATTAAAGCACAGCTGGCTCCTCTGCAGCCGACACGTTTGCAGCTGAAATGTTGAAGGTACAGTTGATTTCAGTGCATCAGCGACTGCATGTTTTCCAAACCGTCCACGTGGGTTTATTCAGGATGAAGTCGTTGCATTATTTCGTTTAATCCGAGCACGTCTTCGTTTCGTATTCCAGGGAGAGTTTCATGAAGCAGTTCATCGATCGTCAGCAGCAGGACACCACCTGTTTATTCCGCCGCCTCCCGTCAGCGTCGTCGTCCTCCTGTGACCACTCAAAACGCTCCGCCATCGAAGACAACAAGTACATCGACCAAAAGGTACGCACACACACACACGCACACACACACGTACGTGCACGATAAAGATATAAAAGTGAGCAGAACGTTGGAAGTCGTGTCCGTGCAGCTGGAAGCAGATGAAACCTCTTACGGTGGACACTAAAGGACTCTCACAGTTTGTCCTTTCAGCTCCGCAGGTCGATATTTAGCATTCGAGCACGCAACCTCCTGGAAAAAGAGACGACAATCAATAAAATCCTCCGGTAAGATGCATCGACACCCCCCCAGACTGTTCTTTGATTTGTTCCAGTGTCCTGTAACTGCTTCCATATTACGAAACGACAGGAGGTCATTCTGGGAAAGAAGCTTCCTCAGAGACGTTAGTTACGTGTTTGAACGTAATAAAATGATTTTACAGCTGGACAAGTGAAACCTCAGTTGACCGACAGCAGTGGGATCATTGTCCTGCTGGGTGACCATTTAAAGTTTGAGCTGATGGACAGACGACCTCACACACCGACAAAACTGCTGGTCATCTCCAGTCATCATCCACCGCCATGACAGCTGCTGCTTGGCTTTCACCGACCGCCGTGAGCCGTGATCGCGACCAGGTGTCTCCACCTCGGTCTCACGTCTCGGGACGTTGTTCCAGAGGTCTTTGGGTGTGTTGCTGTGGTGCTGCTGTGTCCTTTTAAGAGACAAGAGGATGTTTGCTGATGTGATGCTTCCACACGTGTCTCCTTCACTAGGTTTTTTTTTTCGATGCAGAATGATTCAGTCAAAATAGTTGAGAAATAGCCTCAAAGGTCTTCCTAGAGTGACGGGACACAACTGTTGCTTCTCTGTGATCATCAGTGATGTCTTTCCTCTTTGGCATTGTGATAACATACACCTGTCTGAGAACCTCAGTCCAGTCCAGATCGCCCTCAGGGAGCCAGGAGGTCCGACATCAAAGACTGCGCAAGCAGGTGAAAGCAGGGTTTACCTAAAAACTAGGGCCGGGCAAGTTAACGCGTTATTATCGCTTTAACGCATTAATTTATTAACGCCGACATTTATTTTATCGCGCGTTAACGCATGTTGCTCACGTGCTTTTGTTTTGAAAAGTCTGTTACTGGCTGCTGCGGAACCGGAAAACAGTACACATAAGGAAAAGCTAAAACAGACATGGAGAACGGTAAAAATCCGTGAACTTTACAGTTCAGGTAGCAACTCAGGTAGCAATATTAACAATTCAGTCTAAAAAAAAAAACAATTCTGGACTGCAACAAAACTTTCTCGTCATTCCTCCATTTTACATCAGATCTGCTCCATGTGTTCACTGTCCTGCTGTTCTCTAGCTGGTTACTGCAGTGCGGCTCCATCTAGTGGCACAGATGTGTAACGACAACAGAAAGTCCAGTCCTCCATTATAAAACAAATTCAGTTCTGTGGCCCGTTTTTTCATTTCGTATTTTTTATCCAAGTCTAAAATTGAAATATAAAAAAACAGGATTTTTTTTTTTGTTTTTTTGTGTTAAGGTAAAAAATGAAAAAGGTAATAAATTGTCACTTTATAATTTTTTTTTTAAATTTTCGATTGACAATTGAAAATGGAAAGAATGAATGATACACAGATTGATAAAGTTACTGAACTTTAACATGGACATTTTCATTTTAAAGTTCTCCCAGACGGAGGATTCAACAGAAACAAGGTTATTTGTAACAACTGACAAGTTAAACTCCCCGTTAAAAGTTTCTGCTGTTACCTCAGAAATTACCTGTTTTAATGTTCTGATTGTGCTGAGCCACAATCATTTTGTCTGTAGACTTTTTTTTAATTTTCTATAAAAACAGGATGACATTAATGCCCTGGCAGTGGCAATAAGCTTTATTTTACTTTACATTTTTTAAGATGAGATTTACACTAAATATGTGTTACTGACAAGTGCTGATGTTAAAAGTATTAAGTTATAGCACTTTAGTTCATATGGAAGCAGAGCATTTTAATTAAAGTGCATTTTACACTACTTTTGAATACATTATTTGATTTTGCGTATACAATGCGATTAATCGTGATTAATCAGGGAAATAATGCGATTAATCACGATTAAAAAACTGTAATCGTTGCGCAGCCCTACTCAAAACACAAAACTTTGGGAAATCAAAGTTTCTATTTCCTTCTCTGAAATAACATTTTTATAAAAGACAAAACCTCACTGCTAAAATAAAGACAGTCACCTGACCTGGTGACCTCGACCTGACCGAGCAGCCGTTGACTCGGCGAAGGACGAGGATCCAGAAACAGGCAGCGACTGAATTCAGCTGCAGGAAAGACTTGAAGGAGCTTCTCCGTGGTGATGGACTTCAGCCAGAGACGCTTCCATGTGGTGAAGGGAATCTTCTGGTGAACATGTTTCTTTGAGCCTCTCCGTAATCCATAGCGAACATGTGATTAAATGAAATCTGAGTTTATAATCCGCCCACATCTTCGTCCTCTTCCATCTGCTGTTGTCGTGAAGTTAACGGCTAATTCGCTGTTCAGCAACAGCAGAGCCGGCTCTAAGTGCAGATTAGCCTGCCGACACCGTGTCCAACCCCCCCCCCGATATTCTGTCTGTCTGAGAGGCAGATCAGCAGTCATAACACGTTCTGTCTGGCACGCCATCTTCCACGGCGTTCAGTTAAATCGCCGGCGGGAGCAAACACATGCAGTCCGGCGACGGCGGCGTTCAGGCGAACTTATTACCAATAAAGCAGTAATCACTCAGAGTCACCGAGAATGATGAAAGCACGGAGTCCACGGTGACATTAGCTCTCCTCTGGTACATGACTCAGGCCCGTGCACGTGCACACACGTGCACTTCCTTACTAATGAAACGGCCGGATCCTGTATCGCTTATTTGACGGATCCGTATTGACAAGAAGCTGAAGAAATCAGGATGATGGACAGGAGACGGACGTGCCGCTGCATGAAGATGTCATCACGCTGCTGTATTAATTTATTGATTTGATTTATTTCAGCCATCACCTAACTGTTTTTTAAAACAGATACCGATAACCGATAACTTTCAGCTCCTAAAGGCCGATACCGATAACCGATAAGACACACATACAGTCATGGAAAAAATTATTAGACCACCATTTTTTCTTCACTTTCTTGTTAATTTTAATAGCTGGTACCACTAAACGTCATCATGTGACTAAAACAGACAGAAAAGAAAAGCAGTGTTTTTGGCAGTACAACGCCATAGCTATTGATGTAAAAACTTAAGTGATTTAGGTTATAATCAAGAAAACAATGGAAAATGGTAAGATATCAGCTCTTAAATAAAACTCTTATGAGCAATATTTGTGGTTATCGTTATGTTTGTCCAAACAAATGTACCTTTAGTGGTACCAGGCATTAAAATGAACAAGAAACTGAAGAAAACAAGGGTGGTCTAATAATTTTTTCCATGACTGTATACCTAAGATCATTACATCAATACTATGAACAAAATCAAAAATAGTCTGGACTCTATAAAATAACAGATATTTATTTTTTCCAATGAAAAACTATTGGCAAGCCTCTCAAACATTTTAGTAAAGTTATCAAACAAAGATATCTCACATTAACTTAAATAAGGTTCATTACTGACTGATATAAAAAAATAAAGGCTCCTTGAACTGATGGAAATACATGCATCATAATTACAAACTGAAAAAGATTAACATTTAAAGGATTTTGGTTTGTGGTTAAATTAATACCTTTAATTAATGTAAATGAGGTTCAGTAGTTTTTGTTTTTTATTTTTTAATCTCATGGAAGCTTTAGATGAGAGGACTGAGGGAGAGGAGAGACTGCTGCTGGCTTGTGCACGCTAGCATTAGCTTCCGTTAGCTCACATTAGCGCAATTTCAAAACTCCATGGAAGTGATTGTTATGTTGTAGGTGGCTGATCAGGTTTTATGTATTAAAGCTTGTGCTTCCCTCCTCGTAGAATTCACTCGGAGGATTCGTCACAAATAACCACCAAACTATCTTCTTCTGAAACTTTAACGAAGTTCCACGCCGCCATGTTTGTTGTGATCAGTACGCTGTGCTGCAGGCTGCATTCAAGGTGTAACATAAATTCCCACGTTCCCTCGTTTGCTAGTCGTTCTTTCAGCCTTTTCTATTTTTTTTACTTTTTTTTATGTGTAACATGAGGGGAAACACTGCGAATATCAATTCAAGTCAGCAACTACCAAAATTATGACCGAGTTACCGAGTTGTTTTCTGGCATGAGGGGGTATTCTTGATTTTCCTTATTGAGTAATCGTTTTTCTGATTATGCCGACGTTACTTGAACATAACATTCACTGCCGGTCATTCAAGGCTCAGATGGAGCGAGGCACTGCTGTGTTGACAAAAATATATGTTATCGGTGCTGTTCGTCATGATATCGGACTTATCAGGATTACGTCATAATTTCCTGTTATCGGCCCGATAGTTTTCGTGGACCCCAACCGTCACCTGGTCAATGAAGAAGTGACTCCCGTCTCTGTGGTTTCAGGGCGTGCACCAGGCAGCGGATACTGAGTGGATCCTTCGAAGGCCAGCCTGCCAAGGAACGCTCCATCCTCAGTGTCCAGCACCACATACGACAGGAGCGCAGGTCTGTGGACATGTGTGATGCGCCAGGGTTATAATAGTTTTGGATTTTCCATTAGTTTTAGTTTTTAGTTTAGTTTTTCAAATTCAGTTAGTTTTAATTCGTTTTTAGAGCAGCTTTTGCTAGTTTTTATTCATTTTTGTTTTGAAATACTTAGTTTTAGTTTTTATTAGTTTCAGTGTTAGTTTTATTTTGTAAATTAGGGTTGTAATTTTGGTTGGAGTAAAGCACTGAACTGAAACATATATATCAATGCGTCTTCCCTCTTGTGGTGTTCCTGCGTATTTACTGACCAGCAGCTATCTGGTCTCCATGGAAACAGTCCATTATAGTTGCTGTTTTCTCCCGTCCCTTCCCAACGCTGACTGGCCTGCAGCTGTAGCTTCTCTTTCCAGGGGGCTAGCTTAGGCTAGCTTATCCAGCTAGTCTTGGTTAGCCTTCTTTCCAGGGGGCTAGCTTAGGCTAGCTTATCCAGCTAGTCTTGGTTAGCCTTCTTGTGCGAGCTTTTCAAATGGACTTTCAGATTGGTGGGTTTTTTTCTCCTTCAGAAGTATTCCACACATTGTATCACCTGCTTCTACAACAAGGCACTTATTTTTATCGTTAACACAGTCATAGTCAAAGAAATCCCAAATAGGACTGAGACGCTTTCTCCCAACTTTTGCCACAGCCATTACTGCTGATCACTTTTGTTTTTTTTGCAGTTGTTGTGGTACGGCGGAGCAAAGTTAATAGATTTCAAACATTTATGTAAAAAACATTACAAACACGAAAACGAAGGATGTTCTTGACATTATAGTTAATTTTAGTTCGTTTTATAAACACATAATACTACGGAGCCCCTCTGGTGACATTTGGTAAAAAAAAATAACGCGTGCCCACGAGATAATTATAGTAGCCATTTCCAAGCAGAGATTGATTGTTGCTTGCTTGATTTGTACTTTAACCAACAAACATGAACACTTTTGACTTAATTTCATTTTATTTTAATATAGAAATGAATTACAATGACATTTTTAAGGCACTTGCGCTTAGGCATGGAGTATTGTTTAGCAAGAGACACTTAATTCGGCTGCTCAGCGTATTAGCTATCTCGTGGCCGTGCATTATTTTTTTTATCAAATGTCACCAGAGGGGCTCCGTATAATACAGTTTCAGTTAGTTATCGTTTTTTAAAAAACTTGTTTTTATTTTATATTAGTTAACGAAAATGTTTTTTCAATTCTAGTTTTCATTATTTCGTTCGTTTTCGTTAACGATAATAACCTTGGATAGCGCGTTCCTGGGCCAAGGACCTCGGCTCCGTTAACGTCAGCCGTTTGTCCCCGCAGGTCTCTGCGACATGGCTCCACGAGTCAGCGGATCAGCCGGGGGAAGTCGCTGGAAACTCTCACCCAGGATGTGAGCGCGCGAGAAACGTTTTCCACCTGCAGCGACCCAGAGCGGCCGTCTGCACGTTTCTGACCATGTTCGACCTTTCTCTGTCTCCACCCAAGCACTCCAGCACCGTGCGCTACCGTAACGCCCAGAGGGAAGACAGCGAGATCAAGATGATCCAAGAAAAGAAGGAGCAAGCTGAAATGAAGAGGTACTTGCATTTGAAGCGTGCATGACTTCTGCAGATGGAGCTGCTGAGAAGGTCCGTCGGGTCACTAACTGGTGCTCTGCTTCCTCGCTGTGCTTGTGTGATGGAGCAGGAAGGTTCAGGAGGAGGAGCTGAGGGAGAACCATCCTTACTTCGATAAGCCTCTCTTCATCGTGGGTCGAGAGCACCGATTCAGGAACTTCTGCAGGATGATCGTCCGCGCTCGATTTAATGTGTAAGATTGATCCAAATAACGAGACAATCATGACCAGATCATGGAGAGCAAATATTACCAGCTTTGTTTTCTAGGGTTGGGCACCGAAAAACGATTCCAAGTAGGAATCGGTTCCTAACGTCCGGTTCTGGAATCGTTTAGATCAGCCATTCCCAAATTTCAGAATACCAAGGCCCAATTTGAAATGTGAAAAATCTCCGTAGCCCACCGAAACCTTTAATCACAACTGTGATCAACATTCAGGACAAGGAACCATGATCCGATATTAATGTGAGGGGTCAACAAATAAGGTGACACTTGTCATATTAAGTTAAGATGACAGTAGTATAACACTTAATTGGGTTGTTTTATTACTTCTTAATGTTTTTTTAATCATGTCATGAATATTTTACAGTAATTAAAAACATTTTGAAAAGATCGAGGATTTAAAACTTTAAAAATTTTTTAAATTTAAAAATTTTAATGACCTCTCACGGCCCACCTGCAGTACCACGGCGGCCCACCAGGGGGCCGCGGCCCACACTTTGGGAATCACTGGTTTAGAAGATTTTTGAATTTCGATTCCTTTTGTTCAGTTCCTATATGTCCGCTAGTCCGCTATATGTGCGCTAGTGTCGACGTCACGTCCGTCGCTGACGGGACTTCACTCGCCACAACATGGATCCCAAGAGACGCCGCTCAGGAGTTTGGCTGCATTTCAGTCGGGGAAATGACGGCTACCTGGCGCAGTGCAACATCTGCGGGAAGCGTGTTACTGCCAAAGGAGGGTGCACGACTAATATGGCAAAACACCTTCACCTGCATGGCATCACAAAAATAAACGAGTTTACCGTATTTAATTGACCTTTCGGTAAGCACCGCCCCCTTCCTAGTTACTGTTGCTAGGTCGGACAAACTTTCTGCTCCTTCATTAAGGACTGTGTTAATTTGCTATTTTCCTGATGTGTATCACTAGTGTTAATATTATAATATAATAACGTCATGGTGAAATTTTGCTGCTGGGGACCTGCAACAGTGACTCGAGGTGTTCAGAACGTTTGGAGGAGACATTTTTATTCCTTTTCCCAAACCAAAACAAACAACGTGACACCCCATTCACGTTGGCTGCGAGGGGTAAAATGACAGTGGAGCAAACACACAAACAGCCTATGTGGAAAAAGCTCCTTCCCCACTCAGTTTATTGAAATGAAAAAATTCTACTGTTAGATAAGTTGCGATCAAAGAATCGGAATCAAGAATCGTTTTGAACAGGAATCGAAACAGAGAATCAGAATCAGAATCGGAATCATTAAAATCCAAACGATGCCCAACCCTATTTGTTTCGTCTTTGCATTTATTTCTAAAACCCGAGTAGAACGGAGTGTATTTATTTGGTGACATTTGTAGTCAGAAAAACTGCTCGTATGATACACGAATGAGGCTCTTTGTCAAGCTGCTTATTGTCTTTATTTGTGTAAATTCATTTGTAGATCAAAAACTGACCCAGTAACCGGAGCAGTGAAGAACACCAAATACCACCAGCTGTAGTAAGTGTGATGAACTATTGATTTTCTCCCCCTGCATTAATCTGTTCGCTGTACGTCTGTGGAATACTGATCCATTCTGGAGCTGATTACCTCCCCACTGGGCTCCCCCAGAATGTAGTCAGAGAAAACACAAGCTGCCAGGCTGTGAAATACATCTCCCCCAGTTAAGGAACCTGATTTAGCCAAACTGGGACAGCGGCCCGCTGAGTGCAGCATCCACCGTCTCCGTCTCATGGAGTTTCACCGTTTTGTTCTGGCTCAGACTCTTAAGTGGTCTGAAGTGGTTTTATGAAGAAGCGGTGATGCAACATCGTGGTAAATTGATTTTATTTGTTTCTGCTTGAATGTGTGTGTTCCCTCAGCGATCTTCTGGGCTTAGTCACCTATCTGGACTGGGTCATGATCGTGGTGACCATCTGCTCCTGCATCTCCATGATGTTCGAATCCCCCTTCACCAGGGTCATGCAGGCGCCGACGCTGCAGGTACCGAGACCGGAACCAGAACCTGAACGCGCCGGCACAGCCCGCGACGGGATATGGATGTCGTTGACGGCGCTTTTGTTGGTTTCAGATCGGGGAGTACGTGTTCGTGATCTTCATGAGCATCGAGCTCAACCTGAAGATCATGGCCGACGGTCTGTTCTTCACCCCCACAGCCGTCATCAGAGACTTTGGAGGAGTGATGGACATCTTCATCTATCTTGTAAGAAACGCTGTTTTTTTTCTTTGGTTTTCAAACATATGATTTCATTCCAGACGCATACGGATGCGCTGAATACTTTGTTGAAATGTGTCTTCTGGGTGCGAGCCTCTCTGTTTTTCTATTTACATCATTGATGTGGTAAATCAGACTCCTGACGTGGCATGTATCGGTCACCTGGTCACACATCTGTCTGCGGCGGTGTCGCTGCCAGTGACCACGTTGTATTTCAGGCCTCGCAGATTTGATGTTTCCCCTTTGTGCCAACGAGGAGGAAAGTAATGACAACCTCCCATGAAGTGGCAACTGTCATTAACATCGGGGCTTAAAGTATTCTGGCGTTTGACTATGATTCAGGGGGGAAAAAAACATACACAAACAGGTAATCTGAGTGGTCTTGAACGCAGCATCCGAGGTGAGCCGGTGGTTGTTCGAATGGAAGCAACATTCAAGTGTCTCTGGGCAGGATAGAGGACAAGGGCGGAGACGGTTAGCCATTTGGGTACCAGAAGTTAAGGGAGCCTGGTACCTGTTTTTGTGTGTTGCGCTCCAAGAAGCTAGTCTATGCATCTAGCGGGCAAAAAAAAGCTCCTCTTCGTCACAAAGGAGACACCGGGCATAAAGCAGCAGTTCCACGCACATACAAGCCGTTAACCGGGAGCAACAGCTACAGCGGATTTAGCGGCGATTTAGCCCGATGACTCATCTATTTGTGACTTGAAAATACGTTGTGCTCGTTTTTTGCGGAACACGATTTATCATTTAAGATCGCTCAACCGTTCCTACATCTGTGTAGCCGTTGACAAAAACGCTTTAAAAAACTGTCTGTTTCCAATCAGCAGGCCAGTTATATATACAAACCTGACACTGTCATGGCCTGGAGGGGTCATGATCGTTTTTCTGTGTTTTTTTTTTCATCTCTAACCCCTGCATACCTTGTTCACCGTTTGCCCGTGGAAGTCAAGTTAAGTTTGTATTTTTGAATTTTTGCATTCTTGGATTTTTGCATTTTTGTGTTTTCAATTTTCTGTTAAATAAACCTTTTTCTTTTTTTGAGATCTCCTGCATTTGTGTCCTCCTTCCGCTTCCCCCCCGCATTGTGACAGACATAGCACCAGAGCTCAAGAAATGTCTGTCTGATCAGCTCAAAGGATGGATGTTTTCTCTGAATGTTGAAGAAGCAACCACCCAAAACATGGAAAAAATACTGAATGTAACAGTTCACTTTTTTAATGATGACGCATCCAGAGTAATAACATCTAATAACATAATAACTGCCTTCTGCAAATATGTTAATGAGGAGACGAGTCAAGACCAAATGTAATTGTATTTCCTATAACTTAATTTGCCATTGTTTTGAACAAAAATGAAGGACAAGTTGCAGTTTATATATATATATATATATATATATATATATATATATATATATATATATATATATATATATATATATATATATATATATATATATATATATATATATATATATATATATATATTGTACAAATTGCCCTTTCCTGAATTAAATGGTTATTAAATGAATCAAATTAATTGGCTTGACTCACTTTCACATGTTTTCACTTTACTTTTTACTTTCTAAAATTCACATTTAAATTGAAGCTCATCTTGTACATTACTAAGCACAATGACAAAAAGTTGTTTGCCAAACTGTCTAAAATGTGTATGCGTTGGATCCATTGCCCCCCAGGAAAAAAGTTCAGGCTCAGGATTTTTTTTTTAACTTTAAGCCCTGTTAACATCAGGGAGGGGGATTCAATCTCCTAATCAGACCTTTTTGCTGCAGTAAAACTTTCTTAGTTGGTGCAGCAGTCCAGAAAACCTCTCCGTCTCCAAGAGACTCTAATTTCCATGCTAAGAGTTTTTCTGTGGATTAGATGTTGCTCCTGAAGAGGCAGCATCGTAACGGTTACATGAACATATGGACTCGGGAGTGCACCTACTAATTGGGGTTTGGCTTATTTGGGTTCCTCAGAGGTTTCTGAGCTGCTCTGTTGTCTCCACCTGCTGCAGGTGAGTTTGATCTTCCTGTGCTGGCTTCCTCCTGACATCCCCCCCGAGTCTGGAGCTCAGCTGCTGATGATGCTCCGCTGCCTGCGTCCGCTCAGGATCTTCAAGCTGGTACCTCAGATGAGGAAGGTTGTGCGGGAGGTTCTCAAAGGCTTCAAGGAGATTTTCCTGGTTAGTGTTCATTCGGTGCTGCAGGCTGCTGGCTTTCGGGTCTGTTTTTGGAGTCCAGATGTTTACAGTGATCCCTCGCCAGTTCGGGCTTTAAGTTCCGCGGTTTTAGTTATTCGCGGATTTTTCAGAAATATATAATATTTTTTTAAAAATCTTAAAAAAGAAAAAATCTCGGAAACATCAAGGATGTTGTGCGCGTTCTCTCACAGCGAAGAAATGTTGTGAGCCAGCCTGGCCCCTTTAAGAAGGTGGCCTTATGGGTAATGTAGTGTGTGTGTCGTGGGACAGCAGAACAAAAACGGGGTTAGATGAAAAGTGTAGTGAGCATCAACAGCAGCCCAGCGTGTATAGATTTACATTCTCTGTTAACCGACAGGAGCCCAACAATACAACCTGTGTGATGTTACAAGTTCCTGCAGTGCCAGAATAAAGTTCCCATTCCATGCAGAGAAAACCAGACTTTTTCTTTTGTTGTTGTTAGCGTGTTAGCCGCTAATTACGAGCCAAAAATAACACAATAGCAGCAGTTTCTTTACTACGGTTCAGAGACCAGAGGCTGTGAAGGTAACAGAAAGACCACAGTTGAGCCTTTGTCTTGTTTCGCTGCAGTGCTTTGCTACTTCTTGCAGTTTTTAAACATATTTTAAACACATTATTTAGGCTCGGGGGGCTCCGGCTCCAGTTCGCGGATTTTGATTTTTGCGAAAAATAAGGAATCACTGTATTATTAACAGGGGGAAACTCATGTCTGTAGATGTGCTGGAATGAATCTTTAATCTTTATTTAACTTTTAAACTGAAACAGAACTAAACATTGTTCTGTTGTTGTCACCCAGTTTTACAGGTGTTTTCTCTGACATCCATGAACCCAGTGGAGGTCCATTTGACGTCCTTCGCTGTCATCTGAGACGTCTGGATCATGTAGACCCAGACGTCTACATGATCCCGACGTCTCAGATGACGTCTGGATCATGTAGACCCGCCTTAACTCTTGTCGGTCTCCTCCGCAGGTTTCCATCCTGCTCCTCACGCTGATGCTGGTCTTCGCCAGCTTCGGGGTTCAGCTGTTCGCCGGAAAGCTCGCCAAGTGCAACGACCCCAGTATCATTAAGCGGGTACTGTATGAAACGTGATCTCCCGATAACCCCCCCTCCCCGCATCCTTCGCCCCCTGCAGAGAGCGATGGATGAGTCTAGAAGGGCTTTACTCAGTTAAATCAATAATCACACGCTTCACTTTGTCTTAATCTTCAACAGCAGTCTTTATGCTTCTTTCACTTTTATAATCTAGAGAAATATGAGTTCATGTGTAAATGTCTGAGAAGATTTCCGTTTTGCAGTTTGGTTCCCTTTGTTTTTTGTGATATTGTGTTGAACAAGTCCCTCCTTACAGGAGGACTGTCACGGTATTTTCCGCATCAACGTGAGCGTCTCCAAAAACCTCAACCTGAGGTTGAAACCCGAAGAGAAGAAACCTGGTTTCTGGGTACCGAGAGTCTGGTGAGACCTTGTTTTTAATTAATCATTCAGTCATTTCCCACCGTGAGTTATTCAGATATCTTTTTGTTCTGTTTCCCAGGGCCAACCCACGAAACTTTAACTTTGACAACGTAGGAAATGCCATGCTGGCTCTGTTTGAAGTCCTGTCACTGAAAGGCTGGGTGGAGGTCCGAGATGTCATCATCCACCGCGTTGGGCCGGTACGGTTCGAACCTGTTCCTCCTTCGTGAAACAGAAATGTTCAGCCCAGCTCAGCTTGAACGCCTCTGTGTCTGCAGATCCACGGCATCTACATCCACGTCTTCGTGTTCCTGGGCTGCATGATCGGACTCACGCTGTTTGTCGGAGTCGTCATTGCAAATTTCAATGAGAACAAGGTGAGAACCGCACACATTCACCAGCTCCACCTCTGCAGCGGCAAGTTGGACCTCCGGTCTCCTCCAGGACCTTCAGAACCGCTTTAATTCTTGATGTCATAGATCCAACCAGCTGTTGGAAACGTTCCTCAGAGGTTCTGGTCCACGTTGACATGACAGCATCACCAGTTACATCCCAGAGCTGCTCTACTGGACTGAGATCTGGAGACTGTGGAGGCCACTGGAGGACAGATGATCCGGCTGGAAGTATCTATCGGAAGATGGTCCACTGTGGTCACGAAGGGATGGAGATGGTCAGCAACAACACTGAACCGTTGATACCAGGCGGGATGGATCCGAGCTTTCATCCTGTTTCCTCCAAATTCTGACCATCTCAATGTTGGAGCTGAAATCCAGACTCACCTGCTGTGGTCTTCAGCAGCTGGAGAACATCTGCTTCAAGGTTCCAATGTTGTACGTTCAGAGATGGTGTTCTGCAGACCCTTGGTTGAGTTCCTGTCGTCTTTCTATCATCTCCAACCAGTCTGTCCAGTCTCCTTTGACCTTCTGGATATCTTCTCTTTCTGGGACCGTCCTCTGGAAACCCTGGAGATGGTTGTGGAGGAGATCCCAGTAGATCAGCAGTTCCTGGAACACTCAGATCACTTCAGTCCTCCTTCTTCTGGGTTCTGTTGCTGGTTTGAACTTCATCAGTCGTCTGGACCACGTCTACATGGATGAATGTGATTGACTGATTTAGGGATGCACGATAACTGTTTTTTAATACCAATAACTTTCAGCTCCTAAAGGTCGATACCGATAACCGATAACACACATATACCTAAGATCATTACATCAGTACTATGACCAAATTCAAAATAGTTTTGACTTTTTATATTCACAGATATTTATTTTTTCCAATGAAAAACTATTGGAAGCCTCTCAAACATTTTCTTAAAGCTATCAAACAAACCTATTTGATATCTCACATTAACTTAAATAAGGTTCATTACTGACTGATATAAAAAATAAAGGCTCCTTGAACTGATGGAAATACATGCATCAGAATTACTAACTGCAAAAGATTAACATTTAAAGGATTTTGACTTGTGGTTCTATTTAAATAATACCTTTAATTAAAGTAAATGAGGTTCAGTAGTTTTTATTTTTTAATCTCATGGAAGCTTTAGATAAGAGGAATGAGGGAGAGGAGAGGAGAGACTGCTGCTGGCTTGCGCACGTTAGCATTAGCTTCCGTTAGCTCATGTTAGCGCGATTTCAAAACACTATGGAAGCGATTGTTATGTTGTAGGTGGCTGATCAGGTTTTACGTATTAAAGCTTGTGCTTCCCTCCTCGTAGAATTCACTCAGAGGATTCGTCACAAATAACCACCAAACTATCTTCTTCTGAAACTTTAACAAAGTTCCACGCCACCATGTTTGTTGTGATCAGCAGGCTGTGCTCCAGGCTGCATTCAAGGTGTAACGTAAATTCCCACGTTCCCTCGTTTGCTAGTCGTTCTATCAGCCTTTTCTATTATTTTCTTTTTTTATGTGTAACATGAGGGGAAAATACTGCGAATATCGATTCAAGTCAGCGACTACTAAAATTATGACCGAGTTAACAAGTTGTTTTCTATCATGAGGAGGTATTCTTGATTTTCCTTATTGAGTAATCGTTTTTCTGATTTTGCCGACGTCACTTGAACATAACATTTACTGCCGGTTATTCAAAGCTCAGAGGGAGCGAGGCACTGCTGTGTTGACAAAAATATATGTTATCGGGGCTATTCGTCGTGATATCGGATTTATCGGGATGACGTCATAATTTCCTGTTATCGGCCCGATAGTTATCGTGCACCCCTTGGCTGATTAGATATTTGTGCTAACGAGCAGCTGAACAGGTGGAGATGGTCATGTGGTCGCTAAGTGGAGATATGTTCGAGTACTACTTCTTACCAGTGACATTCGACCAGACCTCTGAGCATCATGATACCTTCTCATGGAACTCATGGAAATAAAACATTAACATTTATCCTGCTGGAGAGCAGAGTGATGGAAACCAGCAGGTCCAGGGGATGTTAGTCACGCAGGTCCAGTTTAGACCAGCAGGCCCAACAGACACACCTTCTCTGTGATGTAACGGCTCGTCTCTTCCTCCACCAGGGCACCGCTCTGCTGACGGTGGACCAGAGAAGATGGGAGGACCTGAAGAGTCGACTGAAAATAGCCCAACCGCTCCACCTGCCTCCCCGTCCAGGTACTGCTGGAGTCTCAGTGGAGCAGTCAGGTTGAGCGTCACGTCCGTGACTGGGTTGCGGGGGGGGGGGGGGGGGCCTGTGCATCGCTAGGTAACACCTGCATGATCGACCTGCATGTAATAGCCTTGTTTTTAAATGAGGATTGATGGCTTGAAGGATTCATCGGCCCGTCCAAATGATGAGCAGCAGCGGTAATGGAAAGCTGAGCATGAAGACTGATGGTGCACGTGTCACAGCCTTCCACGAGAAATGAATCAGGTTTTCACACCTCAGCTGAAATGAACCGCCATCTCTATCTCCGCTAATTGACATTTACGGACAGTCGGTAACAAGCTTTCTGCTGCGTCTCCTTAAATTTTACACACAGTGAAACTCTACATCCGTATTGATCACATTTCAACATGGGGGGATACTGTACACTGACACCGCCGCTCTTCTTTACGTGATTAGTGCCATGGGAACGGCTGCGGGGTCTCAGAGGCATTGTGGGAAATTGCCCGTTAGTACAGTAGAGGCTGGGAACTAACAGAAAATCGATGGGCCCTGTTTTAGTCAGCAGTGTAGCGCGGCCCGGCGGTAACAGCCCGACTTTGATCCACGTCCAGAAGCGCTCGCTCACCACCGGCGAACGGGCACAGCACCGAGCGTGCTCGCAGTCAAAGCACCTGGTCAGCAGGTGAGTTCAGTCACAGCCAGCAGGTGGTTTCTGTTCTCGCTCTATTCTCGTCTTCGCCGAGGAAGTGCGTAGTTCGTTTAATCGGAGCGTTAGGAACAGAGAGCTCTAACAAAGATTTGTTGGGAAGCAAATTTTTGTCTGTTTTTAGTGGGATGATGGAAAAGACACAACATACAACTCATATCTAAAACTCATATCTGAGACTGAGACTTCGGTCCAAAGTAATAAACAGATATTTGGGAAAGTTCAGTCAAGCTTTACGGTCTTTATAAAGCATAAGGAGACCCCCTAATACAGGGGGGTCACGCAACAGGATCCGGTCTGGATCCGGACCGGGAGATTGTTCTGTCCTGACCCGTGACCAATGCAAAAAAATAAATACTGTAGTGTCATTTTCACATAGCTGTTTTGAACGACCGTGGATATTTACTATGGAGCCCCGTTTGGGTCATAATTTAGTGAATAAATGAGTCTATTATTATGAAATACAGGCGTTTATTATTATGAAATACATGTTTATTATTATGAAATATTTCCCATTATTATGAAAAAAATGTAATAATTATGAAATATTTTTTTATTATTATTTAATCTTAGTTTAATGCATAATAGTTCATTTCAGAATGGCTTTTTTTTTTATCTAAGAATGAGTTTTTACATAATTGCTTCCTTTTTCATAAGAATGAGCTTTTACATAATAATGACATTTTGCCACTGGGCGGGACCAGTGGTTGACCTGCACGCTCATTGGCTGATCCTTCTTCATTCTACGCTCTGACATCGACTAGTTGGTGGGGGACTCGCATCGAGCCTGTTGGCTACCTCTCGGAGTAAGTCAGAAAAGGATCTTTCTCCTGTCGCCATGCCGACAAAATCAAGTTTTCCCTACATTTCGCACTACGTTTCTTAGTCAATGTCAACTTTTGACCGTAAACTGAGGTGCATTCTGCCACCTACTGGCCTGGAGTATATACATTACACCTCTCGCCCACTATCGATATTCACTGTTCTGTTGCTTATGCCTGAATGAAAGAGCAGCCAATCACATAAATGGCTCCGCCCTCTCTGCTGTGATTGACACACAAATCTTTCTTATGAAAAATGAATCCATTATAATGTAAAAGCTCATTCTTACGAAAAATGAATCCATTATTATGTAAAAGCTCATTCTTATGAAAAAAAGAAACCAATATCATAATAATGGGAAATATTTCATAATAATAAACGCCTGTATTTCATAATAATAGACTAATTTATTCATTGAATTATGACCCAAACGGGGCTCCATAATTTACACCGGGCGCTGCTACTACAGTTAATACGGTAATCTAGCTGGTAGTCAGAGACGTAGCTTGGAAACGCGTGTTTGTTGTTGGCAACGGAGCCACACATGGCCTAAATCCCTCTCTGACGTCGCATCAACTAGAATACAGTGGCCACATGCAAATTCTCCCTGTAAATCATGATTATATTCCCAGAATTCATTGCAGCCCCAAACCAAACCACACCTACATTATTCCCAGCAAACCCCAAATCAGTCACACGAGCACAAACTTTAGCACTGACGTTAGCAACAGCGCAGGAAGAAAACAGAGTAGATACCACGGAGACATCATCACTTGCTGGAAAAAGAGAAAGGTAGAAACTGAAAATCGTTGTTTTAAAGACGAATAGACAGCAAAATATATGTTTATACTCTCGGTCGGCAGTTTGAAGCCTGTCTGCCTCATAAACTCTGAGATAGTGGCACTGATTCAAAGTAGTGCTGGGCGATATGGAAAAAATCATATCACGATATGGACTATTTTATATCATGATAACGATATATATCACAATATACCATAATAAAGTATGTTTTCAGTTATTCTCTGAAATGTTTGACAAAACTTTCATTGCTTACTTTTCAACTTTATTTTGAAAGGACATTTAGCTGAACTGTCACAAACATACATTTTAGTGCAGCAAAAACAGGTAGGTACAGAGGTACAGTAGCTTTCACATTTTTTTTTAAAGTGCACAACAGTTTCTGAGAGGAAAAACACATTTTTGCACTGAAGTTCAGCTATAAAAAATAAACACAAATTATTTTTCAACTTTCTGAAATCTGTAACCTTGTAGTGCAAAGTTTGCAAACCAATATAAAGTGTCTAAAGTAAACATCAGGGTTGAAGAGAACTCTGTTTAAGGCATTAACCATGAATAAAAGTGCAAACATAAAAGGCTACTTTGTAGAGGTAGATATGATTCTATCAAATTTATCGTTGCAGGTTATTTAATTACATATTTGCTGTAATAATTGATAAAATTAGGTTAGAAACGATAGAAACGATAGAAGAGAAAAATGGCACGATACACACTTTTCTATCGTCCCCACGATATGTATCGTCATATTGCCCAGCACTAATTCAAAGTGTGAAACACTATGAGACAAAACACAGCATTTTTTTTTTTGCACTTTTAAGTTAATGTTTCCTGAGTGTACATGAGTTTAATTTTTTTAGTAAAAGCGGCCTTTAATTCAAGAAGAAAGGACAGTTCAAAGAAAAATGTTTAATGAAAAAGTCAACACCCTGTTTTGCACTTTTTAGTTTTTTCAGGGTTTAATTTTTTTTACTTGAAGAGGCCTTTAATTCTTCAGGCATGGACTTGCACTATTATTGATTTTATTCTGAGGTTTCACTTTTGGTTGAATTTGAAATAAAAGCCTTTAAACTTATTTAAATGCATGGGACTGCTTTTATTTAATGATAAACGACATGGAATATATTGGAATATTTCCTGCATTTGAAGTTAAAATGAAAATTAGTTCCTTTTTCAAAAATACATACTTTGGCTTGAACCTTCTACTTAGGCAAAATTTACTAACCGGACCTCGGTGACTTTTAATTGAATACCCCTGCCCTAATACACCTTAGAGAAGAGATTATTCACAGTCTGGAAAACAAAAGGCCTTCTGCACAATATACAGCATCCAGTATAGACATTTGATCAGCCTTTAATGTGGTTATACAGCCTCCTCTGCTCATGCGTCTATGGTACAACCGTGCACCCACAGGTCCGTAACCATGTGTAGTGGTAAGACTCAGGCAGACCTTGGACGCCCTCTTCTGGACAGTACTGGGTATTACCACAGGTACCATGAGGAGTTGGTTTGATTCAGACCTGATCAAAAACCTCCATCATTATTGTCTGAAAATATAAATGTATGTATTTTCAGATTTCACAGAAGTCTTTTTTTTTTTTTTTTTTTCCTGCCTGACAGAGAACGGAGGTTTCAGAGCCAAGATGTACGACATCACTCAACACCCTTTCTTCAAGCGGGGCATCGCCGTGCTGGTGTTGGCGCAGTCGGTCCTGCTGTCAGTCAAAGTGAGGCGTCGTCTTTTTAAATCAGTCGCACGTCAAGAGTCCGTGTTTGTCGAGCGACGCTGACGCCTGAACTCGTTTCCTTTCGCAGTGGGACGTCGACGATCAGGTGACGTTTCCGCTCGCCACCATGTCCGTGGTCTTCACCTTCATATTCGTCCTGGAGGTGAAGCCCGTATTCCCGCCCGTACGTCCGTCGCCGCAGACGTCTCGTCCTCCGTTGTAGACTAACGGGGTGGTTTCCTAGGTGACGATGAAGCTGATCGCCATGTCTCCGGCGGGTTACTGGCAGAGCCGGAGGAACCGCTACGACCTCCTGGTCACGTCGCTCGGTGTCATCTGGATAGTCCTGCACTTCTCCCTACTGGTTAAAAAAAAAAGTGTTTGATTTTTAATCTTTTTTTTATCATATAGAGCACATATAACTCTGCAACTATCCCTCGTAGAACGCGTACACGTACATGATGGGCACCTGCGTGATCGTCTTCAGGTTCTTCACGATCTGCGGGAAACACGTGAGTGCGTGCAGGGTGTGAGAGCACGTCTGGGGGGGCGAGCTAAAGTAAATAAAAACCGTGTCTGTGCGATCTGTGCAGGTGACGCTGAAGATGCTGCTGCTGACCGTCGTCGTCAGCATGTACAAGAGCTTCTTCATCATCGTGGGCATGTTCCTGCTCCTCCTCTGCTACGCGTTCGCCGGAGTCGTTCTCTTCGGAACGGTCAAATACGGAGAGAACATAAACCGGTAACGGCCGACCTTCCTGACCTTCAGAGCGTCCTGCAGAGACGGTGAAGCCCGTCCGTCTCATTCTGCTCATCTCTGCCAATCACAGGCACGCCAACTTCTCCACGGCGGGCAAAGCCATCACTGTTCTCTTCCGGATCGTCACGGGGGAAGACTGGAATAAAATCATGCACGACTGCATGGTAAGACGTCCCCCGTACAGGTAGCCAGTCCCAGTCTGGGAAGATGCTCTCCATTCAGGATTACGGTCCCTCGTTTCCTGCAGTCGTTCAAGGCCAGCGGAGGGACTGGGTTCCTGTCTGCTAGCGTTGTTTTCTGTTATTCAAATTAGCCTGAGCAGCTCTGCTCACTTCGGTGTCAGCAGTTTGACTGAGGCTACTGCAGGAAAATTAAAGAAAATGAAATGCTGAAGTGTCTGCTTGCACCACCGTTGCAGACGAGGATGTTAAAACTTTCATATTGTGTCATTCAGATGAGCCGATCTCTGAAGTAGGGTTGGGCACCGAAAAACGTTTCCAAGTAGGAATCGGTTCCTAACGTCCAGTTCTGGAAGATTTTTGAATTTCGATTCCTTTTTTTCGGTTCCTAAAAGTCCACGCTATTTTTTTTTCTTTGTTTTTTTGTTTTGTTTTGATTTACTACACTAGTTTGTTGATGTTACTCCGCCCGGCGTACACAACTCCGCGCTAGTGGCGACGTCACATCCGTCACCACAACATGGATCCCAAGAGACGCCGCTCTCGAGTTTGGCTGCATTTCAGTCCTGGAAATGACGGCTACCTGGCGCAGTGAAACACCTGTGGGAAGCGTGTTACTGCCAAAGGAGGGAGCACGACTAATGTGGCAAAACTCCTTCGCCTGCATGGCATCACAAAAAAAAACGAGTGTACCGTATTTAATTCACTGCGTTGCTCCCGTCGCTTCTTCGACTTCAACAGAGTCCGTCTTCATCCAGAAACTCTTGCCTTCTCATATACAGTGGTACCTCTACTTACGAACGTTTCTACATACGAAGTTTTCAGGTTACGAAACGCATCAACGGGAAAATATTGCCTCTAGTTACGAAAGAAATTTCAGGATACGAAAGGCAAATATACAGTAGCGCTGCTACTCACAGCTCCCAGAGTTTACCGAACGTAAACATACTTGTAGCTGCTCTGCCATTGGCTATCGGCTAGCATCTTCCTGGCATCCCATTGGCTAGGAGGGCCCCTTGTCTGTATGAGCGTAACCCAGCAACCCAGGTAAACGAACAATTTTTTTGTCAGCGTTTATCTGTCTGTTTCTGGAAGAGCAGATATGGTCATCTTCCTAAACAAAAACTGTTGATTTCGTTTTTTGTTGGGCAAAATGTATTTTGGAGGCCAACTGTCAACCGTAAGTTGTTTAACATTTAGGCTGTAAGTGAATTCTGTATATGCATATGTGCATGCAAGCATGTGTAAGAATAAAAATGGCCTGTTGCCTGTGTAAATGTGTCAGTTTTTTTTTTTTTAATTAAAAAATTCTACTGTTAGATAAGTCACGATCTGTTGACCTACACATCAAAGAATCGGAATCGAGAATTGTTTTGAACAGGAATCGAAACAGAATCGGAATCGTTAAAATCCAAACGATGCCCAACCCTATTCTGAAGCTACGTTGTTGTAGAGCATGTCATCAACGTTTTCTTCCTCTTCTTTCTCCAGGTCCAGCCTCCATTCTGCACCCCAGACAAGCATCGCTACTGGGAGACCGACTGTGGCAACTACGCTGGAGCTCTGATCTACTTCTGCTCGTTCTACGTCATCATAGCTTACATAATGCTCAACCTGCTCGTAGGTCAGTGCCCGTTCGCTCGTGTTGCTCAGTTTCTGTGTTCTTGTTATTTTAATGTTTCTCACCATGTTTTTATCAGTACCTCCCTCTAAGCTTTAGAGCAGTCATTCCCAAAGTGTGGGCCGTGGCCCCCTGGTGGGCCGTCGCGGTACTGCAGGTGGGCCGTGAGAGGTCATTAAAATCCTCGACCTTTTAAAATATGTTTTTATTTACTGTGAAATATTAACGAACATGATTTAAAAACATTAATAAGTAATAAAAAAACCAGTTAAGTGTTATACTACCGTCATCTTAACTTAATATGACAAGCGTCACCTTATTTGTTGACCCCTTACATTAATGTCAGAACATACACTGCAAAAAAAGGGGTCTTCAAACAAGATAAAAACACTACAACTAAGGAAAAACGTACTCAAAACAAGTAAAAAAAAATCCATGTAGCAAGATAATTTCACTTGATAAGATTTCTTAAATTAAGATTGTAGGAACACTTGTTTCTAGATTTAAGAAAGGTATAGTTTGTTATTGAATCTTAAAACAAGATTTATTATGATGAGGAGAGGAGATGAGGAGGAAAAAAACGTAATACATCTTATTTTAAGTGTTAATTGTCTCATTTTAGGATTCCCTGCCTGTTTGAGACAAAAAAGTAAAGTTTTACTTGATATAAGATTATACTGATAAATTGAAGACTTAAAATAGGAAAGTAATTATTAAGCCTCCACTGCTTCCAAAGCTTCAATCATGTCACGTTTCTTTCACAACGTCGTTCCCGTTTTTGAATGACGACGTATATGAAGCAGCTTTCTAACGGGGGCGTTTCAGGTCGGACCCCCTGGTGTTCCTCCTGGTTCGTTACTAGAGCTTACTTTATTTAAGTCACATTTATCTCATCAAGAATGTGTATAAGATCCTACAAAATGAGCAAAGCTGTCAACGGGAAAACATGAAGAAATATAGATTTAAAGAAGTTTCACAACACCAGATAGACTTTTGATGTCTGATTTAAACTCAGTTTCAGGTTTTCATGTAAATGTTAAATGAAGTTAAAGTGTTGAAGTTTGGTGTTTAGAGTTGTGGTGGAGAAAATTAAAGTATTTTTATACATTTAGAATCCAAATTCCCACTTCTATTTCTCCATTAAAACAGTTTTCTGAAGTCTCTTACTTTACTGACCAGCAGGAGGCAGCAAACAGAACATTTCCAGTTTAATATCCTCAGAGTAAATGCAGAATGAGGACATTTTTGTTTCTGTTCTGGTGCTGATAAAGAGTCATCTGCTGGGTTTTACTGGTTGTTTTCTCCTCCCAGCATCAGTCAGAGACTAATTTCAGGTGAATCCACTGTTTTCCGCGATCGCAGCTGTCAGTGACACCTGCACTGTCAGGAACTGGGGCTGAGCAACAATTACAATTTTTAATCGCGATTAATCGCATTATTTCCCTGTTTTCCCTGATTGTGCTGAGCCACAATCATTTTGTTGGATTTTGTTTGTAGACTTTTTTAATTTTTTATAAAAACAGGATGACATTAATGCCCTGGCAGTGGCAAAAAGCTTTATTTTATTTGACATTTTTTAAGATGAGATTTACACTAAATATGTGTTAATGACAAGTGCTGATGTTAAAAGTGTTTGAACAACAAATGTTGTGACACTTTAGTACATATGGCAGCAGAACATTTCAATAAAAGTGACCTTTACACTACTTTTGAATTCATTATTTGATTTTGCGTATACAATGCGATTAATCGTGATTAATCAGGGAAACCATGCGATTAATCGCGATTAAAAATTTTATTCGTTGCCCGGCCCTAGTAATTATTAACGCTTGAATGAAAAATATACAGTATGAATCACAGAATAGAAGCAGTCTGGCGCCGGTGCACGTGCTCCGGACCCCCCACCGGTGCTGCTGCACCCATGCTGGGAGCTACGAGCCTAAAGTGCAGCTGCATTCATTACCGCGTGGATGCAGATGTGATGCAAACTACGCCGGGACGCCACAATAGCGATACGCATCTATTAATAGCACGTTCTGTCTCCAACAGCTATCATCGTGGAGAACTTCTCTCTGTTCTACTCCACCGAGGAGGACCAGCTCCTCAGCTATAATGACCTGAGGCATTTCCAGATCATCTGGAACATGGTGGATGACAAGCGAGAGGTGAGGACCTAGCTGTGGCTGGGAGACAGGTGAGGACAGGACAGCACAGGGAGACACGGAGATGATGGAAGCTGCACAAGAGCTAATGAGAAGAGTTCGAGGGAAGGGAGCAACTGGAGTAAAAGTAATCAGAGCAGCGGGTGTTTAATCCACAGCAATATAGACCTTTTAAAGACATCAAAGTTAAATAAAATAAAGTGCGCAGGAAGTCCCATTTGCAGCATCAGAGACATTTTGAATCATGTCCTCTCCTGGTGAACCCTGTCTGGCTGTGTCTCCAGGGAGTGATCCCCACGTCCAGGGCCAAGTTCCTGCTTCGTCTGCTCCGAGGCAGGCTGGAGGTGGACCTGGACAAGGACAAGCTGCTGTTCAAACACATGTGCTACGAGATGGAGCGTCTCCACAGCGGAGGAGACGTCACCTTCCACGATGTCCTCAGGTGATGCTCGTTGATATGCTGGATTCTGACGTGAAACCGAAGTCATTAACGGGCTCATATTGGTACCGTATCACCTCTCTGATGCACGGATTATTTTAAATATGTGACTTATTTTTCTGCAGTCTTGTCTTCATACAGTGATTCCTTTTTTTTGTGGTTTAAAAACCGCAAAAAAGTAGCGAGGCACTGCAGCGAAACAAGACAAAGGCTCAACTGTGTATGTGAATGTGAAGGTTACAGAAGCAAACGTGAGGACGGACGTTGACAGTGATACTTTATTTTTTGCGGTTAATGGGGACCCGGCCCCCCGACCCTAAATAATGTGTTTAAAATATGTTTAAAATCTGCAAAAAAAGTAGCGAGGCACTGCAGCGAAACAAGACAAAGGCTCAACTGTGGTCTTTCTGTTACCTTCACAGCCTCTGGTCTCTGAACCGTAGTAAAGAAACTGCTGGTATTTTGCTATTTTTGGCTCGTAATTAGCGGCTAACACGCTAACAACAACAAAAGAAACAGTCCGGTTTTCTCTACTTTATTCTGGCACTGCAGGAACTTGTAACATCACACAGGTTGTATTGTTGGGCTCCTGTCGGTTAACAGAGAATGTAAATCTATACACGCTGGGCTGCTGTTGATGCTCACTACACTTTTCATCTAACCCTGTTTTCGTTCTGCTGTCCTACGACACACACTACATTACCCATAAGGCCACACCATAACCCCTAAGGCCACCTTCTTAAAGGGGCCAGGCTGGCTCACAACATTTCTTTGCTGCAAGAGAACGTGCACAACATCCTGTGATGTTTCTGCAATTTTTTCTTGATTTTTTAAAAAAAATATATATTTCTGAAAAAAATCAGCGAATAACTAAAACCGCGGAACTTAAAGCACGAATTAGCGAGGGATCACTGTACGTAAAACAGAAGCAGCTGATGATCTACCTCTGCTCCTGATATGACCTGGAGCCTGTCGTTGCTGATGAAACTGCTCCTTCAGTCAAAGTTCATCACGTGAGATCAAGAGATGTGAAAATTCCAAAGACGGGAGGCTCAAAGGTATTATTGAAGACCAAATATGTTTTATTTACAAGTTTTTTTAGTTATTTTTTTAGCTGCAGGTCGGTTTTATTTCTCTCAAAGACTGAACTCATTGTTCCTTCATCCAACGTCCAGGTTGAAGTCTGCAGGTTTGATGCTCTGACACAGACTTGGACTGACAATATTCATTTTTGTTCCACAATAAAAGGAACTTATGAGCTCATAATCGTGCAGAGAGTGTGCAAACTGAGACTTTGTTAAATAACCGTCTGGAGGACAGCAGGGTGATACTTTCTAAACTTGCGGCTCCAAGTGATTTATCTCTTCTGGATTCTGGATGTCTGCTGTTTCATACGTGCGGTTTATTTATTTTTTTTTTGCTTTAAGTCTCTTATAATGTCTCTCATTCCACAAAGGCAACTTCTCACTGACTTTCCCGCCTCCCTTTGTTGCATTTGTGCGTTTGTTTCTGTGTGCGCGCCACCACGCAGCATGCTGTCGTACCGCTCCGTGGACATTAGGAAGTCTCTCCAGCTGGAGGAGCTGTTGGCCAGGGAACAGCTGGAGTACACCATCGAGGAGGAGGTGGCCAAGCAGACCATACCGCATGTGGCTCAAGAAGTGCCTCAAACGCATCCGGGCGGTCAGTCGCAGCCGAGCTCAGCTTTTCCTGTTCTGCATCTCTTTTTTTATATTCATGCGTGACGACGGCTGCTCGTGTGCGTTTGTGCGTGTGTGTGTGTGTGTGTGTGCTCTCACAGAAGCAGCAGCAGTATTCATTCAGCATCATCCACAGCCTCAGAGAGAGCCAGCAGCAGGAGCTGAACCGCCTGCTCAACCCCCCCAGCATAGAGACCACGGTGCCGAGCGAAGACCACAACACCAACAACCCAGACAACCCCTCACAGCCTGAAGTAAGGCCCCCCCGCTCCTAAACCACCCCCCCCCCCCGCACACACACTCGCACACGCTCACAGCTTGATGTTTCGCAAGCACATCACACGATCCGCAGGTATGCGCTTGCACCGGAGAAACAAAGGATGCCTTCCCTTTGTTTAGATGAGTGGCCTCCAGCAGCTCCTGAGCCCCACGTTGTCAGACAGAGGAGGCTACAGACAGGACTCGGCAGACCTGGGGAGACCGCAGAGGAAGCTGGGACAGTGGCGGCTGCCTGCAGGTGCGTGCGCCTCCGTACTCCCGTCTTTTTCAAGTGGCGTATTTCTGGGACATAAACTTTCCTGGAAGTTTCTCTGCACCGCTGATAAGACCCAGACGCTAGTTAACGGAGCCTGATTCGTGACAGAGGAGTAGGGATGGGAATTGATAAGATTTTTCCAATTCCGTTATCGATACCGTTTAACGATTCGATTCTCTTATCGATTCTAATTTGGGGAAAAAGTAGAACAAACAGTTTTATTAGCATCAATTTTTTTTACTTAGAAGTCACGTAATAATAATGGTCACTTAAATGTGCAAAAACACTAATAATAAACAATAAATAGGTTGTTTTGAAGCAAATAGTTTTGACTCAATGACTGAATGATCAATATCATCTGTTGAACATATACAGCAACTTGATTTTTCATCTCTATTTTCAATTTTGATATTAACTTGGGTAGAATATCGCAATATATCGTGATATTGCAATATCGGGATAATATCGTATCGTGACCCAAGAATCATGATGCATATCGTATTGCGAGGTTCTTGCCAATACTCACCCCTAGTTCACACCTCTGAACCGAGTCATCGTCCACAGAGAAAAGCTCGACCTTTCGCCGTCGGACAGACGTCTCATACAACTAGGGATGGGAATTGATAATATTTTTTAATTCCGATTCCATTATCGATACTGTTTAATGATTCAATTCTTTATCGATTCTCTTATGGATTCTAATTTGGGGAAAAGGAGAACAGTTTTATTAGCATCAATTTTTATTTACTTAGAGGTCACGACCTTACAAACTCAACAGCGATGTCAAAAGAGGCCCAAAGCCTGGATAACGTGTTAACTGTTGTAATATGTAACTGTGCAAATACACAAGAATGTGTAACATTTTACTAACAGATTTTTCCTAATAGGAATGAAAAAAATCTCCCTTTTAAAAGGATATATAAGCTCACTAAGCACTCAAAAATAATAATAAAGAAAGATAAATACTATCAAATACAACGGAACAGTACAAATCTGCAAATACTATAAAGAATAACAATTCTTTTGCAGAAAAATAATCATGTCTTCCAGCCTCTGAACCAGCCAGACTCTCTCTCTCGTCACGGTCATCTTCTAAATGTAACGCAGAAGGATTTCGTTTAATAGCATAGCGTTAATGTTATAGCGTGTTTTACAAAGAAGCACATAGGCAGCGGGATAGCTACTAACCAGAGTTACCAGAGGTGATCTTAGCTTGGCTACTGCTGCTGGGTTGAGATCCATCAGTCCGAAGTGTCAAAAACACGACAATCGTTATCACATGTTGTGTGCGCAAATGTTTCTGCATGTTAGTTAGGGGTGTAATAAAAAAATCGATTTCGCAATATATCGTGGTTTTCGGCCGCCCAATATAATATCGATTTTTCAGCTCCTAATATCAATATCATCAATATGTTGTAATGGATACTTAAATGTGTAAAAACACTAATAATAAACAATAAATACGTTGTTTTGAAGCAAATAGTTTTGACTCAATTTGTCCTCTGAATGATCAATATCATCTGATGAACATAAACAGCAAACTTGATTTTTCATCTCTACTTTTAATTTTAATATTACCTGGGTAGAATATCGCAATATATCGTGATATCGCGATATTGTGATAATATCGTATCACGACCCTAGTATCGCAATACATATCGTATTGTGAGGTCCTTGCCAATACTCACCCCTAATGTTAGCCGTGTTCCCTCCCGACGCTGTTATCTCCACTTTACAATGACTGCTAGTTGCCTTGTCGCCATCTTTCTTTGGTGAAGTGAAGCCAAACTTTGGAGCGTTTGAACCTGGTGGGCGCCATTGTTGTTTACAACTGCAATGCACGTGCTGAAACCGATGTAGCTTAATCACGTAAGTGCTTTCTGGAATTGACTGTGCGTAACTTGCGTAAATTATGTGAGATTCGTGCTGGTTGGAATCGATAAGAGAATCAACACACGGAACCGGTTCTCTACAGGAACCGGTTCTCGATTCCCAACCCTACAGCGGAGAGACCCCTGTATCTGGATAGGTCCGTTAAAAACAAACTTCCACCGACAGCGGCGGCCCGGAAGTCAGTAGTAGTGCATTTGGGTTTGGCTGGAAGGCTCTTGTGTTTGTGTCGCGTCAGGTCGCACCAGCGTCAAGTCCATCGTCTGGAAGATGAACCCCGTCAACGACGAGGCTTCTTCGGGGTCAGAGGTGAAGAAGTGGTGGACCCGTCAGCTGACCGTGGAGAGCGACGAGAGCGGCGACGACCTCATCGACATCTAAGCCGAGGTGCCGGGCGCCCGTGAGTCTCTGCAGAGGGGCTGCAGAGCTCTGATACGTGGTGTCTCTTCATGCCAGTGATGCTTTTCCCCCCGTTCTTACTGTTCAGAGGCTTCCGGAGGCTTCTGAACCGAGCTGCCGCTTCGGTTCCTGGCCTCCTGGGACGGCGTCACTTACTCTCCTACTGCTTCTTCTTCTCCATGCAGGAACATGTGGTGTCAGAGCAGGTCATCAGGTGGTTCAGGATGTTTCACGTCCATATGTGAGCAACCAGTCATCCTTTGATGTTAAACCGTTGTTTTTTTCCGCTTTTATTTCTGTTTGTGATAATGTGTCCTGTGATTGTTATAGTCAGCATTTTACTTAAATCAGGCCTCTTGTTCTTGTTAGGAGAAGGAAACGAAAGAAACTTTTGCAACTGCGACTGTGAATGTAATTCAGAGTTACATCTATCTGTATTTGTGAGGCATTAAAACATGAGCTCTTTTGTAAATCATTATAAATCCTTATCTTTATCAGATATTCTAATAAAGGCCCATTAGGCTTTTCAGAGCAAAAACGCTGCTCAGACTGTTTCTCTTACATAAAACTTTACAAAAAACTTTCAGCTTTCAGAAACAGAAGTGACGACCGTACAACAGACAACAAGACATAACTTTATATAATATATATATTAGGGCTGGGCAAGTTAACGCGTTATTATCGCGTTAACTCATTAATTTAATCACGCCGACAGTTATTTTGTTGCTCACATGCTTTTGTTTTGAAAAGTCTGTTACTGGCTGCTGCGGAACCGGAAAACAGTAAACATTAGTAAAAGCTAGAACAGACATGGAGAACGTTAAAAATCCGTGAACTTTACAGTTCAGGTAGAAACTCAGGTAGCAATATTAACAATTCTGTCTGAAAAAAAAAATTCTGGACTGTAACAAAACTATTGCGTCATTCCTCCATGTTCCATCAGATCTGCTCCATGTGTTCACTGTCCTGCTGTTCTCTAGCTGGTTACTGCAGTGCGGCTCCATCTAGTGGTACAGATGTGTAATGACAACAGAAAGTCCAGTCCTCCATTATAAAACAAATTCAGTTCTGTGGCCCATTTTTTAATTTTGTATTTTTGATCCAAGTCTAAAATTGAAATATAAAAAAAAAACAGGATTTTTTTTTCATTTTGTGTTAGATTAAAAAATGAAAAACGTAATAAAATGTCACTTTTAATTTTTTAATTTTTGATTGACAATTAAAAATGGAAAGAATGAATGATACACGGATTGGTAAAGTTACTGAACTTTAACATGGACATTTTCATTTTAAAGTTCTCCCAGACGGAGGATTCAACAGAAACAAGGTTATTTGTAACAACTGACAAGTTGAACTCCCCGTTAAAAGTTTCTGCTGTTACCTCAGAAATTACCTGTTTTATGTTCTGATTGTGCTGAGACACAATCATTTTGTTGGATTTTGTTTGTAGACTTTTTTTTATTATTATTTTTTATAAAAACAAGATGACATTAATGCCCTGGCAGTGGCAATAAGCTTTATTTTATTTTACATTTTTTAAGACGAGATTTATACTAAATCTGTGTTACTGACAAGTGCTGATGTTAAAAGTGTTTGAACAACAAATGTTATGACACTTTAGTTCATATGGCAGCAGAACATTTAAATAAAAGTGCATTTTACACTACTTTTGAATTCATTATATGATTTTGCATATACAATGCGATTAATCGTGATTAATCAGGGAAATAATGCGATTAATCGTGATTAAAGATGTTAATCGTTGCCCAGCCCTAATATAATTAGCTCTCACGTGTGAGAGAAAGGCTGTACGCCACATCTTAAACAGTAATCTACATCAGCGAAAACAACTTTTTATAAGCTTGAAACGTATCCAGAGCGATGAATCCCCTCCGGCCGGGAGTTCTTCATCTGAAATGAGTTTTACGTGCCGTTTATGCTCCACATATGATGCACAAACACGCCACACACACGTGGCCCGTTCCTCCTGATGCACGAGCCGTCTTGGCCTTTCATCATGACGCTGTAATTTAGTTCGTCTTATGTGAAATTTAATTGACCTGCTGTGTAAACGTACAGCTGTGTGTGAGCGGACAGATGCTGTTTAATGATTCTCCTCACGTGCGTGTGCTCACATCAAAGACCCAGCGCAGCCTCGGCCCGCTCTGAGCGGCGCTGCCCTCTCCTGGCTGCACGCTGAGCCGCTCCGGTGAGCTGATCACTACGCTTTGGTCCGGTCCTGTTAGTCCTGTTAGTCCCGATCCTTCCTACGCTCCATGTGCGGGATGAAAAGTGCAATGCTTTCCTCTCCACCTCCGTCCCGCCTCCCGTCCCTCAGCTGAGTCATCCAGGTGTCTCTCTCTCTCTCCTGCCACAGGCGGCGACTAATGATGACACTGTAACGTCATCTGCCGCCGCCAGCTTCAGCCTGGACGTGGATGAGCTCAGTTTTCAACCCGCCGCGCAAGATGGGTGCGCGTCCATCACGTCTGCGGGGTGAAACCCATTTTATCCAGCGACGTGAGCCCAGCGCACGCAAACAAGCGTACGCTAGGGATGCACGATAACTGTTTTTTAAAACCGATACCCATAACTTTCAGCTCCTTAAGGCCGATACTGATAACCGATAACACACACATATACCTAAGATCATTACATCAATACTATGAACAAAATCAAAAATAGTTTTGACTTTTTAAATTAACAGATTTTTTTTTTCCAATGAAAAACTATTGTCAAGCCTCTCAAACATTTTTCGAAAGCTATCAAACAAACCTATTTGATAGCTCACATCAACTTAAAGGTGGGGTAGGTGTTGTTTGAAAAACGGTTCCAGCAATCCAACTCAAGTGAGATTTTGAAAATATACACTCCCTCCCTCCTCCCAAAGGCTCCGCCTCCTCCTCTTCAGCTCACCCCTCGAAACCACGCCTTCACATGATTCACGACTACATGAACCGCAGGGAGGGAGGGAGGGGTGGGTGGGAGTGCATTGATATTTGATGGACGTATTAGGCAGCCAATGAAAGTAATGATGATCACTATTTTGATTGGTCAGAGTTTTTCTCTGATTATACCCTCTAGACTGGACCAAAACGTTTAGTTTTTTTTTGCAAACATTTTATTTCAGTGGGTGCAATGGGAATGTGAAAAGGTTTTCAGGCAATATTGTAAAAAGTGTAGCAAAAAAAGAACACCTACCCCACCTTTAAGGTTCATTACTGACTGATATAAAAAATAAAGGCTCCTTGAACTGATGGAAAAACATGCATCAGAATTACAAACTGAAAAAGATTAACATTTAAAGGATTTTGGCTTGTGATGCCATTTAAATTATTACCTTTAATTAAAGTAAATGAGGTTCAGTAGTTTTTATTTTTTATTTTTTAATCTCATGGAAGCTTTAGATGAGAGGAATGAGGGAGAGAAGAGACTGCTGCTGGCTTGCGCACGTTAGCATTAGCTTCCGTTAGCTCACATTAGCGCGATTTCAAAACTCCATGGAAGCGATTGTTATGTTATGTTGGCTGATCAGGTTTTACGTATTAAAGCTTGTGCTTCCCTCCTCGTAGAATTCACTCGGAGGATTCATCACAAATAACCACCAAACTATCTTCTTCTGAAACTTTAACGAAGTTCCACGCCGCCATGTTTGTTGTGATCAGTACGCTGTGCTGCAGGCTGCATTCAATGTGTAACGTAAATTCCCACGTTCCCTCCTTTGTTAGTCGTTCTTTCAGCCTTTTCTATTTTTTTTCTTCTTTTATGTGTACCGTGGGAGAATACTGCGAATATCGATTCAAGTCAGCAACTACTAACATTATGACCGAGTTAACGAGTTGTTTTCTGGCATGAGGGGGTATTCTTGATTTTCCTTGAGTAATTGTTTTTCTGATTATGCTGACGTCACTTGAACATAACATTCACTGCCGGTCATTCAAGGCTCAGAGGGAGCGAGGCACTGCCGTGTTGACAAAAATATATATGTTATCAGGGCTATTCGTCGTGATATCGGACTTATCGGAATGACGTCATCATTTCCTGTTAGTTATCGTGCACCCCTAGCGTACTCTGAGCTGCATGTGTGTGCATCAACCCCTCAGCCCGCTCGTGTTCCTTGATGATGTATCTCTTTTGGGTTTTTGTGGCTCCGGGTCGGATCGGGCCTATACGTTCTGCTGCATTTTCCTTTAACAAGAGTTCTTGTCAGACACAGAATTAGCCTATTAAACGAAACGCGGCCTTCGTCTTTTCTACTTAAGAGCCTCTTAAGTTTCGCCGATGATGGAGGGTGCGCCGGCTCGGCCGGATAATGAACGTAAGGCAAAGCAGAGAAAGTGCGGGGAAGCGGCTGCCTGTGGGACGTCGACTCTATAGAAATCATGATTTAATCACACGTTCCAGTTTGCGGTGACTGAGTCTTCTCCTCGACATACGGTCCTGTAGGGAAACAGTGTGACATCAGCCATCCTGCCAATCAGCTGTCTTTAATCTATCCTTTCTCACTTTCTTCACGTCAACCATCGCCTCTTAAGCTCCACTTAACTGAGCGCTCGCTCATCAAAGGCCCTTTTCTCTCCCTCTTATTTTTTTTTTTTTTTCAATTTTCACCCTGCGTGGTAGAGCACTTTTTTTTTTTCTTCTTTCTTTTCTGGTCTTTTAATTGCCTCTGCATCTTACCGACTCCGACGGGGCCTGTTGTTTTTACCCTCTCTATTGTAATTTACCCACTTCTCCCTCCTGCACGTCCGGCGCTTATTTAGGATCTAATTGAGGCACTTTGGTAATTCAGGAGGAAGTTCTTAAGAGCGGAGGGAGTGGGAGAGCGTCTGTGAATCACCATTACCTGTAATTAAAGTACATGATGGCTTTGATAGCTCGGCTCCCTCCTGTTGAGCTGTCGTACTCAGAGCCTGCAGGGACGGCGTCACACCGACCGACTGTACAGCGGTGCGGCGCCATCACGGGCGCAGATACTGCAGGCGTGACACGGAGCGACCTGCTCGACCTGCAGCACGGGTACGTGCACCTTCACAGCTCAGGGTGACGCCGTTCGGGATGCGGCGTCACCCTCCTCCGGCGAGTCTGAATCCATGTTTCTGAGGCTTCACGGAGAGAAGACGTGACGGATGTGATTAGGAGCCAGAAATCAGACGTGATTGCTCTGGAAGGTGCCATTGCTTCCTGTTTCAAATGGCTGCGAGGCGCGAGCAATTAGATCGTAGCCGAACTTTCTTCTGCACCCGTCCGAGCCGAGCGCGCTTTCCACGCCCGGGTTGACCACGTCTGTCCTCGAGTTGGTTTCACCTGGACTGCAGCTTCATCTCTTCTCCCTTTGAAAGTGATGGAAGCTCCACAGATACTGCCTTGAGTGACGAGTCAAACATGTTAAGAGGAGAAGCCGGCGATCGCAGCATCACTGAGATAGAGAGGTGAACTAGGGGTGCACGGTAACTATTGGGACGATAACAGGAAATTATGACGTCATTCCGATAAGTCCGATATTACAACGAATAGCCCCGATAACATAAATATATTTTTGTCAACACGGCAGTACCTCGCTCCCTCTGAGTCTTAAATGACCAGCAGTGAATGTTATGTTCAAGTAACGTCGCCATAATCAGAAAAACGATTTCTCAATCAGGAAAATCAAGAATACTCCCTCATGCCAGAAAACAACTTAACTCGGTCATAATTTTAGTAGTTGCTAACGTGATCGATATTTGCAGTGTTTCCCCTCATGTTACACATAAAAAAGAAAAAACTAGTAGAAACTAGACTAGTAAACGAGGGAACATCGGAATTTACGTTACACCTTGAATGCAGCCTGCACTGTGCTGATCACAACAAACATGGCGGCGAATATATGAAACTTCGTTAAAGTTTCAGAAGAAGATAGTTTGGTGGTTATTTGTGACGAATCCTCCGAGCGAATTCTACGAGGAGGGAAGCACAAGCTTTAATACGTAAAACCTGATCAGCCACCTACAACATAACAATCGCTTCCATGGATTTTTAAAATCGCGCTAACGTGAGCTAACGGAAGCTAATGCTAACGTGCACAAACCAGCAGCAGTCTCCCCTCTCCCTCATCTCTGTCATCTAAAGCTTCCATGATATAAAAAAAACAAAAAAATCACTGAACCTCATTTACTTTAATTAAAGGTATTAATTTAAATGGAACCACAAGTCAAAATCCTTTAAATGTTAATCTTTTTCAGTTTGTAATTTTGATGCATGTATTTCCATCAGTTCAAGGAGCCTTTATTTTTTCATATCAGTCAGTAATGAACCTTATTTAAGTTAATGTGAGATATGAAATAGGTTTGTTTGATAGCTTTATGAAAATGTTTGAGAGACTTGGAAAACAGTAAATATCTGTTCATTTAAAGAGTCCAAACTATTTTTGATTTTGTTTATAGTATTGATGTAATGATCTTAGGTATATGTGTGTGTTATCGGTTATCGGTATCGGCCTTTCGGAGCTCAAAGTTATTGGTTATCGGTATCAGTTTTAAAAAACAGTTATCATGCATCACTACTGTAAACTGTCACAGACAAAGCTGAAGAGTCCCAGCAGAAACAGCAGAGTGGAGAAAAGCCTCCTGACGCTGAGCTACTTGGACCCAGTGACTCTCATTGCCTGTAGATTTGTGAATGTGATGGAGAACTACACCTCATCTGTGTTCTCTAAAGCTCCATAATCTATAATCTCCATCCAGCTGCTGTGTCCAGCTCTTCCTTTCAGATCCGTGTTGTGAAACTTTCCACACGTTCCTGGCCTCATAAATAAGGTGGCGGCAGCGCCCGCATCTCATGTCAGCATCCGCCCCGGGTCCGGGCCCGATCCCGTCCCTGCGTTTTGAAACAGATGGCTACTACTACGGTAAAAAAGTAGCAAATTATTTTAACAGCAGGCGGCAAAAGCAATTAACAGCTGGTATAATGTGTTGATTAAAACCTATTCCAGTCTCAGTGACCGGGGAGGGGAAGGAAGAGCGAGTTTCTGTTCAGTCGGGTGGCACCGGGTCAAGACCTGACGAGATGTGAACGCATCCAAAACAGACAGTCTGGCTGCTTCGATCACGTGAAGTGGATGTGCAACTTTAAGATGAAAGGTTCAAGCCGGGATGGACATAGCCGTGTCTTCTCTGTCTTCACCTTATTCAAAATAAAATTATTTAAAAACTAGGGCTGGGCAAGTTAACGCGTTATTATCATGTTAACACATTAATTTATTAACGTCAACATTTATTTTATCGCGCATTAACGCATGTTGCTCACATGCTTTTGTTTTGAAAAGTTTGTTACTGGCTGCTGCAGAACCGGAAGACAGTAAATATAAGGAAAAGCTAAAACAGACGGTAAAAATCCGTGAACTTTACAGTTCGGGTAGCAACTCAGGTAGCAACAATTCTAGACTGCAACAAAACTTGGCGTGATTCCTCCATGTTCCATCAGATCTGCTCCATGTGTTCACTGTCCTGCTGTTCTCTAGCTGGTTACTGCAGTGTGGCTCCATCTAGTGGCACAGATGTGTAATGACAACAGAAAGTCCAGTCCTCGATTATAAAACAAATTCAGTCCTGTGGCCCATTTTTTAATTTTGTATTTTTGGTCTAAAATTGAAATATAAAAAAAAACAGGCTTTTTTTTTGTTTTTTTTGTGTTAGATTAAAAATCGAGAAACGTAATAAAATGTCACTTTTTATTTTTTAAATTTTTGATTGACAATTGAAAATGGAAAGAATGAATGATACACGGATTGGTAAAGTTACTGAACTTTAACATGGACATTTTCATTTTAAAGTTCTCCCAGACGGAGGATTCAACAGAAACAAGGTTATTTGTAACAACTGACAAGTTGAACTCCCCGTTAAAAGTTTCTGCGGTTACCTCAGAAATTACCTGTTTTAATAATGTTCTGATTGTGCTGAGACACAATCATTTTGTTGGATTTTGTTTGTAGACTTTATTTGATTTTTTTATAAAAGCAGCAGAGGCAGCAGAACATTTAAATAAAAGTGCATTTTACACTACTTTTGATTTCATTTGATTTTGCGTTTACAATGCGATTAATCGTGATTAAAAATTTTAATCATTGCCCAGCCCTAGTAAAAACGTTCGATGTATAAAAGTTGAGCAAGTCTGAATCCAAACTCCATATCTGTCTTAAATCTCACACAAAACCCCAGAAAGGTTAACTCCCTGCTTTTCTGCGTCTCTGGTGATCGATTCGTGATTGTTTTGTGGTTATTTGGAACGTAAATCCATCCATCATCTATACCTGTTCAGTCCTCTGCAGGGTCTCAGGGATCTGCTGGAGTCTATCCCAGCTCTCTTCAGGTCTACAGTCAGGGGTCCACCTGGACAGGTCTCCAGTCCATCACAGGGACAACCATGCACACTCACAATCAGTCCTCCAGGTGATCTAGAACCACCAGTTCACCTGACATGCAGGTCTTTGGACTGATGGAGGAAGCTGGAGAACCTGGAGGAAACCCAGGTGAACCTGGAAACTCCACACAGAAAGACCTGCTGAGGTTCAGACCAGGAACCTTCTAGCTTCATGTGCCTTTTTTTCCCCCCCATTTTACATTAAAACTTTATAAATACGAAGAGCGCAGGGCGTCATCGTGTTCAAGACCTCCTCAACTGCAGTCCACTGTCGCCCCGGCGAACAGAGAGGCTTTATTTTATCTTTGAGCCAGAAAATCTCATTTTTTGCTAAACGACTAATCAGTCCCATTCATCTGGCGATGCGTCCCCAGCTCCTCGGCGCTACACCTGGCTCTGGCATCCTTAATTACCGGAAGGCAGGCTTTGTCTGATCCGGAGCCAAGATTGGGTTATGAGCGGCAAATTCAGAAGGAAATCATACAGGCTCAAACCAAGTCAATTACCCACCAATCAAAGTAGAAAAGCCTGTAATTGCAGGGTAACAGCGAGGGGCTCCACTCCGGTCAGAGCACCGAGGGTCTCAAACGCAGGAAACAATGCGCACCTGCAGGGGGTGCTGTGCTCCAACTATTACATTTCACCACGGCAGGCGATCTTAGGATCACTTGAAAAGCGTTTTTAATGTGACCGTAGCCCTTAGTGAGACATTCCCTCATAATTTCAGGTTTTTACTCTGCTATTATGTCAAATTGTGCATCTGGAGTTTCTGAGCAGGAAATGGAAGAGACATTATGAAGAGAGAGAGAAAGCACTTTTAATTGAAAAGTAGTCAGAAAATATTTAAAAAAGAAAAGCGCTCAGGAATGACTCCCACAATGCAGCGGCGAAAGAGGAAGTTGCATTTCATTAGAAATATTTCATTTCAGGGCATTTGCATATAAAGAGATGTCTTCAAAGAAGGCAAATCATTTTTGCATTTCTTTGTAAAAAAGAAACTACATCCCGTGCTGCCTTTCTATCCCAGGATCAGGTCAAGGCGCTCTGGTAGTTTGTCATCAGCCGTCGAGGGTCTTCAAAGCAAAAGAAAAAAGAAAACAATACAATACAACATCACATGGCGCCGCAGGTCAAGCTGAAGAAGCCCGGCTCTCTGAACATTCACACAAAACAACAACCGGCTCCGTGCTCATCACCCCCCCTCGCCCCACACCTCCAATCCTTTACTGGTGAAATTTTAACGCCCGGTGTCTCTCGGTGCGTCCGGCCTGAGTTTGCAGCCAGAGGTAAGCTGGGAGACGTGCAGCAGAGGCCGTTCGCTGATGACAGAAACCCCCGCCGGGCTGCAGGATGGGATGGTTCGGGACAGCGCAGGTACGAGCTGACAACTTCAATCTCTCCCTTCCTTTTTTCCCTCCCTCCCTCTCTCTCTGTTGTTTGCCCACGTTTGAAGACGAACAATCACGGCATCAAAGGACGGCGCTGTTGTCTCGTACGCAGACCCCTCTGGTCCCCGTCGCAGTCGCATGCAAATCTTCCTTACTCCAGAAATCCGAGCGGTAAAAGTTGCCTGGTGCGCTGCGAGAAGCGAACGGCGTCGAGCCTCGTCGGGTGTCCTCCCTGGATTGTTCCAGATCATTTTCTGCCTGGTTTGGCACAGCCGTGAGTTTTTAAAGGGAGCGCATTTCTGATTTGAAAATAAGATTTTTGATATTTGCCAGAACAACTTCACAGCAATTCTCGCAACAATTGATTCATAGGCAACTGGACTTGTCTAGAAGACGGTTGGCGTCTTATCCAAGCGTAACCACACCTCATGCCTAACGACCTTAGGCATGTCCACCAGTGGCCCCACCCGCTCCTAACGACTGTCCTTTCACTGGTGTGGCTCTGACCCAAACAAAGGGTCCAGCGAAACTCCATCAACGAAGTATTGTCTTTGGAAAGTGTTGGGTGCACACCTCCACAGAGGTTAAACACCTGAGTCATACTCCACTGTTTGTCTGACTGGTGCGGACTAGTCAGACCGATGCGTTGAGAACTGATGAAGCCGCTTGGATAAGAGGCGGAACGTCTTCTAGACAAATCTAAGTCCAGTTGCCTGTGATTCAACTGTTGCGAGATTGGAATTGACCTGGATAAATTTCACAGCAATTCATTTCCCACTGAGGACAGGAAGTGACAGCAGCCAAATCACAGGGATAAATACTTATTTCGCTCTCTTTAACTGCTCCGGCAGACCTGAAGTTACCGGTTGGTTTGCAGGAGTAATGGAGGCCGAGGGGACTGGGAGCCAGTGAAGTCTGGCTGCTGTTGTACCAGTCTCTGGGAGGAGGAGGCCGGCGCTGCCGTTTATTAACCCACGCTCCAGCCCCGACAGAGGTATGACCAAGAAACAGACAAGTCACAGAGAGAGAGAGATGTGCGGCTCATCTTAGAGTCGGCGTGCGTGGCCAGTTTTAATCACATTAATAACTAGAGAACAACAAAGGTTTTCAACAGCGATTCTCATCTGGTTACAAAGACTGGCGTGAATCATCTAACATCTTAAAGCTTTAACCCGTTACCATTCCGATGGTCCATAATTTACGTAATTTACAAAAACTAAACCGTAATTTACACAGCTCATACAGTCATGGCCAAAAAGTTTTGAGAATGACATAAATATTACAATTGGAAAAGGCATTTTTTATCACCAAACTGCCCTTGGATGGTTGGGAGAAGTTGCTCTTGGGCTCCAGGGCGCCCGAGAAAGTCCAGCCAGCACCGGGACCGTCTCCTGAAGGTGTTTCAGCCGCGGGATCGGGCCGTCACCAGTGCAGAACTTGCTCAGGAAATGCAGCAGGCAGGTGTGAAGCCAAAGACTTTTGGAGGAAGGCCTGGTGTCAAGGACGGCAGCAAAGAAGCCACTTCTCTCCAGTAAAAACATCAAGGACAAACTGGTATTCTGCAGAAGGTGCAGGGACTGGACTGCTGAGGACTGGGGTAAAGTCATTTTCTCTGATAAATCCCCTTTCTGATCTGGAAGAAGGCTTGTTCGGAGGAGACGAGGTGATCGCTACCATCAGTCCTGTCTCATGCCAACAGTGAAGCATCCAGAGACCAAGGGTCAACGGAGTGGAATCTCTCACAATCCTGCCTAAAAGCACAGCCATGAATAAAGATTGGTACCAGAACGTCCTCCGAGAGCAACTTCTCCCAACCATTCAAGGGCAGTTTGGTGATGAAGAATGCCTTTTCCAGCATGATGGAGCATCTTGCCATAAAGCAAAAGTCATAACGAAATGGCTTGGGGAACAAAACATTAAGATTTTAGGCCCTTGGCCAGGAAACTCCCCGGATCTTAATCCCATTGAGAACTTGTGGTCAATCCTCAAGAGGCAGATGGACAATCAAAAACCCACCAATTCTGACAAACTCCAAGCATTGATGATGCAAGAATGGACTGAATCAGTCAGGATTTGGTCCAGAAGTTGATTAACAGCATGCCAGGGAGAACTGCAGAGGTCTTGAAAAAGAAGGGTCAGCACTGCAAATATTGACTTATTGCATGAATTATGTGTAATTCTTAATAAAAGCTTTTTAAACTGATGAAATGCTTCTAATTGTATTTTATTATAACATAGAAACACCTGACAAAAACATATAAAACTCTGAAGCAGCAGACTTTGTGAAAATGTAATATTTGTGTCATTCTCAAAACTTTTGGCCATGACTGTATGTCACATGAGGTAGTCATGCGACATATCTTTGGAAAGCTAAGATTCTTGAGATTCAATCGATGCAAACCATTTCAGGGTATAATCATAACAGCAGGTACAATCAACGCCTGTGTCACACCATAAACAGACAAACAAACAGTTACGAAATCGACGCAACTCATCTTATAAGCCTTATAAAACTCGTCCGATCAAAAATATTCCCACAAAAATGGCCTGGTTACATTCACAAAGGTCCAGTCGATCCAATCCAGTAAAGTATTTAGTCCAAAATTCATTATTATACCAGTAAATATCCACAAACAGCCGCTGCATCATTTAAAAATTAGGCGGTCGACGGTCGAACTTCCGGGCTTTGTTCGCTGTGACTCGCCGTTTGCGTGTTTCATAATCGATTCTTTGATTTTAAAATGGAGGGGGTCAGCTGACCTTTAGATTGACACCTCATACGGCCATATAGCAGCTTCCGTGTCCTGTCCACAGCCTACAACACCCAATGAGGACCAGCGTTGAAAGGAAGCCCATGCCCCCATTGTGTCGTGTAAAAAGTGAGCCAGTTAGAACCAATCGTGATGATGACTGGCGCATTGTATAGCCAATAAAATTGTGAATACAGCGATGTGTTGCTTCAGGGGGCGGAGACAAAGGCACAACCAGAAACTACCTGCGTAACGCAGCCCAGTCAAAACGGGCGTCAATGCGTCATTTATGAAATTATGTTTATGTAAAAAAAATGCTGCTAATAACCTGTAATTGGTTATAATTGTAAATGTGTGTGAGTATGTGAATAATTTGCTATGTTTGCTGTGTTGTAAAAGGTAGTTATAACTTTTATCTTAGATATGTGGCCATGGTTATCCAAGTGTCCTTTCGGAGTCTTCAAATGGACATTTTTGGAAACACCTAGACATACTCTTCCAGAAACATGTGTAAAATACTCATTTTTTGTGGTATTGTTATCAAATTTGAACTTGCACTAGGTAAGGCTTCACGCTGTGGTCCTATTGTGTTTTCCAGCTAATAAGTCACAGCTGCACTCATATGCAGACATCTGTTTACAAAAGAAAATAAAAAAGAAATAAAAAACTTATATTTCAGTGTGTTCAAACTTAGATTACTCAATGCTAGTAGCACTTACAGTGATTCTGACAGTTGGGGGAAAAACCTCAGAAGGTTACCTTTCAAAAGAGACCATCCATGTGCTACAAACGGTTCAAGAACAGCTTTCAATTTACTTTGGGTATGCCTTGGATAGGCGTTTTAGGCTAATTTTACAGGAGCTCTATTAAACAGGGTTAGGGTTAGGGTTAGGGTTGAAAATGTGTCCAGATCTTATTTGGTCTCTTTTTCAGAAGCAGTCGGCTCTCAGGATTTTCATTTGCTTTTAAATCCAACATCATTTCTAAAACGATGCAGAGAAGGTGCTCTGTTTGAGGAACGTCCATCAGCAGAAGTGTCGTTCTTCAGGGAGCACATGAATACAGAACAGCCAGAACCAGCGTTCAGAAATCCATCATGAACCTTTCAAACTACTGTGAACTATTTAAAACCTCCTGGGGGAACAAGGGGAGGAACCTGTGCTTCACCAACGCTCTGTGCAGGTGGGACGCAGCACTGGACATGCTGTCATGGGCTACAAGGAGGGTTTCCCTGAGCAGGTAAGGGTTCTGGGGTCGTCTTTCAGGACCTCTGAGTTCATTGGAGCATCGCTGGTTCTTTCACAGGGCCAAAACAAGCCCCTCCGCTGAGTTTGAATCTTCTCACGCCGACCTCCACATTCTACGTGAAAACACAGCCAACAGAAACACAGCAACCATCTCGGTTCCGCCTTCATCTTATCCCTCTAGTTTGCCGTTCGGTGCTGTTGATGTCACTGCGTGTTCTCCATGAAACCAGCGCAGAACTGATCCGTGTGTGAACAAAGCAACACTTACACATTTGTGAAAACATCAGTGGTTCTGAACTACGGACAAACTCTCGTCCCGCCTCCGTGCAGGAACCAGAGCCCATGAGGAGCGCTCATGAATGTCGCCGTCATTCTCAGGCTTCGCAACGTCGATGTGGACTGATGTTTTCCCTGTGGATGCTCTTTCGGTTCCTGGATGTGCTTCGACGCCAAGCGGCGGCAGCCCCACGGGGTCTTGCTTTGTCGAGGACTTCCAGGGTTCAGAGGTCGATGATGCACCTGAGCACCTGCAGAAAACAGGTCACGACACCCCGACGAAGCTGCCTGGACACACCTGCAACCCACCAGCAACTCTGAGTGGTTTCACTGGACCAGCACTGGAAGACATTTTTAACAGATGAAACATGTTTCCTTGTTTCCTGCAGACTCATTTATTGGAGCTTCTAAGAGAATCCAAGTTTGTAGGCAGTTAAGAAATTTAATGTGCTGTAAATTTCCTTCCCACAACGCAGCCACGTCAGCTGTTCCCCCAATGATGAGGTCTCTTACAGACGGAGGCAACGCAGTCAGTCCGTGTACATGTGTTGATTTGCATCCAACTTTATGCTTTCTATGAAACATTTTCTCTTCACCTCTGGGATGATTAGCTGACATCATTAACTGCATCGCTCACTTCCATCCAGGTGAGTGATGTCACGGCTAACAGGATGAAATAAAATGCTTTTTCTTTGCTCTGCACCTTTATCTCCAGACCTGAGAGGTTTCTCTTCCTCGGGCTCTTCTTACGTGCGGCAGGTGGACCTGCAGGATGAGGATGCACCTTTACACCTCCTTAACGCTGGTCCCGGGGGGTGAGGGTTCATGCTAATTAACAAGCAGCGAGGTCACGCAGCCAGTCTGAAACCATCCGCTATTTACTCATAAACAGGCACTTTCTTACGATCGGAAAGTTCTGCACAAGTTCTGCTTGGGAATCCGGAGCAGGATTCTAGCGGATATAAGTGCAGATCTACTCACATAGGCTTCAAGAACGAGGCCCATGCAGCGACGCCACCGGGGCGGTTTGCAGCTGAGCGTGAAGGAGCCGTGATACCAATTAGCACCTCTGAATCTGAGGCCATGTTCTTCGGTGGGAAAAAGGCAGATCAGAAGTGTCTGACGTTCCTCTCCGTGGGCTAGACGGGTGGATCATGGTGATGCCTGCTGGTCCAGAGTCAGAACACCTGGAACCTGGAAGGTGCAGAGAAGAAACTAAAAACTGAAGCAGAGCAGCTTTGTTGCCACAAGCTGGAAGAGATGAATCTGTTGTTTTAGTGTGGGTTCGGTAAACCAGGAAAACCTGGTGCTAACGAGCTGAAAGCAGGAACTGTCAGCACCATATCACGTTGAAATTAAATTAAATTAAGTGAAAAATACTTTATTAATCCCAGAAGGGAAATTCAACATTGTAGTAAGGTTTTTTTTTTCAACAATAAATAAATGACAGCAGTAACCTTTGACCTTTGACAACGGAGTTGCTGTTGCGGCCGGACTTCCTGTTGGTGGTTTCCTGTTGGTGGTGAACTCTGAACGGTTTTGAGTCCTTTAACCTTTTATAATTTAAATCTAAACTCGATTTGGTGATAAATCTACACTGCTGGTGTAAATGGTAATCTGAGCACCCGCACGTAGTTTCCGTTTTGCACATTTTCCTCTGAGTTTCTCACTGCCGTTAATCGCCGGCTCTTTAGCCTATTAGCTTGTTAGCATGGCTTCTTCTCCCTCTGTTTCTCCCTCCCGCTGCTCAGTATGTGAAATGTTCAGTTATTCCTCTGCCTCCTTTAGCGAGAGTGGTAAATGCTTAAAATGTAGTTTATTCATAGCTTTGGAGGCGAGGCTCAGTGAGCTAGAGGCACGGGTCCGCCAATTTGACCATAGTCCGTCAGATACGACAGGTAGCCAGGCTAACGTAGCGGCGGAGCGGCCTAGTATAGCTGCAGTTAGTTAGCAGTCCCCTGTGGCACCCGAGCAGCCGGCCAGTCAGGGCAGCTGGGTGACGGTTCGGAGGAAGCGTAGCCCAAAGCAAAGGCACGTGGAACACCATCACTCGCTTCACGTATCGAACCGTTTTTCCCCACTCAGCGACACACCCGCTGAGAAACCCACCCTGCTGATTGGCGATTCTATAGTCCGGTATGTGAGGCCGGCAGCCACGACAATAGTGAGGTGTATCCCGGGAGCCAGGGCGGGCGACATCGAGGCAAATTTGAAGCTGCTGGCAAAGAATAAGCGTAAGTACAGTAAAGTTATTGTACATGTCGGCACTAATGACACCCGGCTACGCCAGTCGGAGGTCACTAAAATTAATATTGAGTCGGTGTGTAACGTTGCAAAGAGCATGTCGGACTCCGTAGTTTTCTCTGGCCCCCTTCCTAATTTGACCAGTGATGATATGTTTAGCCGCATGTCATCACTCCGTCGCTGGTTGTCGTGGTGGTGTCCAGCAAACGACGTGGCCTTTATTGACCATTGGCCTGATTTCTGGGGAAAGCCTGGTCTGATTAGAAGAGACGGCATTCATCCCACCCCGGATGGTGCAGCTCTTATTTCTAGGAATTTGGCCGATTTTCTTAGACGCTCCCCCTGACAATCCAGGGTGGAGGCCAGGATGCAGAGCTGCAGTCTTACACGCTTCTCTGCTGCTTCTCGAGAACCGTCACCCACCTCTAAAAATAGAGAAATCAACTATGTAGCTGCTAATGTTAACATGGTGCCGAACAAAAAACAAAAAACATAGAATTGGTGTCAATTCCCCGTCCTCCAAAAGTCTACTTAGCGCGCTGTGATAGGGGCGTTAACCAAAATAATTTGATAAAAATAAAAACTGTCAGACACGTGGAGCCAAGAGAACTTGTAATTAGATGTGAACTACTGAATGTGAGATCTCTTGGCTCTAAGTCTGTTAATCAATGATCTTATTACTGAGACTCGTTGCGATGTCTTCTGCTTATCAGAAACATGGCTTCAAGACGGGGAGTATGTGAGCTTAAATGAGGCTACGCCACCAGGTTATATTAATTATCATATTCCCCGGAGTACGGGTCGAGGTGGAGGAGTAGCAGCTGTCTACAACTCCAACCTACAAGTAAAAACAAAACCCAAATGTAATTATAATACATTCGAAAGCCTCACGCTCAGTCTAACTTTTCCAAATTGGAGATCAGAAAAGTCAGTCTTGTTGGTAGTGGTGTATCGGCCACCTGCTGGTGCTTATCTGGAGTTTCTGTCTGAGTTCTCTGATTTTTTAGCTGGTTTAGTGCTCAGCTCAGACAAAGTCATCATAGTGGGCGACTTTAATATTCACATGGATGTCGACAGTGACAGCTTTAAATTAGCCTTTACATCTCTCTTAGATTCACTGGGCGTCTCACAAAAAGTGAAAGAACCGACTCACTGCTTTAATCATGTCCTGGATCTGGTTCTCACCTATGGTATAGATACTCATCACCTGTTAGTGTCGCCGCTGAATTCTCTTCTCTCGGACCACTTTTTAGTTACATTTGAGTTCAGCATTTGTGGCATTAAAACAGAAAATGAAACGTGTCATTACAGCAGATGTCTTTCTGAAGAGATGCTGTGAATAATTTCAAGGAGGTCATTCTCTCTCATCTCCTATGGTGGAATATGATAGAATAAATGAAGGCAACGACCTGAATTTTACTCCAGCAGATATTGATTACCTTGTTAACAATACTGCTGATATGTTACATTCAGCCTTGGATGCCGTCGCTCCTCTGAGGAAGAGGGTTTCTTATCTTAGGAGCTCAGCTCCCTGGTATAATTCACATATTCGTATGCTGAAGCAGAATGCACGTAAAATGGAAAGGAGGTGGTACTCCTGTAAATCTGTGGATTCCCATCGTGCTTGGAGAGATAGTTTAATAGTCTACAAAATAGCCCTACGTAGAGCTAGAACATCTTATTATTCTTCGTTAATAGAAGAGAATAAACATAACCCACGTTTTCTGTTCAGCACTGTAGCCAGGCTGACAAAGAGTCACAACTCTGTTGGTCCATGCATTCCTGCTACTCTCAGTAGTGAAGACTTTATGAGCTTTTTTAGCGGGAAAATAATTAAAATTAGAGATGAGATTGGCCAGGCCCAACTGTCGACGGCTGTGAACGTCCCTGCAGCTTCGTTGATTTCTTCCGTTTCTGATTTGACTCTGGACTGTTTTTTCTCCTGTGGGCCTCTCTGAGTTGACCTCAACTATCAGTAAAGCTAAACCATCTACATGTCTGTTGGATCCCATCCCAACTCGACTGTTCAAAGATGTTATGTCCTCTATTGGTATATCAATTTTGGATCAGATTAACCTATTTTGCAATTAGGATATGTACCACAGGTTTTTAAAGTTGCAGTCATTAAACCTTTGCTCAAGAAACCATCCCTTGACCCGGACATCTTGGCAAACTATAGACCAATATCCAACCTTCCATTTATCTCTAAAATCCTGGAAAAAATAGTTGCTAGCCAGTTAGGAGAACACCTGCATAGAAATGATCTATTTGAGGTCTTTCAGTCAGGGTTTAGATCTCATCATAGCACAGAAACTGCGCTGATTAGAGTCTCCAACGACCTCCTTATGGCCTCGGATAATGGATTAGTTTCTGTCCTGGTTCTGTTGGACCTCAGTGCTGCTTTTGATACCGTTGATCACGGCCTTTTGCTGCATAGATTAGAGCACACTGTTGGAATTAAAGGGACAGCATTAGACTGGTTTAAGTCATACCTGTCTGACAGGTTCCAGTTCGTCCATGTTAATAACGTTTCTTCTGCACGGACTAGGGTCTGCTATGGTGTCCCACAGGGTTCAGTTCTGGGACCAATCCTTTTTACTTTATACATGTTGCCCTTGGGAAAAATTATCCAGAGCCATGGCATAAACTTTCATTGCTACGCTGATGATACGCAGCTGTACTTATCTATGAAACCAGAGGAAACAAAACCTTTGGCTAAACTTCAAGGGTGTCTTAATGACGTTAAGTCCTGGATGTCCTCTAACTTTTTGCTTTTAAACTCGGATAAAAACAGAGGTTATTGTCTTTGGTCCAAAACACCTGAGGAACGGATTAGCTGGGTTTACGCTGGCTTCCAGCACAGCTGTGAAAAACCTTGGAGTCATTTTTGATCAGGATATGTCATTTAAGCAGCATATTAATCAGGTTTGCAAGACTGCCTTTTTTCATCTCCGAAATATTGCCAAAATTAGGAGCATCATCCTCTCCCAGGGTGATGCCGAAAAATTAATCCACGCTTTTGTCAGTTCTAGACTGGATTATTGTAATGCGTTGTTAGCAGGATGTCCGAAAAGCTCGCTGAATAGCCTTCAATTGATCCAGAACGCAGCAGCGAGGGTGCTGACAGGAATCCCGTAAGCGAGATCACATCTCTCCCGTGTTAGCCTCCCTCCATTGGCTTCCCGTGAAATTTAGAATTGAGTTTTAAAATTCTGCTTCTTGCATATAAAGGCCCTTAATGGCCTAGCTCCATGCTATTTACAAGACTTGATAGCATGTTATGCTCCTAATAGAGCTCTCCGCTCTCAGAGTGCAGGGTTACTTGTCGTTCCTAGAATATCTAAAAGTAGATTTGGATTTGGAGGACGGGCCTTCTGCTACCAGGCACCTTTTTTATGGAACCAGCTACCATTTTGGGTTAAGGAGGCTGACACCACCTCCACTTTTAAAACTAAATTGAAAACATTTCTGTTTAGTAAAGCCTACAATTAGTCTAATCTATAGTGTGTAGGGGCTAATAGTTATAACTATAGTTGTAGTAGTAGCTCAGACTAGAGTAGCTCGTCTTAATCACAGCTTCGTCATAGCTATGCTGCTATAGGCCTACGCTACAGGGGGACACCAACATGATCTGCTGAGTGGTGTCTCCACTGCTTTCTCCTTTGTTCTTCCCTTTCCTCCTCCCTTCCTCCTCCTCCAGCTCATTTAATTATTTGGGAGCACCTTGTTACTGAAACTGTGCCCATATTTCTTTGCTTTCCTCTGGTTTGTTGTGCTGGTTTTGCCTCCTTTTTCTTTCTGTGTATTTGCAGGCCAGAGTTTCCTGGGTTTCATGCTGACTTGCAGTTCCATCCTCTGTCCATCCCGGGGTTCTCCTCCACTTGTGTTTGGGTGCCGACTGACGTGGTGATCGGCGACCTGGTCCTCTGGCCATCTCATCCCAGTGCTGCTACCTCCATCTGTTTATGTTTATATGGCCATTGTATTTAGTCATTTGTGTGCTCTCCTCTTTCTGTCCTCCATCTTCTCTCCGTCCTCCATCCTCTCTCTGTCCTGTCTCCCCTCTTTTCTTTCTCTACCCGGCTGGCCTTCGGCAGGAGGGTCCCCCCATATGAGCCAGGTCCTGCTCAAGGTTTCTTCCTCTTAAAGTGGAGTTTTTCCTTGCCATTGTTTGGCATTAAGGTTTTTTTTCTCCCTACGTGGGAGTTTTTTACCTGCCATTATCACTGATTGGATTTAATATTATAATCTTAGTTAATGATATTTGCTCGGGGGTCATGCTCTGGGTCTCTGTAAAGCGCCTAGAGACAATTGTCATTGTAACAGACGCTATACAAATAAAATTGAATTGAATTGAATTGAAGTAATAATATTGAATTAATAATAGTAGGATGTCTTGTTGTGGAGGCTGATGGCTGCTGGCAGGAATGATCTTCTGGATCTTTCCGTCTTGCAACGGACCTGAAGAAGCCTCTCACTGAACACTCTGTTGTTTGATCACTGTGTCGTGGAGAGGGTGTGAAGAGTCCTCCAACATCTTCATCAGCTTGTGCAGCTTTCTTTTTTGTACAATCAGCTCCAGCGGCTCCAGAGTTCCACCCAGCACAGATCCAGCTTTCCTGATCAGTTTGTTGATTCTCTTCAGGTCTCTGGTTCTGATGCTGCTGCCCCAGCAGATGGCTGTAAAGTAGAGGTCTTCGGAACAACCCGACAACCCGAAAGCCCGAGGTTCCAATCCGACCCGATTCGGGTCTTGGGTCCATTCAAAAGACGTGACTCCAGGTTGGGGTCGGTACAGTTAGTCTCAGGTCCGGTCGGTGCTCTCTGACAGGCTGGGTCCGCATTTACTCGAGAGAGGTATAGATATTGGCGGTGGCAGCCAATGTCAGACTCGGGCCAGTTTAATTAATTATTCATTAACGTGGCGTGTTTGTCATGAAACAACCGTGTTGCCGTAGCGTGTTATTAGCGGTTTGCCCGGCAGCTGTAAAGCACAACGGATCACCAACATGACAACGCTGGATGAGAGAACATATTTACGACACATCCTGACCGGTTTAAGCTATTAGCGTTAGCAGTTGCTACCAATAGCATCTGTATCCACTAAGAAAATAACGACGTGGATTTATTGTTGTTTACATCACGCAGCCTATGTAGCAACTGAACCGGGTAGAAGAAGACAACTTTAGGTAAGAAAATCAAGTTTTATTCAACGCTAGACAACTTTAACATGAGCAACTATGGGCTGGATTGTCTCGGTTCTATTCGGTGACTCAGTTCGGTTCGTGGTCGGAAACTAAAGACTCGGGTCGGGTCGGTTCCGGGTCCAAATATTGCGGGTCCATTTGGGTCTGGACTCCCGGACTTTTGACAATAGCTCGGGTCGGGTCGGTTTCAGGTCGAATTTTCACCCAGGATGGAAACACTGCTGTGTTGATTCTTGTTCCTCCTGAAGTCGACAATCATCTCCTTAGTTTTGCTGGTATTTAATACGAGATGATTGTTACCGCACCATTTCACAAACTGACAGATCAGTTCTTTGTACTCGACTTCTTGTCCGTTGCTGATACACCCAACAACTGCAGAGTCATCAGAGTATTTCTGCAGATGACAGGACTCAGAGTTGGACTGGAAGTCAGGGGTTTAGAGCGTGAAGAGAAATGGTGAGAGAACAGTTCCTTGTGGTGCTCCAATGCTGCTGACCTCCATCTCAGACACATGGGCCGGGTCATTTCAAATCTACAAATTTGATTTAGAAATGAAATGCAGATATTTGTCAGAACGACATCACAGCAAGGCAGGAAGTGACGGCAGCGGTGATCAGTAACAGCTCAGAGAAAAAATCAGATGTGCTTTTATAAGACGAGTAAAACCGATGTTTTATGATGATGAACTTGGTTCTGCGTGCGTGTCCTTGTTAATCCATGTTTTTGGTGTTTTTTCTCCTCTCATTCTCTCTAAATGAAAGTCCAGTCTGCTTTTTAAGTGACAGAAATGTGAACAAATGGCTTTATGCAAGCATTTTTATAAAGAAGTTAGAAAAAAAAAAAAAACATAAATCAGTCTTATGGAGGTATGAGGGTAAAATCAGCTTTTTTTTTTTTTAAACAAAGATTGCCCCATGTACAGTAATGGATTTGCTTCTCAGCTGTACACTGAACACTAATGACTCATAAAGCCTCGCTGCCACCTCGACTTGACAAATGGCAAATGTCAGCGGCATATTCTCCTGGTAGGCATAATTTTATTAAGTGCAAATATCACTGTGCTCCTTAGGAGACACTCAAAGGTTAGGCCAACAGCTGTAGCAGTTTCATGTGTATTAGCTGGGATTTAGCAGCAAGTCAGTCTCCCCCGACTTGATGGATGCAGCCAGTCAAGCATGAGGACCGACACTCTAACTAAATGCAATAAGGAGAAGCTCCGGCCGAAGCCATGTTTATTTAAAAGCCTGGGACAATAACCTAATGGGGGACAGTAAGGTAAGGAGGTTTGCAGAGGAGGAGCAAAGGGTAAAGAGGGGAGAATGAGAGGCTGGTGGTATATGGTAGGGTAGATCATTTTTCTCCTATTTACTGGCTGTGGTAATTTGTTGACTCACTCATCCATGCAGAGTCTTTATGTTTAATGCAGGCTCCTGAGAGGATGAGGGGAAGAGGGTGGGCGGGTGGGGGGTTGGTGTGGTACCCCTGAGAGATTAGCCTCCACCTCTCAGTGTGAGAGGAGGAGGTGGATGAATATCAAACCTTAAAGTGGGCCTCAGATGCTAATCAGGCCTTCATATTGACTCGACTCTGCTCGACGTTAATGCAGAAGAGAAAATTGTGGGTGCAATCCGGAGATGAATGTCCACGTTTTCTGCAGAGGACCGACCGGACCTCGCAGGTGACACGAGTCAAAGCAAAAATTAGAAATAAACCGTGATTTAGCAAATGCGTGATCAGGACATGTGTGTTCAATGCTCTCCTCACAGATCTACAGTGATCCCTTATTTTTCGCGGTTAATGGGGACCGGCGCCCCTCACCGTGAAACTCAAAATCCGCCAACTGGAGCCGGAGCCCCCCGAGCCTCAATAATGTGTTTAAAATATGTTTAAAAACCGTAAAAAAGTAGCGAAACAAGACAAAGGCTCAACTGTGGTCGTTCTGTTACCTTCACAGCCTCTGGTCTCTGAACCGTAGTAAAGAACCGCTGGTAATGTGCTACTTTTGGCTCGTAATTAGCGGCTAACACGCTAACAACAACAAAAGAAAAAGTCCGGTTTTCTCTGCATGGAACGGGAACTTTATTCTGGCACTGCAGGAACTTGTAACATCACACAGGTTGTATTGTTGGGCTCCTGTCAGTTAACAGAGAATGTAAATCTATACACTCTGGACTGCCGTCCCACGACACAGACACTACATTACCCATAAGGCCACACCATCACCCATAAGGCCACCTTCTTAAAAGGGCCAGGCTGGCTCACAACATTTCTTCGCTGTGAGAGAACGCGCACAACATCCTGTGATGTTTCCGCAATTTTTTCTTGATTTTTTTTTAATATTATATATTTCTGAAAAAAATCCGCGAATAACTAAAACCGCGGAACTTAAAGCGCAAATTGGCGAGGGATCACTGTATTAACAACCAGCTTCACTGAACTTGTAAACTCCTCTGGACTTCCACCTCAGTGTCATCCAGCTGTCAGACGCACGTCTGCCGCTTTGACTCTGCTGCGGTCTGACAGTCGTCGTCCCTCCCCAGCTGTTCCTGGCACATCTGGCCAGACCCGGTCCCTCCGAAGGGTCGTCCCCACGTGGACAAACATCGGTGGCCAACTGCTGACGAAGGCTCCCTGTGAGTCCCGTCTTACTGTCGGCTCCACTTAGAGAAACGCAGACGCCAGACAGACGCAGACTGAAGCCTCATCAAAGATTGTGTTTTTCATGTTTTCGGTGTATTTTTTTCTGTGCAGCGTCACACTGTGAGGTTTCATGGTAAATAAGCGTTAAATCAAGTTTGCTTCGGGAAAGTTTGTGGCAGTTGCTTTTTTTTTTTTTTTTTTGTTAAAAGAGAAATGTAGTGCATCTGAACAGGACATCGACAGTAGAGTTGAGACCAGGAAGCTGAACATCTGACTGTGGATGTATCCATTTATATTTATACAGTGATCCCTCGCCAATTAGTGCTTTAAGTTCCGCGGTTTTAGTCATTCAAGGATTTTTTTCAGAAAAATATAATATTAAAAAAAAATCTAGAAAAAATTGCGGAAACATCACAGGATATTGTGCGCGTTCTCTCGCAGTGAAGAAATGCTGTGAGCCAGCCTGGCCCCTCAAAGGGAAAATATTGCCTCTAGTTACGAAAGAAATTTCAGGATACGAAAGGCAGAAATACAGTAGCGCTGCTACTAGCAGCTCCCAGAGTTTACCGAACGTAAACATAGCTGTCGGCTCTGTATCTCGGTTTGAAAGCGGTGCGTCCGAGCTGCTCTGCCATTGGCTATCGCTTAGCATCTTCCTGGCATCCCATTGGCTAGGAGGGACCCTTGTCTATATGAGCGTAACCCAGCAACCCAGATAAACAAACAATTTTTACTTCCGCCAAGGAGGTGATGTTTTTGTCGGCGTTTATCTGTCTGTCTGTGTACAAGATAACTCAAAAAGTTATGGATGGATTTTGATGAAATTTTCAGGAGTTGTCAGAAATGTGAAAAGGAAGAACTGATTTCATTTTGGGTGTGATCTGGAAGAAATCCTGGATTCTGGATCACTTTCAATTTTTTGATAATTGTTGCGTTTAGTGGAGATCTGCGCTCTCTGAGTGCTTTTCTAGTTCTAACATGTATTTCTTACAAGTTTCTATGTCATTTCATGTATCATTTCTAATTTATATTAAAAAATAATGTTTGAATTTTGGGGGGCTTGGAACGGATTAGGGCATTTACATGGAAAACACATCTCTACTTAAGAAATTTTCAGGTTACGAAACTACTTCCAGAACCAATTAATTTCGTAAGTAGAGGTACCACTGTATAAATATTTGAATGCATACATAAATATATACTTTTTTCCCTATGAATGAATGAATGAATAAATAAATAAATAAATAAATAAGATACATAATTGGACATGAAATGAATAATAGGGGTCAGCGTAAGGTCAACATGACTGCCCAGTTAGCTTACGTCGTAATATCATTTAACCGCTGGAATTTTATTTCACAGATAGCAAATAGAACTTTTTAGCAGCATCATGGATGGTTTTCTAAAAAGAAAAGCCCCACAGGAACGGAACATCACAGAGGAGCCGACTTCTTCATCAAGCCTTCATCCACCAGCTCTGAATCTGCTCCATAGGTACCAAAGCTAGCTGCTAGCAATAAGGCTAAAAAGAGGCAATACAAGGATAAAGGATGGAAGCAAGCACATCACGGATGAAAAGAAGCTTTCCTGCTGAGGCCTACTCTGGTGCAGTTATCCTGTTCAGGTTATTTAAACAAAATAAACGGGACGTATGCATTTACAGTCGGAGCGATGCAGTGTGGCTTTGGATTATATTTTACTCTGGGGTGTCGTGAGATTTTATTCACTTTTGAAAAGTGTGGCTGAAAAAAGGCTGAGAAAGGCTGCCTTAGATGTTATTTGAAACATCAGTGACATCACAGGAAAGTGTGTTCAGGCTGGCTGAGTGACTAAATGAACTGCTTGAGTTTCCATAAAGAAGTCTGGAAAAGACCAGTCGCAACATTACAGACGTACGCGGTGCACTTTAACGCCTCTAGATTCCTCCAATTGTATCTACATTAAAAATTAAGCTGAGATAAACATTTAAGTCTCCTTGATTGACGTCAAACTCTCTTTTTTTTTTAATCTCACCAGTTTACAGACACCAGACATGTCACGCTGCTACAATAAAGCATCTCTGGGGTGCAGAGAGACATAAATAAAAGCCTGCAGCCAACGGCAGCTATAGAAAGTGATCCTCATGAAAGAATCAGTGCATTGCTCCATACGCTGCACCACCTAAAATAGCAAAGTCTCAAGAGCACGATGTGTAGGATGTGCAGAACATCTGCGGCCCTGCGTTCGCTGCATCCCGCCCTCCAGCGCCGCTACATCCACGCAGACGCATCAGGCCGAGATGTGTTTCCATTACCCAGCTGGCGTGCGCTAGCTCCTCGGGGTGTGTTTCCGTCTCCCCTGCCACTTCCCTGCACCGCCCCTCTGAACTCTCTCTCCACCAGCGCTGTCACCGGATAATGTGACACGGTGTCAATCACGGCGGGGCCTGCGGTACCGAGGCGACGAGAGGGATTTTGGCAGAACGCTTTTGTGAGCAACACCAGGAAAGGGGCAGCAGCAGGGACCGACGCTGCGACCAGTGACAGGTCCGGAGCATCCGGATTTTTCTCCGTGACCCCCCCCAACACTGCGGGCCACTCGACCCATCCAGCCATCCCCCCCCAGGTCCAGATCTTGACCTCAGTGATATAAAACAAAATGTTCTGCCGTGCCCTCAGAGAACTTTCCCTGGCATCGGGTGCATGATGCGATCAGCACCGCGTCCGTGCCCGGGGGGGGGGGCTCGCTTCTACAGTAGAGGTGTCTGGGCGCCGCCACTCCTCTGCTCTGAGCTTTGACGCGTCATGATGGCTCCGTCACAGTTTGAGCCGGGGCCGCAGACACCTGTGGAGGCACCGGATGAAGTAGATGGGGTCTGACAAGGTTTAATCTTCGTCACTGTCTTTAGACGAGTGCTGACAGCTGCAGGTGTTGTTCCTGGTTGGTATTGGGTTTTTATTTTTGCTGCACCTTATTGTCATAACGGTCAAACCATCTTTGAGCATAATCCGTATTTAAAGGACTGCAGATGTCGTCACCTCGTTTTCTGAAACTTGTCTTTTCTTGAAAATTCTATACTTACTTGTAACCTCTAGCACAGCCGTTCCCAAACTTCAGAATACCAAGGCCCAATTTGAAATGCAAAAAATCTCCGCGGCCCACCGAAACCTTTAATCACAACTGTGATCAACATACAGGACAAGGAACCATGATCCGATATTAATGTAAGGGGTCAACAAATAAGGTGACACGTGTCATATTAAGTTAAGATGACAGTAGAATAACACTTAAGTGGTTTGTTTTGTACGGTGGCCCGTACGGTCAAACACAACAGAAAAGTGCGACACACTATTGCAACATTACCAACGTAACGCTAGCAGTTAGCACTACTTAATGCAGAGCTAGTTTCACAATAACCAAACGCTGGACGGCAGGGCACATACAGAACGTTATGACAATTTCAACATTGTGACCAACAATTGTGAAAACACATAACGACATTAATAACAATCATTGAGCAGCAGAGTTTTATTAAACTCTCCCAAAGAAACAGCAGTCGGTCAGCTCGAATCAAAACGGTCCCTCAGAAAATATTGTCCGTCGCATTTCCGTTGTGGGGTTATGTGTTGTGTTGTGAGTTTTGCAATAGCGTGTCGCACTTTTCTGTTGTGTTTGACCGTACGGGCCACCGTAGTTTTGTTACTTCTTAATGTTTTTAAATCATGTTGTTAATATTTTACAGTAATTAAAAACATATTTTAAAAAGATCGAGGATTTAAACATATTTGTTTAATTTTAATGACCTCTCACGGCCCACCTGTAGTACCATGACGGCCCACCAGGGGGCTGCGGCCCACACTTTGGGAATCACTGCAGTATATTAAAATTATGAGGGAAAAACTTGCTGCCAAATGGTCTTTATTATAAGACAAAAACAGGTACTTAAGGTGCAAATGTTTTTTCCCCCCATTTCAATATTTTAATTCCCCCCAGGAGTCGGGGGTCTCCTCCAGTTCTGGGTAACTGTAGCTTTCATCTTCCTGCTTGTTTTAAACGTTTGATGACGTAATTGTTAGCGTGACAGAAGCGACAGCCCGTGTTGCCATGTTTGATTGATTTCCTCAGATACATATCAGGCTCGTTTGTGGTGGATTTTAAATGGGGTTCGCTGGAAACCTGGAACGGTTTTGACCGTGCGTGAACTTTGAAAGAGCGTCGTTCACAACTGCCGAATGAACTCGTTCACGCCCCCCGCTGGTGAAGGAGAAAGAGAGCACGCTCAGTTCACGTTCGCGAAAAATATGAACTACACTGGAAAAAAGGCCACTCAAAAAATAAGTAAAAAAAACTTAATACAAGATATTTGTAATAAGCAAAAAAATCTGCCAATGGAACAAGTGAAAATTCATTTAATAAGATTTCATGAAATAAGACATTATATTTAAGCCTGACGAGATCTTGAAATTAGCTTAAAAATCTTATGACATGTCAGGTCAAGTCAAAAAAACTTGTTTCATCTGAGATATGACTCAAAACAAGATGTTTTCAAGACTATTTCACTTAACAAGATATTCAAGATGCACCGTCTAAAAACAAGCTCCTATATCTCACTGAAATGTTACTCTTTAGGTGATTTTGTCTTATATTAAGTGTGATGAGATATTTTGACTAAAAATTAGAAAAATACACTTGGTAAGATTTTGAGTTTTTGCAGTGTAGTTCGTGAACTTTCGTTCAATGAACGCGTTCAGGTACGACACTGGTTGTAACGTTCACACAGTGAAGGACTCAAAATTTAAGACTTGTCTGACTCGAACACCTCGATCAAAGAGATCAGACGGGTGTCCAGAAACTCAACACTGCTGAGAGACGAAACAGCCTTTTTCAGCTTTTTTCTGCTGAAAGGGGAAACTTTCTAACAAAAGACTCTACAAAGTCCACTTTCTTTTCCGTCTCTAAAATGAGGACATCTCAGCTGCTCTGGCAGTCCAATAATGAAGCTGGAAACGCCTCAGCAGAAACAGCTAAAGTCACAGTTCTGCCTCACATATACGTGCAGATCAAATTTACTTTGTTATGCAGCAGGATGCTTACTCTGCACTTTTGCATCATTAATGTTAATGTGTCATCTCGTCGCTTCTTTCTGTAAGCAGCGGACATTAGCCACTGCCTTTGCTTTTCAAGTGATAGTTTCTTTGCTCTTGCCCGCTGTGTTTCCCCTCATTAATGCGAGCTATTCTCCATCACCATCTCTGAGCCGCGGCTCTCTGACAAGACAGAAATTACTGTTAGCTTTCACAGCTAATTACAGCGGAGATTGTTCATCTTCAGGAGTCTGTTCGAGCTACTTTTAGAAAGCTTTCTCGAGAAATCCTCCAGCGGTTCTCTACTCAGCTGTAAAGCACATACGACCTGGAGACGGTAACATATACGATGTAGATATAAAGGTTGGAAGTCAGGTCAGGACACATCAGGAGCTTTTTCGTCTCGTCTACTCCGTCTCCTGCGATTGTGCTTGTGCCGTGTCGTTTGTGTCGCTCTGTAATTATTCCACCGTAACAAATGCCAGATGCCCTTCTTGACACGTTCCTCCACATTTATCCAGGCTCAGGACCGGCGCTGTGTTTGAGGTTCAGGATTCTTGAAAAAAAAAAAAGGGGGGGGCAAGTAGACACCAAGCAGGCTGACGGAGCTGAGTCTACAGTAGGGATGGAATGGTTACTGGTATTACGGCATGGGCGAGGCTAGCCCTTTTTTAGGGGTGCTTCAGCACCCCTAAATTGAAATTCAGCACCCCAAAAACCAGGAGTAAGAAATGTTGTTATTCTAAAATTTTAGTTGGCATTTGACAGGCTTAGATAATGTCCAAAACTTAATCCATAGTTTGTGGTTTATGTTCGTATTTTAAGAATGAAAATGAAAACGACCCCGCCTAATGGTATCACCCTCTTCTCACTAACGTTACTTGTGGGTTGTGGTGGGGCTCATTGGGTGCTCAGCACCCCTAAAGCTCTGACCCTACAATCGCCCCTGTATTACGGTAAAGCGCGGTAAAAATTTTACGCGATAACGATTACCGTTTATGTTTGACTTCATCTTTATTGTGGACATTTTTTAAATTGACCAAGTCTCTTAGGCCACTTACTCTGCAACTGGTGTGATCTGAATGTTTGACTCGTGTTCCACAGTTTTCTTATGATACCCAGTGTATTCACATGAAGTCCGCAGGAGACAAGGAAAACGTTCCAACATATTTATTTATATCCTCACAAGCTTGATCCAATAACGAGATGGTGAGCATATCCATGGTGACCAAAGATAACACTTTCTACCGCCAAAAAGGGACTTAAATATGACCATATTCCATACAACCTTACGACGGTCAAAAACTTGTTTCGCTCCGCACCAATTGCAGATCCAGACTCCACTTCCCAGCAGCACGTTCCCCTTTTAAGGGGCCAGTTGCCCAAAACTTTACAACAGTGATTTACGGCCCCATCTACTGTCGCAAACAGGCATGTGTACCATAACAGGCAAAGCATTATCAAAAGAAATTAACATCAAATATAAATATACACAAAGTGACTGTAGCATAAAATAACATACTATCAGAACTCCTAGTGCAAATATGTAGCAACATGAATAATTCACCAAATACTGAATGTACCCATAAATGGCTCTCACAAATCTTATTATCGCGGTCGATTACCGGGATATGTAATATCAGCCTCATTTAAGTCTGCGAGCGACTCGCGACTGTGTCTCACGTGAATATGTAGCTTGTAACATCAGCATCGTAACGTTAGCATGGCGGAAAGTGGTGATAGCACGCAAGACATTTACCAAACAACTAAAAGGATGAAATTTGAGGTCTGGGCATATTTTTTTTGTTTTTTTAAGAATGCAGAGGGACAACTGGTGGAGGACAGTGATCCTGTCTGCAGAGCACTTGTTTACATTTTATTGTCATTTGTACAAGCAACTTGAAGGAGCTAAAGCTAATGCTTCAAGCTACTGAGATGTTTGACCAAGAGTAACCTGGTCAACGCGCTTCGCTAACTCACATTTCGTAAACGGTACTGTTGCGTGTCGATCAAAAAATGACCGGAACGATGTTCTTCTGATGCAGTTAAAATATTAATTTATTCCATTAACTGATCCGAAAACTGTAACGCCGGCAGTTAGCGCCACAGCGGTCAAAAACCTTTTGCCCTTCCAGGTCCAACACCTAACCAATAACAGGTAGCTACCTTTCTACCTGACCCTCAGGTAACAACACAGCGACACCCACAGACACACAGAGTGAACTACAATTCAGAACAACATTTTTGGCTCCTATACAACTGTTTCTTTATTTACATATTTATACGTATTTAAGGTTCAGCTTAAAGTCCAAAGTTTATTTCATTTGAACTTGCACTATAATTTTTGTTCCTGATAATTGTTTGCATATTTTGACCTACTATGGCTGTTAAAGTGTTTATTTAAATTTGAACCAGACAAATAAGCTTTGTTCCTGATATTTATTTTGTTCATTTAAAATAAAACCTCTTTCTGTGCCAGTTGTTTCTTCGTTTAATGTGAAAGTTTCATTTTGATAAGATTTTCGCTTCTGATGTTTTAATATGACAAGAAAATCACAAGATTTTGTGAAATTATTTAAATGTATATTTTTTGACATTTGTACAGCAATTAAGAATACCGCGATAATATCGTAAACCGTGATAATTTGGTCACTATAATCGGGATATTAAATTATCAATATCGTTACAACCCTAGTCTGCGGTCACTGAGACGTGTGCAACTCTGCATGGTTTGTTGTCTGAGCAGAGGATGTGACAGCTTCTGTTAGCCAAAGCCATCTTGTGTTGGAGGTATTTTGTTCTTCTTTCTCAGTCTTACAGGTTTTAATTTCGTCGTTCAGCAGGTCAGGTACGAGTTTCCTTTTGTAATATTCATGGCTCATGGTGGAGTTACAGAATATTACACTGGTTAGGGTGGAGACGTCTTGATCTGTGCGTCTCTGCAGTCCAGACATGAACAAGTAAGACATGCAAAAAAAAAAAAAGAAAACAACCTGAACAAGAGAAGACAAGATCATAAACTAGCTACATGTGAGCTGTTTCTCAGACTCCTGAAATGTAAGGTGGCTTTTGTAAAGTTCTGCATGTTACCCCACCCCAACTCCCTTCAAGGAAACTAAAAATGACAAAAACGGAAAAAAAAGTCCTCAATAAAGAGATCGGAAGTGCTTCAAAAATTCCCTGGTGAAGTCTCGGAGGCTCAGCTCAGTTGTGTAGACGTTTAAGAGGTGAGCTATTCACAGATAGAGAAAACGAGTTCAGCTTCATCACATCAGTGATCATTTACAAGACGTTTAGAGGAGATGAATCACCTGGTAATATGATCGGCTCTTTAAGGATAAGCTTCAGGATTCTGATATGAGGAAACCTCTGAAGATGAGGAGGGTTCAGACAGGGCATGTGACAAATGATGAGTCAGTGTCTGGTTTACAGTCAGTTAAATATCACTCATCTGTTCCACCCTGAACAAAAATAGTCATGTTTTACTGGAACACTTTGGAGTTCAGTCACTCCATCTGAATGAAGTTTTCTCTCCATCTCTCTGGTTTTTGAGCAGACAAAATGAGCAATAGATTTTATTTTACTTCTTGGGCTCAGTGAGGCTCATGCTGGTTGTTTATACACCTAAAGCACATTAGATGTTCAGACTCCACATTGTAGAGGCTCCGTGACCTGTCTTTGCTCCCTAAAGGTGTCTTTGCTCCCTAAAGGTGTCTTTGCTCCCTAAAGGTGTCTTTGCTCCCTGAAGGTGTCCAGGTAGGTGGCATGTGCCAGAGTTCTGCAGACGTTTGTAAATCCCTTCATGCAGACACATTGTGAGTTGCAGCAGAACACTTGCAGTCGTTAATAATGCTTTACGGCCTTTAATGACATCCCCCCCTCATCACTAGCGATGGGAATTGATAAGATTTTTCCAATTCCGATTCCATTATCGATACTGTTTAACGATTCGATCCTTTATCGACTCTCTTATCGATTCTAATTTGGGGGAAAAGGAGAACTAACAGTTTTATTAGCATAATTTTTTTTTACTTAGAAGTCACGAGCTTACAAACTCAACAGCGAGGTCAAAAGAGGCCCAAAGTCTGGATAACGTGTTAACTGTTGTAATATGTAACTGTGCAAATACACAAGAATGTGTAACATTTTACTAACAGACTTTTCCTAATAGAAATAAAAAAAATCTCCTTTTTAAAAGGATATATGAGCACACCTGTGTCCCATCAGCCTCTGAGAGTTGATTTGTTTTCTTCATAGTTCTTCATAGCTTTCTGTACTCTTTTTTTTTTTTGTATTTTTTGGCATTGATTTCTCTGAAAATGTGACGCTTCAAAGGAGAACTTTTTTACATATTTCCTGCGTGAACGTAGTTGGACGTGTGCAGAAGCTCTGAAAATATAAACTTTAAGTCAGACTGGGTACCATTCAGGAAAAGGAACGATTCTTGCAATGTTGCACAGAAAAGCAGAATCTTGTTATTTTATCAGAGAAACACCAAAGAATATAAATAATTATGCACAGTTCTTGATAATTATTAAACTGATTGAGGGTTGACTTTAGTGGTAAGCATTTCATTGCCTCTTTTAGGATCACGTCTGGGAACCCTTCTTTGATCTAATCATCCTACCAGGTAAATCAGCCTCTTATCTTTCACCTAATTTTAATTCCACAGCCAATCAAAGCCCTCCATGTTTCTTAGTTGGCTGATTTTACTCCTCCATCACTCTCTAAAGTTCAGGGAACTCAAAGCTGAACCACTGCTAAATGTTGTCTTTGAGAAAAAAAATAAAGTCTTTATGGGTCCATGTTAGTTTGATCACGTAATTTCAGCAGGCGTGTCGGCTATTATCTTGTTCGAAGAAGCCATTAGAGGATGGAGAGCAGACGCTCACTCACGTTCAAGTATGTAGACTGATGGTGTTTGTTGAGTGTCTCCTCTAATGCAAATGTACAACTTCCTCAATACAAAATACTAAACAGAACTCACCTAACAGGAGGAAAAAATGTGATTTTTCTGCAATAATCTGAACTAACTGAGCTCAGAACACTCCAGACACCTCCGTCCAGGCCAGTGTCCATCTATTCAGCAGGTCGTTGTTGGGTGCTGGTGGTGGTGGGCCAGTTACCATCCAGTCCCGGGCAGGACTGGACTGGTTTTGGGTGCCGGCGCCCGGATCCGGCCTGCTGCTCTTCCCTCCTTGCATATCTTGCTCTCTGAGAGCATTACGTACAAGATGAAAATGCGACCAAAATTTGACCATTTCGACGCTTTTTTCTGCCTTGTTGCCAGTGGCGAGGGTAGGGCCCTATGGAATCCGCGTTTACGGAATCGCAGAATTGGAGATTAAAAATGGAATTCACTTTAAATGCGCAATATAACAGAACTGAACGGCAAGTTGCGTAAAAAAAAATGTTTTCACCAGGACTAAAAGGAAATTTTCTTTTGAAAAAATGTTTCAAGAGGGGTCACTAAAAGGTGGGGACACTCTAGCTTCTCTGTCCCCTCCTGCCCCGGCTTTCCTCATTAAAAGAAAAAAAAAAAGTCGAAGCAGCCGCCTGAGAAACTGGCGATGAAGCCAAGAAACTCCCAGGTACAGGGCTGAGCAGTTTCTCCGAGGATTATTATGTGTCTGGTGAGTCAATGTTCTGCACAGGCATGAAAATTCCTCACCTTTCGGTGAAATTCACCGTTTTGAAGTCAAAAAGGGTGACCTACGTGAATTGTGTTGATCCGATGAGTTTTTTTTTTTTTGGGGGGGGGGGGTCGGAGTCTGGAGATTTTTTTTTTTTATTATCAATTATTATTATTATTCAATTAAATTATTAATTGACCTAATAAGCAAACTGAGCACTTCAGAAATCGGCCCTTTAAATGACACGTGGACGGTCAGTAAATCCTGTCCAGAACCAATCAGGTCAGATTGTTCCATTATTCCAGTCATACCAACATTCTTCATTCATGTGTACTCGGAGGTCACATTGCTAAGCGGGACTAGAAGCAGGAGCTAGTGCTATCCACGCCGGGGACGAGGCAGACGAGCGTACGTTCACATTTCCTACCTACATCATTTTCATACTTTGCGCTATAACAAAGTTTCTGCCGTTCACTACAGCTAACGTTGAACACTGTCAGAGCTAGCCAAAGCTCCGGTGAAAAAGAGCTCCCATAAAATGCATTATAAATACAACATTTTAAATGACATGTGTAGCTTCAGATAATTAAAATTGTGTCTTTAAAAAATATATTAGTTACATATTCAGTTTCAGTGCAGATGTAACAACTTTTGAGTGTGTTTATTTTGCTCTGTATGAGAGTATGAGTATGTGAGAATTGTTGGACAGAGTTGTAAAAGTTTGATTCAGTAAAGTAACAATTCAGGTAATAAATAACCACAATAAGGAATAAATGGACTGCACTTATATACCGCTTTTCCACACCAAGGTGCCCTCAGAGCAGTTTACAACGCCCTCTCATTCACCCATTCATACACCAGTGAGCGGCAGCTGCCATGCAAGGTGCTGCCAACCCACTGGCGGTAAGTTAGCGTTCAGTGTCTTGCCCAAGGACACGCTTTGGCATTCAGTTGGAGTCAGGATCGAACCGCCAACCTTCCAGTGACTGGACTGGACGACCCGCTCTACCAACTGAGCTACAGCCACCCTAGTAAACATCTCCCCTGTGTGTTTAAAGCTAATTAAGAAGCCATATATGGCTATATTTTAAAATTGGTCATCATGGTGCAGTATTAAAAGTTTGACAACCACTGCCCTAACCCCATTTTGCACAGTGTACCTGGAGTATTTCCTCCGCACCACCAAATGTACATAAAATGCTTAAAACGGAATTCCGAAAAATTAAAAAACCAAAAAACCAAAAAACACTGAAAATGAAAAAAATCTAAATGGAACTTAAGAAAAAATAAAACAGATTTCATAGGGCCCTACATGCTGGGAGCGTCCATGATAATGTCAGCGGTCTACGGGGGCGTATGAAACACTGGCGACCAAAATTGCTAGCTGGCTACCAACTTCAAAAAACTGGTAACCAGGGACTACTTGGTAAAAATTCTAATTTTATGCCCTGATTTTAACCAAGGACCAAAAGAAAACCAGACAACATCGGGGGTAAGTATGATAAGTACGATGTTTGTGGTGGCCTGGTGCTCGTCTACAGCTTTTTAAAGCATCACACAGTAGAATATACTGACAGCAAGCAACGTCAGGGTCCTCAGGTATCCATGAGCAGTTTTTATGGAGCTTGTCCCCGTCCTCCTGGAGGAGTTGCTGCAACTGCTGGGGTCCTCTGGAGTCATTTCCAGCGGGCAGCAGTAAAGGATGCAGAAGAACCTGCCTCTGATTAAACAGACATACAAGAATCAACCAGACTGGTATCAACAAAAGACGTCCTAAACCAACGACAGTGGAGCAGGAATGCTGCTGAATGTTACTGGTTTTACAGTAAAGAAACAAAAAAAAACAAAAACCTGTTGATCCAAGGTGATAATAGCAAATTGAAAGCCGTCTCTGTCGTTTTGAATCGTGGCTCTCAGACGCTCCTGAATGAGTCAGAGGTTAAAGACTGCCGAGCCCTGGTCTGATTGGTCCGGTATGTTCTGTACCAGAGAGAATTGTTACAAGAGCGAACGCGTACGACTGGCCAGGCTTTGGAAATGCACCTGTTCAGAAAGAAAACCTCCTAAACTGATCTGATGAATCACTCAACGTCTGTCCTCGTTTCACTTAAAATGGCCATAATTTCTCTTTTGTGCAAAAGTACAATTTTTATAATGTATCACATAAACATTAGTGTAACTTCTTAATTTTTACCCTCATTTCATGTTTAGGTTAAATAAGTGTTACTTTTTAAATGCGATGGTATTACATCACACCATGTTTAACTGATTTCATGTTCAGAATATAAACGAATGTGCACTTTCTAGTGTTTTTCTTTGGTCAGAAATGTATTGAGGGTGTTTAATTTTGTGATGTTTTAAAGTATAAAAGGAACTTTATCAGGTGAGCCCGAACACCTGCTGTACCTTCACATCTTTGTCTTTCACTGAAACATTTGACAGCTGAGCGAAACTTAGAAGCTTAGCAGAATAAATGGGACTTTTGAGACTTGAATGTCACCTGCTGTTTTTTTTAAAAAAAAGGAGCAAACAGCAGCAGCGACTGTGGTTAATAATTAGATTTAAAACACACACACACATCCAGAAGCTGTTTATCTCCGGATGCTGCATGATCCTCATCTTTTATTTTTTTTTCTTCGCTTTCACGACGTTTGACCCTGACCTTTCCTCTCTCCTGTGATTCTGCGTCAGACTGCACACGATCAATGACTGTCACCTTCTGCGTGATCACAAAAACAGCGGACCCTCCGTGACACTGGTCTCCACTGGCAGCCCTGTCTCCCTGCATTTAGGCAAATGGATGTTCCACTGGAGGTACTGGGACCCCCCCCCCCCCCCCCTCATTATGTCTCCTGACCCACCCTGGCCATTTCTGTGGAAGTGATGCTAATAACATGAATTCCAACTGACTGACATGGCTGAGGAACCAGGAGATGAAATCCATACTTCATGCATTTTGCATGTCGTGGTAATTAGATTTTTTTTTTTCTTTTTTTTTTGTGGGGAGGATACTAAATGGTCCCACCATAGTACAGATCAATGTTTTCTGCTGAGAGATTAAAACTAAAAGCTCATTCAGGAAATATGAGCCATTTGTCATTAAATTGGAAGATGCCGCAGTTTTTGATTCCTTTAACCAGCTTTGATGTACCCTTCAAAGTTCGCAGCTTCATCGAATTACCAGCGCCCGTGAAAATTGTCTGTTCGGATACCGAGCGTGATGTTTTAAACCATAGCCTTAATTATGTGCGCTTTCGCGCTGAATGAGCGTCTCCTTCTCTAACCATCCTTGAGACCCATTTTAAAGGTCTGAGAATGCGCCCCTGACAATCGTTCCCCCCCTCGCGTCGCTCTGGGCCCCTGACTCTGGCCATTAGGGAGATTCCCTGTCTTCCCTAAGCAATGACAGGTGAAATGGAGCACAAAATCCCTGAGCCTGCCATGGGCCCCTCCACGAGCCCGGCACCTCCAACACTCAAGACACGTCACTTTTTACATTCCTCACGCCGGCGCGGTGACAGACAGCAGCAGCTGCAGCTCCGGATGCAAAGCGGCGGTCCTTCGATTAAAAAGGCCGCTCATTCGGGTTATCTGCTCCTCCGGTCGACGTGCACGAGCGAAACCGGGCGAGACTCTGAGACCGAGTGCCAAACCCCAAAAATCCCTCATTTACGAGTCACTTGGGACAAAAGTGTCAGCTAAACGAACGTGAAGTCATGCAAGATTGTAGCGTAACACTGTTTGAACAGCGTTTTGTGTTTTACAGTGATCCCTTATTTTTCGCGGTTAATGGGGACCGGCACCCCCCCCCCCCCCCCCCCCCCCCCCCGTGAAAAATTAAAAAATCAGCGAACGGGAGCCGGAGCCCCCCCCCGAGCCTAAATAATGTGTTTAAAATATGTTTAAAAACCGCAAAAAAGTGCAAGGCACTGCAGCGAAACAAGACAAAGGCTCAACTGTGGTCTTTCTGTTACCTTCACAGCCTCTGGTCTCTGAACCGTAGTAAAGAAACCGCTGCTATTGTGCCATTTTTGGCTCGTAATTAGCAGCTAACACGCTAACAACAACAAAAGAAAAAGTCTGGTTTTCTCTGCATGGAACGGGAACTTTATTCTGGCACTGCAGGAACTTGTAACATCACACAGGTTGTATTGTTGGGCTCCTGTCGGTTAACAGAGAATGTAAATCTATACACGCTGGGCTGCTGTTGATGCTCACTCCACTTTTCATCTAACCCCGTTTTCATTCTGCCGTCCCACAACACACACACTACATTACCCATAAGGCCATATCATTACCCATAAGGCTACCTTCTTAAAGGGGCCAGGCTGGCTCACATGTCTTCGCTGTGAGAGAACACGCACAACATCCTGTGATGCTTCTGTGATTTTTTTCTTGACTTTTTATTATTTCATATATTTCTGAAAAATCTGCGAATAACTAAAATCGCAGAACTTAAAGGGCGAATTGGCGAGAGATCACTGTATGATGCTGTTTGTATGTAAATTAACACAGTCTGATGATCTGCTGTAGCAGACGGGATCGGCTTTATACCGGCCACACTGAAATATAATGAATATCCAAGTATATCTCAAATCTTTTAACATCATGGACAAAAAAAAGGAAAGAAAAAATTGCTCATTAACTTAACAGTAAAATAATCTAGAATTTATCATATTTAAACTCTTTGTTGGTGTCAAATATGACAGCTGTATCCTGTCAAATGTCAGAAACCACCGTCTGTCAACACAGTTCACCTACAATCCACTGATGCAGGTTAAAGCTGGACCATCAGAGAAGAAGACACATGTGGACACCATCCAGAAACACCAGCGTCTCCTCTGGACCAAAGATCATCTAAGATGGTCTGAGGATAAATGAAAACTGTTCTGAGGTCAGATGGACCAACCATGGACGCTGTGTCCTGCAGACTGAAGAGGAGAGGAACCATCCAGCTGTTATCAGACAGTTCAACAGCTGCATCTCTGATGGTCTGGGGCTGATTAGTGTCTATGGTGTGGACAGCTGGAACATCTGGAAAGGCTCCATCAACATAGAGGTTTCAGAGCAACATCTGCTCCATCCAGACAACGTCTCTGTCAGGGAAGACCTTCCATATTTCAGCAGGACGATGCTGAACCACAGACTGGATCATCACAGCAGCAGGACTTCACAGGAGAAGAGTCCAGCTGCTGAACTGGTCTGTCTGCAGTCCAGACCTTTGACCAGTAGAAAACATCTGGAGCATCCAGCAACAAAGGTCCAGGACTGTTGAGCAGCTAGAATCCTGCATCAGACCAGAATGGGACAACATTCATCTCCTGCAGCTGGTCTTCTCACTTCCCAGATGTTTACAGACAGATGTTAAAAGAAGAGGAGATGCTACACAGTGATGACATCACCGTGTTCCAGCATTTTACAGATGTGTTGCTGCCATCAAAGACAAAGTGAGCTGATATTTTCACGAAACAGTCAAATGTCTCCAATCAACATCTGATATGTTCTTTATGTTCTACTGGGAATAAAAAAGGGATTTTTGAGATTTTCCAATCATCACATTCTGTTTTTCTTATGTTTTACAGAGTCCCAACTTTAAAAAAAAAAAAAAAAGTGAGAAAAAATTTAAAATCCTTGTAATATCTTTCATCTCTAAACACGCAGACGCACTGGAAACACTGCAGTCTGTTCCACATGAAAGCATGAAAACATATATATTTTTAATTTGTTACTGTTTTAAAAACGAATATCAAGCTGTTCAAGAAAAAAAAAGATAACAGTTTCTGCAGTTTTCTTTCCAAACTCAAACATTTACTGGATAAACAATGCAGACTGATCTTTCCTGTGAATCTCTGAACTAATATTTCCCTGAATAACAGCTGTTTATGAAAACTACTTCACATTTGTGTTGCGTGCAGTTGACCAACTTCTGTCACCTGTCAACAGGTATTCCAGTCGTCTGAAACGACCCATTTTTCTCAGGTTTTCAGAAAAATGCATTTCAACCAACATGTACAACATCTGCTGACTTGGACCTTAAATAAGCGTCACCTGTTTGAAAGTTGTTTCTTTTTTGTTTTTTTTCTAACAGAATTAATCTGTTAATTTTAACAGCCTAATGTTTCCTTTTCTTCTCTCTCTCTCTTTTCGATATATTTATATAGATTTAAATCCCCAGTATATTACATCTGTGATCCACTACGTCACTCAGTCGTTCATTCACGGTTAATAATTGGCTGAGTCGGGTCACGTGACAGAGACGCTGGCCCGGAAGTGTGTTTGTTTATAGATTTCGGCTCACCGTTTGAACGTCTAAAGTGACCCACCGTTAATTGATTTATCTTCAGCTTTTACCGCAAGACACGTCAAACGCCCACCGAGTAAGCAGCTGACGGCGGCTATGGTTCGTATGCAGTTTTTTTTTTACGACGCGGTGTGATGGACGTAGCAGCCGTATGCTAAAGTTGAGCATCATTAGCCTCAGACGCTTCTCGTCTTTAAACCGTTAAAGACCGGTGGAAGCGTCACCGTCCGGATGTAACTGCGTTTGTGTGACTCCACCGCTGTTGTCTCCTTTTTTCCAGTGAGACGTTTCCAGCTCGACTGGCAGAAATAAGCCGACATGGTTGCGGAGCTGGTCTCTGGAGGACAACAGCTGTCCAGGTGAGTCGCTGCTCGCCGCCCCGTCCTTACTCGACCCCCCAGGGAGACGGACGCACAGAATGAGCGAAGATCACGGGAAGCACGATGGCACCGACTGAAGTCCGGTGGGACCGGCACGTCCCCCTGCCGAGGCTGCCTCCGGTGCAGGCCAAGGCCACCGTGGCGCTGCTGGCCCTGCTGTGCTTCATCAACAGCCATGACGGGGAGTTTGTGTTTGACGACTCTGAAGCGATTATCAACAACAAGGTCGGGCTTTTTTTTTGTTGTTGTTTCTCTTTCAGCATAAACAACCCCGGTTACTGTTGAGCAGCGTCCTCCACGGTCTGTTCTGTTCTTCCCTGCAGGATCTGAGACCAACGACACCCCTGAACAACATCTGGGTGAATGATTTCTGGGGAAGCAATCTGAGAAGCAACTCCAGTCACAAATCCTACCGACCTCTCACCGTCCTCACATTCAGGTAAGGACACCTGCTCAATGTTTGGACTCACATCCACACCTTCAAACTCACAGGAACTCTGCAGTGACAGGAAACTGAAGAGACGCTTCAGAGAGAGTTTGGCCTAAACAAGGATCTTCATGTTTATCATTATCAACAGTTGCAAAGTAAAGTTGAAAACAAACTTTGCATTGCTGGTCATGGATTCAGGACTGAGAGCTGCTGGGGCGCGCGGCTAGATACAAACTTAATATACAGTCATGAAAAAAATTATTAGACCACCCTTGTTTTCTTCAGTTTCTTGTTCATTTTAATGCCTGGTACAACTAAAGGTACATTTGTTTGGACAAACATAACGATAACCACAAAGACTGCTCATAAGAGTTTTATTTAAGAGCAAAAACACTGCTTTTATGCATTCAGTGTTTTCTTTTCTGTCTGTTTTAGTCACATGATGACGTTTAGTGGTACCAGGTATTAAAATGAACAAGAAAGTGAAGAAAAAATGGTGGTCTAATAATTTTTTCCAAGACTGTAACTTTTTTATTTTTGTTATTTGACTCAACTCCTCCAGTCAGATATAATCAGTGTCATAAAGGTGGACAGTAACTTGATTGTTTAACTTGTACTTTGATGTTTGACGTGTCACCTGACCGTTTTTTTTTTTTTTTCCTGCACAAAACAAACTGATCAGTGACAGCCTGATTTACTGGGGAGGAAATGGTTGTTATAATGGCTTCTGATGAATAATATAAAAACGTTAAGAAACTAGAAATTAATTCTGGTTCAAGAATTTTAATTGTATGGATTTGTGGTTTGATTTTATTTATATTAAGTTGAGTTTACTTTATCTTTTGCTCAACTGTAAACATCTGCTTTTAATTTCTTACATGACAGCTGCACTGCTTTTTTTATATATATATTAAACTTTATTCATTTAAATCACGACAGTCAAGAAGCTCGTGCACATCTGATCCTGCCCCACATTTATGAATGCACAGAAATCCTTTTAATCTTTGACCACATTAGTCAGCAGGTAATTTCACTGGTTGCCTCTTTTGTAACACACACACACATCAATCTGATAATCTTTTTGATTTGCTTCAGTAACAAAAGTGTAAAGCAGATCAACAGCAGTTCAAGACGAAGCATAAAAAGGGGGAAAGATATATCATAAAACCATCAATGATATACTGCAAATACATTTTCTGCATCACTAATGTAATGCGTCTGTATGACAGTCCTGTTCAGGTAGTTCATGCTTTTATAACTACACGGCTTTGTTCAGTGCTGTTACTAACATAAAAAAGAGACACCAGTGTCCTCACCTGCTACCAGAACAATCAGCACTGCACATGCACATGCACATGCACATGCACATACACATGCACACTGGGCCAGGGCCTTTCCACATGTTAAGAGCTGTCTGAACATAAAACTGACTCTGCAGGTTCCCTCATTCAAACTCCATGTAATGTCTGGATAAACCCGAGTAATAATGGAGCAGGTATTTGACAATAAAATGGAATAGCCAGTAAGTGGGTGTCTTGGTAATCATGGTAATCATCAGAAATGGTACATTACAGATATTTGAGTGTAGCAGTGCAAAGTCTTCCCTTAAGGCCATAAGGCTGGTGCAGGAGGCTCTGGGAAGTTGTTTTGTTGAGGGTGGTCTCCAGTAAACAAACTGGAACAGATTTGATTACTTAGCATGACATTTTAAAACAGCTCAACTGCAGTTTCTCTTTATTGTCATGTTCATTTAGCAGAGAGGCTCCAGAGCAGTCAGGGTCTGTTACATAGATGTGAAAACGATCCCAAATATCACAGAAAAAAAAAGAAAAGTTTACCTTGGAAATTTCACCAAGTTAAAAATCCATAAATGCACTTTGCCTCAAAAGTCAGTGGATAATCATTTTAAATGTTCATGATTTCATTGTTGACCAAAGTAACTGCAGGACCAGCTTTAATGTTTGTAACAATAATATGACTGATGCTGCTTGTACATTAACTTGTCCACATAGGCTTTTACACTCTCCAAACATTATTTTGCATTGTTCTTAACATTTCCATTTGTCCCTCTAATAGGCATGTAATTGATTGTACTTTTACAGCAACTAATATACATTTAGCACCAAGTATTTCATGTCCATTGCAGGCTAAACTACCTCGTAGCCGGAGGCCTTCACCCCACTGGTTTCCATGTACTGAACATCATCCTCCATGCTGTCATATCCGCCCTTATGATTGATGTGTTTGCTATTCTGGTTGGTGGACTGGCCCGTGATGAGAAAGGTCGGACACTGAACCTTGCTCCCAAGACCTCTTTTCTTGCTGCCGTCTTCTTTGCTGCTCACCCAGTTCACACAGAAAGCGTAAGTAGACTTCAACTGCATGAAGTTTCCGGATGCATCCACATGTACTCATTTAGCAGGTGCTTTAACTGTCTGCTCGTTTACATGCAGGACGTCGTCAGGTCAGACAGCAGCGATGCTTGACGATCACTTTTTAACCCACCAGCTAAAGCTAGCTACACGCTAGATGATCTTGAGCCCAATTTACTCCTCTGAATAATTGTTTGAAGCTTGTTGCAACCGATGCTTTGTTTCATGTGTGCGCACGTGGTGTCAATATGAGCAGATTGTGCAACATCACCGACTGTGTCTGTCAGATCATCACTAACAAGTCTTGGGTGTGTGTGTGGTCTTGTTTTCCGACCGACTCGGCTGGTGCACGGCTTCATGGATTATGATGTTAAAATCAGTTGAGACGCTTCGCAGACGTGGGACTGTTGCGTCTGTGGTCTCCCACGTTTTAAAAATCAGCTGAGATTTGAAAATGTCCCAGTGTGGCCTGGAGGATGGGAAGGAAGACAACAGAAGAGGAAGACCTTTGAATGACATAAAATAGGGATGCACGATAACTGTTTTTTAAAACCGATAACGATAATCGATAACACACACATATACCTAAGATCATTACATCAATACTATGAACAAAATCAAAAATAGTTTTGACTTTTTAAATGAACAGATATTTATTTTTTCCAATGAAAAACTATTGGCAAGCCTCTCAAACATTTTCGTAAAGCTATCAAACAAACCCATTTGATATCTCACATTAACTTAAATAAGGTTCATTACTGACTGATATAAAAAAAAAAAAATAAAGGCTCCTTGAACTGATGGAAATACATGCATCACAATTACTAACTGAAAAGGATTTACATTTTAAGGATTTTAGCTTGTGGTTCCATTTAAATGAATACCTTTAATTAAAGTAAATGAGGTTCAGTAGTTTTTTATTTTATTTTTTTTAATCTCATGAAAGCTTTAGATGAGAGGACCGAGGGAGAGGGGAGGGGAGACTGCTGCTGGCTTGCGCACGTAAGCATTAGCTTCCGTTAGCACGATTTCAAAACTCCAAGGAAGCGATTGTTATGTTGTAGGTGGCTGATCAGGTTTTACGTATTAAAGCTTGTGCTTCCCTCCTCGTAGAATTCACTCGGAGGATTCGTCACAAATAACCACCAAACTATCTTCTTCTGAAACTTTAACGAAGTTCCACGCCGCCATGTTTGTTGTGATCAGTACGCTGTGCTGCAGGCTGCATTCAAGGTGTAACGTAAATTCCCACGTTCCCTCGTTTGCTAGTCGTTCTTTCAGCCTTTTCTATTTTTTTTTCTTTTTTTATGTGTAACATGTGGGAGAATACTGCGAATATCAATTCAAGTCAGCAACTACCAAAATTATGACCGAGTTAACAAGTTGTTTTCTGGCATGAGAGGGTTTTCTTGATTTTCCTTATTGAGTGATCGTTTTTCTGATTATGTCAACGTAAGTTGAACATAACATTCACTGCCGGTCATTCAAGGGTCAAGCCTGATTTATATTCGGACGTCAGGTCGTCTGCATCACAGACGACGCAGAGATGCCCCCCCACCCTACACAGACACTCCGGTGCACCTCTCCAAAATTGTAGCTCTACGCAGACAGTGCCACAGAGAGGAGAGAAAGGAGGCCTCTGATTGGTCAATTCTACATCCGCATAGAAAAGAGCACATCATCGAAGAAATGAGGAAGTACCCACATCTGTACGATTCTCGTTCTCCACACTACAAAGACAACACATATTCTAGTAATTCATGGAGGGAGATAGCGATGAATGTGGGTCTGGATACGGCCGAGACGGTGAGGAAGTGGAAAAACGCAAGAGATAAGTTTAGTAAATTTAGCTAGTTCGTGATTGTCCCTCTTGCGTTGTGGCGTGGAATAACATAGCGGAGACCTCTCTTCAAAATTAAGTATACATCAAAAGTGACGGCGGCATCTCAGCGACAAGCTGATGGCGACACATCGCCGCGAGAGTATACATCCCTTCATATATATATCCTTTCAGAGGGAGCGAGGCACTGCCGTGTTGACAAAATATATATGTTATCGGGGGTATTCATCATGATATTAGACTTATCGGGATGACGTCATAATTTCCTGTTATCGGCGCGATAGTTATCGTGCGCCCCTAACATAAAATGAACAAATGAAGTTTTGAACAGGTTACATTTAAACTATGAGGTAGATTTTTTTGGTTCTTCATATTCTTAAAGTCCCAGATGTCTCGTGGGCTGTTGAGTGTAATTAAATGTATTTTTGTGCTCCGGTTGCTCGTTTGGCTGTCCACGTGTCCGTGGTGGGTCGACAGATCCGCCGGTGGGTTTCATCTTCTCAGGTCACCAGTGTTTGACATCACAACGATGTCACTGGTCTTCTGCAGTGATGGACCTGCGACGGCTTTATCACTGATGTTTTTGGAACAACAAATGTTCCACCATTGACCCAGCGTTTTATTTTCAAAAGTGATTTCAGCTCATTAATCACTTAAGATGCCTCAGACACAGAGCATTTTCAACGTAGCCGTAGATGACCACAGGGGCATCACTGACCTGCAGAGAAATCTCCTCGTCAGCACGAGCAGCCAGTAGCTTCATCACGTCGTTGTCGTGTTTCTTCACGTCTCTCTTCAGCTTTTCCACGTCCCTGAACAATTTTTCTGGATTGCGGTGATTATTTATATTCATTGTCCATATAAATTACCGCACCGTGGTGTGACAACAAGCTAAATTCCTCACTGCGATTCATACTCACCGTGATTAAAGGGATTAGTGCCGATCATACTTGGCGCGTTAATGGGTTGAAAGCTGGACGCATTCAGGTAGGAGGATGTTTCCCCTCTTATTCTAGCATCTAGGACGTGTTCATGAACACGAAATCAAGTCCAGCTCTGTCTTTTCCTGAAGTTTGTAGCTTTAATGTGACATGATGAAGAACTCGGATGCACAAACCCTCCTCATCTCTAAGTTGTCCTGTCTCCACTCTGAAACTCTGAAGGATCACTCTTTGTTGTTATTTATTTATGGTTGCAGTTTGATGACTAATATCACACAAGATCCGAATCTGTGAATCATCTGCTGTTCAAATGGTTGAAGATGTCCAGCCAACTAAATCAGAGAGCATGCGGTGGTGACTGAGTGATTTAGTATTTTATATGAACCGTAGAGAAGCGTGGTTCGCTGAACTGAGGAGCTGCGGTCTCAGTGCATTAGGTATGATGGTCTATGCTCAGATGTTGTATCAATCCACAAAGGTGTGCCACAAGGCTCTGTGTTAGGTCCACTCTTGCTCCAGCTTTGCATCGTACTTGGTGATGTCTGGCTTGGATGCAGCTGCGTCACCATGGAAACCCATTCATGAAGTTCTCACCTCTGTTGTTGAGCTGATCTGAAGGACACATGAAGTTTGGAGGTCTGTAGTGATTGACTCTGCAGAAAGTTGGTGACCTCTTCTCACTATGTTCTTCAGCATCCTCTGACCCCGCCCCCTCAGTTTACGTGTCCTACCACTTCATGGCTGAGTTGCTGTCGTTCCCAAACACTTCCATTTCCGGATAATCTACCTAACAGTTGACTGTGGAATATTTAGGAGGAAACTTCACCACTGGTTTTGTTTCACAGGTGTCATCCTATCACAGTTCCACACTGGAATTCACTGATCTCCTGAGAGAGACCCATTCTTTCACAGATGTTTCTAGAAACAGTCTGCATGTCTAGGTGATTAATTTTATACACCTGTGAACATGGAAGTGACTGGAACAACCTGATTCTGATCATCTGGATGGGTGAACAAATACTTTTGACAATATAGTGTATCTCAAGTCTGGTTTCTGGTCCTCTGCCTGGACACACTCAGTCCCACCAGACAGTTAACCTTTAATCCATTTAAGAGCTTTAGAGCCAAAGTTAGTCGCTAGAAGCTGAACTAACCTTTTTTGACCAGTTAATGAAATCATCAGTGTGTGTGTCTCTCAAAGAAATCCATCCTCTTTGAGGAAATACAAGCTTTTATGACAGAACTTCCCCACATTTGGTTGTAAACCTGCCATCGTCCAGTATGACTCTTTAGAAAATCTTTCCATCCATTTACTTAACATAACATCCTGTTAGCACTTTTGTTAAAAACAAGAAAAACTAGTAAAATCTGTCATAATTCTGCTACAAAAAAGTCATCAATCTCTTGTTGCTCCAAGAATCAATAATTTTTTTTTTGTAAAACTGCTAAATGTATTCCAGTTATGATCCATTTACATTTCCTGCCTTATTATATTCCTCTTATGACTGAATTGCTTTGAATTCAGTTTGGCTTGATTGACATTAATCCCTAAAAGGAAACTGCATCGTTACAGCAGACATCTGGTCGCATGTTGCTCTTGTAGCTGAAGAAACCTCTGACTGAAGATTCTCCGTTGTTTTATCACAACCTGTTATCATTAACATGTTCTGCAACATTTACCTCTGAAGACCTGTCTCAGACTGGTCTCCAGGCCGGTCTCAGGCTTTCCTCAGACTGGTCTCCAGCACAGAGCAAGGCTCAGTGCCTCGTACTGCACTATGCATCCTGACTTCATTAACATGCTGTATGCAGAAATGAAAATGTTCAGGTGTGCTCCTTTTAATATGCAACTGACCACTCAACCTTGGATGCTGTATCCCATAATGCATCCTTTCTCAACCTTTTTTCAGTCACGACACCTTTCAAAAGTGAATAAAATCTCACGACACCCCAGAGTAAAATATAATCCAAAGCCACACTGCATCGCTCCGACTGTAAATGCATACGTCTCGTTTATTTAGTTTAAATAACCTGAACAGGATAACTGCACCAGAGTAGGCCTCAGCAGGAAAGCTTCTTTTCATCCGTGATGTGCTTGCTTCCATCCATCATCCTTGTATTGCCTCTTTTTAGCCTTATCGCTAGCAGCTACCTTTGGTACCTATGGAGCAGATTCAGAGCTGGTGGATGAAGGCTTGATGAAGAAGTCGACTCCTCTGTGATGTTCCGTTCCTGTTTTCTTTTTAGAAAACCATCCATGATGCTGCTAAAAAGTTCTCTTTGCTATCTGTGAAATAAAATTCCAGCGGTTAAATTATATTACGACGTAAGCTAACTGGGCAGTCACGTTGACCTTACGCTGACCCCGTACTGACGTTGTTAACATTGGGAAATGGGCATGTGAGACATATTTTTATTATTCATTTCATGTCCAGTTATGTATCTTATTTATTTATTTATTCATTTATTCATTCATTCATAGGCAAAAAGTATGTATTTATGTATGCATTCATATATTTATACAGTGGTACCTCTACTTACGAAATTAATTGGTTCTGGAAGTAGTTTCGTAACCTAAAACTTTCGTAAATAGAGACGCATTTTCCATGTAAATGCCCTAATCTGTTCCAAAAAAAAAAAAATCGAACATACTTTTTTTTTTTATAAATGATACATGAAATGACATAAAAACCTGTAAGAAATACATGTTAGAACTAGAAAAGCACTCGGAGAGCGCAGACCTTCAACAAGCGCAATAATTATCGAAAATTTGAAAGTGATCCAGAATCCAGGATTTCTTCCAGATCACACCCAAAATGAAACCAGTTCTTCCTTTTCACATTTCTGACAACTCCTGAAAATTTCATCAAAATCCATCCATAACCTTTTGAGTTATCTTGAACACAGACAGACAGATAAATGCTGGAAAAAACATAACCTCCTTGGCGGAGGTAATAAAAATTGTTCGTTTACCTGGTTGCTGGGTTACGCTCATACAGACAAGGGGCCCTCCTAGCCAATGGGATGCCAGGAAGATGCTAATCGATACCCAATGGCAGAGCAGCTCGGACGCACCGCTTTCAAACCGAGATACAGAGCCGACAGCTATGTTTAAGTTCGGTAAACTCTGGGAGCTGCGAGTAGCAGCGCTACTGTATTTTTGTATTTCGTATCCTGAAATTTCTTTCGTAACGAGAGGCAATATTTTCCCTTTGAGGCGTTTCGTAACCTGAAAATTTCCTACGTAGAAACGTTCGTATGTAGAGGTACCACTGTATATGAAATGTCGGAATTGGTCATTTTTTTGACGACATCCCTGAAGCAGTCAGACGACACCCCAGTGCGCCGCGACACCCCGGTTGAGAAAGGCTGCCATAATGCAATAGGCCCCTAAAGCGAAAGCCAGTCACATTGCTGCATTCTTCTTTTCAAACATAGAAGCTTGACATGAATCCGGTTGCCATCATCTGTCTTTACGTCACTGCCTTCACAGAGGAGCGTGAGGGAAAACTGGTACTCTTATAAAAGACATGCAACAGCTCGTTGTGGATGAGGACGGGCCCTGAGCTTCCTCCATAAGGACCGTCTGCTCTGTTACCTTCTAACAACATCTGAAACTGAATGATCAGGTGTCTGTAGAGTCCTCCACCTCTTCTTCTAGAACAGAGACAGGTGTTTGCACGCCCAACGCTTCTCACACCTCACAACAGTGATGTCATCTGAGTGTTTCTGGAGGCGGCAGCACTCTGAACCTGTGGTTTACAAGGTGAGAGGAAATGACGAGATCATTTTTTCCCCGTGATGCCCTTCTGCGTCTCCCCACCGGCTCAGACGCACACATTTTAATTGTACTAAAGTATCGCCTCCCCGTCAGGTAGTCGGTAAATCCGCCGAAGCATCCCCCCCCAGCCGCCTGTGTTACTCATTATTATTTATCCGGGCTGCAGATAAACTTTTCTTCACAGCTTTGTTTTCTCTGCAACCGCGCGTGGCGTCTTGACTCTCCGTTCCAGAGGTTTTTTTTTAAGTACTGAACGCCCGGAGCTTCCGTGCCAAGAACAAAAGCGCCCGTCTCAGCTGGGAGCGCAGGGCCAAGGTGCACGCTCTAGCACAGCCTGGCTATTATCTGTGTTGGGATGCTTATTGACCCGCCAGCATATGTGTTTTTGCTGTAAAGCTTGGCTGGAAGGCAGCGGTTCCCCCTCTCCAGTGTCTTTAATCATGCAGGGCAAAGACTGGGTTGGACCTGGGGGAGGGAGGGGGGGGGGGTGGGCAGACTGTTGGCTTAGGCCTGCTGCACGTATCAAAGCAGACAACCCCAGGATGCCAACCATACTGTACCCACACAGCGTATAGAGCACACAAGCCCAGAACCGTGTCGGTAATGACCGTTTCCTCCTACGTCTCTCAATAAGCTTACAATTGTCGCACGATTCAGACCAGGATGTAATAAGTCGCACATATGACACTTTTTTTTTTTTTTTTTAAATGTGCTTGACAGTTTGACAAGTTCCCCCCCGCTGTGTGGCGCATGCCTTCTTAATCTCTTGGTTTTCCTTTTCTTCCATCCCAATCAGGTGGCGGGCATCGTGGGCCGAGCCGACCTTTTATGCGCTCTGTTCTTTCAGCTCTCGTTTCTCACTTACTGCAAAGCCTTTTCCAAAGGTAGGTGTCTGCCAGGGATCTTACTGTGCCGAGCAACGTTCAGTCCTCGCTGATGTATTTATGACCCACATTAAATATTGTTGACCTCAACGTTTTCAAATGCATCTGTTCCAACACCTGCACTTTAACTGGCTCCTTTTTTTATTTGTTTGTTTCCTGTCTTTCTCTGCTTTGTTTTCTCAGGGAGCGACAAAGATGACAGGTTCTCCGTCCAGTGGATTGTGGTCAGCCTTTTGCTGTGTGCTGCGGCGATGCTCTGTAAAGAACAAGGGATCACCGTCTTGGTATGGCGTCTGTTTGTGAAGCCATTTTTAGAGATGATGAGATGATTTTAGAGATTTCATCCAGTGCTGACAGCGTTGGAAGCAAAAAAAAAAAAGACATTTTTACTGTTGCTGCAAATCTAAGTGCGTGCCATTGAATACGTCAGATTTCAGGGCATAAAATCAGAATTGAATTTTTTGAGACTGTTTTGGAAGGAGTGTATTTGTGGACTGGTCCAGAGTAGCTTATTTTACATGAGAGAGGAACGCAATCCTATTCTCTGTAACAATCTTTTTTTTTTCTTTGTGATGTCCACTAGGGCTGCACAATTAATCGAAAAATAATCGAAATCGTGATTTTTGGTTGCCACGATTAAAATTTTGAAAATCATGATTAATCGTGACCATGTACAATGTAGTGTAGGGGACAATGTAGTGACCTGCCTTTGGGCGTTCTTGAAGCTAAGACATGTTTACAGGCTGGTGTTTATGGCCAAAAATCTTTAGGACCGCCTAAGTTTCATGCTATTGCCTTTTATATAATTTGTCCATCCCTTATGCAATACTTTCTTGGTTATATTTCATATCGTGATTTTAAATAACATTCTGAACAAAAAATATTTTTTATTGTTGAATAATCTTGATTAATAATCGTAATCGTGATTTTGATCCAAATAATCGTGATTATCATTTTTTCCATAATCGTGCAGCCCTAATGTCCACCCAAAACATGGCCACTTTTCGCCAAATAAACTTTGTTTCTAAATTATTTAGAGATGTTTGCCTTGGTGACACATGACAAATGTGGAGAAATAATAGAAAGAAAAATGTTTTTTTTCTAAGTTGATGGTGGATTTTGTGGCCCTCGCTACTGGCGACAAAGCAGAAAAAAATGGTCAAATTTTGGTCGCATTTGGCGACCATTTAGTCGCGATTTTATGCCCTGGAATTTTATAATTCTGCCTTACATCTAAAAAAAAAAAAAAAAATGCATGTATACAAAATGCATTAAAGATCTGTGTTGTTGCTGACCTATATAAATTATAAATCCTCGTCTGTGTGTCCTCCCTCAGGGTGTGAACGCAGCCTTTGATGTGATCCTGATCTGTAACGTTAATGTGTATGAAATCAGCCAGAGGCTGCTCTTCAGGAAGAATCCACTTGATGTGAGTTACATTATATATAGATATAAATCGTCTGTCAGAAATGATGCCCTCCTTTATCTGATTAATGCCACATCACATACGTGGGCCACATGGACCCGTGTACAGATCAGTGCCTCGCTGATGACACGCCGCTTAAAGGAACTTAACAGTATAGATTCCTGACTCTGAGTGACAGGCGGTGATGCTTTTCCTGCAGGTGAGCGAGGTGCTGCGGGGGGGGTTCCTGATACGACTGGCTCTCATGGGACTCGCGGGGCTCTCGATGCTCTACGCACGCTGGAGGATCATGGGAACCGGACCGCCAGCGTTCACGGAAGTAGACAACCCTGCCTCTTTTGAGGAAAATATCTTTATTAGAGTGAGTAACGTTTGCTTGGAAACTTTATTCATTCGGAGACGTTCATTCATTAAAACTATGGACAGTTTTTCATTTGGCTAAACCCATCACTGGTTGCTTTTCTTTTTTGTGTGTGTGTTTGTATGTTTGAAGTTAGTCAGTTCTGTGGTATGAGGTTAGTTGTTGTTTTATGTCACTGACTTCATGGTTTCTCTCCTTGAGAATTCGGTTTAGTCGTAAATTAACCAAAGCCCCCTGTCTAACTTACAGTGAATTTCCTCTTTTAATGTAAACCTCATTACAGTGATCCCTCGCCAATTCGCGCTTTAAGTTCCGCCATTTTAGTTATTCACGGATTTTTCAGAAATGTATAATATTAAAAAAAAATCAAGAAAAAATTGCGGAAACATCACAGGATGTTGTGCGCGTTCTCTCACAGTGAAGAAATGCTGTGAGCCAGCCTGGCCCCTTTAAGAAGGTGGCCTTATGGGTAATGGTGTGGCCTTATGGGTAATGTAGTGTGTGTGTCGTGGGATGGCAGAATGAGCCTTTGTCTTGTTTCACTGCAGTGCCTCGCTACTTTTTTACTGTTTTTAAACATATTTTAAACACATTGAGGCTTGAGGGGCTCTGGCTCCCGTTCGCGGACTTTGATCTACGCAGGGGGGGGGCGCCGGTCCCCATTAACCACGAAAAATAAGGGATCACTGTATTCAGAAAAGCTTCTTGGTCACAAAGTGTGATCAGTCCTGCGTGGGCGTGGCAGGGATTATCTAGTGAGGCTGCACCCCAAACAAACCTTCCTCTTCTGGGATGCTCTTGAAAGTCAGCAGTGAAATCTGAAGGACAGATTGTGGTAATCGGGGAAAAAAAAAAGCAGTGGATCTGATCAATAAACCTTACAGCTAAGGCTGCTTTCGCACTATGCGATTTGCTGAGTGTCCAAGTTCACCAGCTAGTCAGTTGGCCGTCAGCACTCGATCATTATGTGTGAACACCTCAAAGATACGCATCAGAGACATTGGCCAACAGAGCTGGATACAGAAGATATCTGGAGCCGTCAGGCAACTTCTCTCTGAGCCAATGAGAGACCAAAGGGCCGTGTCACAGTGAGGAAGAGAATCTTGAAGGGAAAAACCTGAGAAGAAGCAGAAGGAGGCGCTGCAGACAAACTAGGAGCAGGCAGCTAAAAGATATTTTCCTCTCCTTCAACTACCTGCAACACAGTCCATCCCTCCGACTCTGTAGAAACCTGGTTGAAGGTGCTGGATTGTTGGAATTTCTGAGGAAGGTCCCATTTTGCCTGACGAGCCTCGCTGTGTGTTGTAAAAATAATAAAAATGAAGGAAAGGAAATCGTACGTTGCATTTCCATCAGATATTATTGTGTGTATGTTTGAGTTGGCAGCTTGAACGGAGAACACGACCTGGGGTCCATCCAGGTGAAGTGTGGCTTCACGAGCAAACGTTCTCTCTTCCTTGACCTGTACGTCACGGACCTGGAGCTGCTGAATGGGAGGAATGTGCAAATCATAGATAGATGGATAGATGGATAGATGGATAGATGGATAGATGGATGGATGGATGGATGGATAAATAGATAGATGTACTTTATTGATCCCACTGGGAAATTGCAGTGTAGCAACAGCAAGACATGAAAAACACAATATTAAAGCGCAATATAAAAAAATAGGAAGTATTCCTATTTACAATATAATTATAAGACATTAAAAAACTAGGACTGGGCAAGTTAATGCGTTATTATCGCGTTAACCTCTTAATTTATTAACGGCGACATTTATTTTATCGCACATTAACACATGTTGCTAACATGCTTTTGTTTTGATAAGTTTGTTACTGGCTGCTGCGGAACCAGAAGATAATTGACGAAAAAACATGCAGAAAAGCTAAAACAGACATGGAGAACAGTAAAAATCCGTAAACTTTACAGTTCGGGTAGCAACTCAGGTAGCAATATTAACAATTCTGTCTAAAATTTCTGGACTGCAACAAAACTTTAGTCGTGTTGTTCTCTAGCTGGTTACTTCAGTGCAGCTCCATCTAGTGGCACAGATGTGTAATGACAACAGAAAGTCCAGTCTTCCATTATAAAACAAATTCAGTTCTGTGGCCCGTTTTTTCATTGCATATTTTTGATTCTAGTCTAAAATTGAAATATAAAAAAAACAGGCATTTTTTTCAGTTTATTTTTTGTGTTGGATTAAAAAACAAAAAACGTAATAAAATGTCACTTTTTAATTGAAAATGGAAAGAATGAATGATACACGGATTGGTAAAGTTACTGAACTTTAACACGGACATTTTCATTTTAAAGTTCTTCCAGACGGAGGATTCAACAGAAACAAGGTTATTTGTAACAACTGCCAAGTTGAACTCCCCGTTAAAAGTTTCTGCTGTTACCTCAGAAATTACCTGTTTTAATGTTCTGATTGTGCTGAGCCACAATCATTTTGTTGGATTTTGTTTGTAGACTTTTTTTTAAATTTTTTATAAAAACAGGATGACATTAATGCCCTGGCAGTGGCAATAAGCTTTATTTTATTTTATATTTTTTAAGATGAGATTTACACTAAATATGTGTTACTGACAAGTGCTGATGTTAAAAGTGTTTTTGGCACTTTAGTTCATATGGCAGCAGAACATTTAAATAATAGTGACCTTTACACTACTTTTGAATACATTATTTGATTTTGCGTATACAATGCGATTAATCAGGGAAATAATGCGGTGAATCGCGATTAAAAATTTTAATCGTTGCCCAGCCCTAAAAAAAAACACAAACAAGAGCAATATAACAAGTGTAACATACAACTGCAAGGTGCAGTGAACTGAAGTGAACATTGAACTAAGGTGCAATATGTGTTATGAGCAGAAAAAACAGAAAAACATCAGGCAAGAGTCTTATTGTATGTTGCAAATAACGCCTTGGCGAGATCAGAGGGAGGAAAACAGAGACGAGTCTTCAAGAAATATTTCAATTTTTACGTTCTTGCAGCAGAAACGGCTGATTGTCATGAGAGTTGCAGGTTTTTTACCTAATACAGTGCAGCTCTTTCAAAATAGAAACAGCAGTGTCAAAATCAACTCTTACAAAGTTTCATAGAGTTTTTAAAAAAATTTTTTTATAAAGCTTCATACGTTAATTTCCACCAACATTACCTTCAAAAAAATGCATCTGAAATCCGTGATGTGGCTCGTTTCTGTGGTTTTCTTCCATCGCCGGTGTCTGCTCACCTTCTTCCAAACGTTCACAGCAAATTCACCAGAAAACAGGCCAACTCCAGAGTAATCATGATTCTGAATGTTCATGTTCTTTCTCTTTATTTTCTCTGCTCTCCTCTCTTCTGTACTCCTTCTCTTCCCTTTTTGATCGGCAGATAGTGAACTATAATTACTACTACTCCCTCAATGCCTGGCTGCTGCTGTGTCCCTGGTGGCTGTGTTTTGATTGGTCCATGGGCTGTGTGCCTCTCATTAAGTCAGCCACTGATTGGAGGATAGTGTGGCTGCTGCTGCTCTGGTGCATCCTGATAGGCTTGATAAGCCAAGCCTTATGCTCACAGGACAGCCAGAGGAGGAGGTAAGCCGGCGAAGCCGTCTCGTGCTCACTGCAGATGACGTGAAGTATGACATGTTGGTCTCTGTAGACTTGATCCTGATCATGAAGATGGCATTACAACCCGCTGCAGCGTGACCAGAGCCCCGGGTCTCGGTTGCTTTTAAAAGCCTGTTGGTTGACACAGACTGTGTGTTGAGTTGGGTTTTTTCAGGCTCGTCTTGTCTCTCTACCAGGACTCTGACGCTGGGCCTGGTGCTGCTGGTGGTCCCGTTTCTGCCCGCGTGTAACGTTTTCTTCAGGGTGGGCTTCGTCATCGCCGAGAGAGTGCTGTACCTGTCGTCAGCCGGCTACTGCCTGCTGCTGGCCTACTCGCTGGGGCACTGCTGCCGCCGCTGGACCAGGTGCAAGGTACGGTCGGACCAGACCACAGCAAACACCCTTCGGTACGAGTCTTTTACGGCAGTCGCCAGGTCGCCACTTAAAATCTTTGACTTAATCATCTGTTTATGTAGCGTAAATAATTCAGTGATGGCGATGCATCGTAGAGGCAGAATGAAAATGACTAATGACTTGCCTGTGGCATGATAACAGCAGGTCTGTCGCTGATGATTTATCTCTTCCATCAGCGGGTTACACAATGTGTTTAAGCATCTTTTCTTTTCCTTTTTCCAGAGGCTGCTGGCCGTCGCCGTGCGGGCGCTGCTGTGCGTGTACGTGGTCCGCTGCGGCCTGCGCAGCCACCAGTGGCGGTCGGAGAAGAGCCTCTTCACCAGCGCCCTGTCGGTCTGTCCGCTCAACGCCAAGGTGAAAAGGCATTTGTGTTTTCCCGCCTCCCCTGCACGCGGAGGCGACAGAAACCGAAGTCTCACGTGTTGACGACTTGTTTCTCAGGTGCACTATAACGTGGGTAAGAACCTGGCTGATAGAGGGAACTCTACCGCCGCCGTCAGATACTACAGAGAGGCCGTCAGGTACGTCTCCTCCCGAGCAATAGCGCTCCAGGTAGCCTTCAGCTGACGAACGCTAACTCGTGTTGTCTGTGTCTCCCAGGCTACATCCCACCTATGTCCACGCCATGAACAACCTGGGAAACATCCTGAAGGAGAAGAGTGAACTCGTAGAGGCAGAACAGCTGTTGTCTAAAGCCGTTTCCATTCAGTATGTTGTTCTGAGAGGTCCACGTTGTTATCTTTGAGTTATTTATCGTTAATAGGGGTGCACGCTAATTATCAACCCGATAACAGGAAATCATGATGTCATCCCGATAACTCCGATATCATGACAAATAGCCCCGATAACATATATATTTTTGTCAACACGGCAATGCCTCGCTCCCTCTGAGCCTTGAATGACCGACAGTGAATGTTATGTTCAAGCCTCATGCCAGAAAACATCTCGTTAACTTGGTCATAATTTTAGTAGTTGCTAACTTGAATTGATATTTGTAGTATTTTCCCACATGTTACACATACAAAATAGAAAAATTGATAAGGCCGAAAGAACGACTAGCTAATGAGGGAACGAAGGAATTTACGTTACACCTTGAATGCAGCATTGCGGCACAGTGCGCTGATGAAAACAAACAAACATGGCGGCGATTATATGGAACTTCGTTAAAGTTTTAGAAGAAGATAATTCGCTGGTTATTTGTGACAAATGCCACAAACGAAGGAGAGAAAATAGCACAAGCTTTAATACGTCAAACCCGATCAGCCACCTGAAACATAACCATTGCTTCCATGGCGTTTTGAAATCACGCTAACGTGAGTAAGCCAGGAGCAACACTCCCCTCCGCTTCCCTCTCCTCTCCTCTCTGCTCCTCGCCATCATCTCTCTCATCTAAAGCTTCCATGAGATTGAAAAAAAAAAACCACTGAACCTCATTTACTTTAATTAAAGGCATTTATTTGAATGGAACCACAAGTCAAAATCCTTTAAACATAATCTTTTGTTACTATGGAGTACACTTTTTCAGTTTATTTACACAGACAAGTCTAACTTGTGTCAGTACATTATGCGCTGTGCATTATTTTTTTGTTGTCATTGAGGAATGCATTTTTTCAGTTTGTAATTCTGATGCATGTATTTCCATCAGTTCAAGGAGCCTTTATTTTTTATATCAGTCAGTAATGAACCTTATTTAAGTTGATGTGAGATATCAAATAGGTTTGTTTGATAGCTTTATGAAAATGTTTGAGAGGCTTCCAATAGTTTTTCATTGGAAAAATAAATATCTGTTCATTTAAAGAGTCTAAACTGTTTCTGGTTTTGTTCATAGTATTGATGTAATGATCTTAGGTATATGTGTGTGTTATCGGTATCGGCCGTTAGGAGCTGAAAGTTATCGGTATCGGTTTTAAAAAACAGTTATCGTGCATCCCTAATTGTTAGCATTATTTCCTTTTATGCATACAGGCCTGACTTTGCTGCAGCTTGGATGAATCTTGGTATAATTCAGAACAGCCTGCGCAAGTTTGAGGAGGCAGAAAAGAGCTACTGGAACGCCATCCGCTTCAGGAAGAAATACCCGGACTGCTACTACAACCTGGGACGCTTGGTGAGGTTCCCGAGTCGGGTGCCGTCCCCAGATAGGCACAGAAATAAACGCAGCTGTCCGTCTACCACTCGGATCCTTGCTGTTAATTTTGAAACTCTTATTTCTCTCTTTTCATGGTAGTATGCTGACCAGAACAGACATGTGGATGCCCTGAACGCTTGGAGGAACGCAACTGTGCTGAAACCTGACCACAGCTTGGCCTGGAACAATATGGTCATTCTGCTGGATAATACAGGTAACACACACACACACACACACACACACACCTCTTAATGCACTGATGCCACTGAACATTAGAATAAAAAGTATTATGATCCAAGCGTTTATAAATGTACTCATGGTGAATTTAAGAGCCTTTTGACTGTCACAGGACGTCAGCTTGTTACAGCTTTAACAGCCAAAGAACACAGGCTTGTTGTTTTTGGAAAGGCAGGAAATATAAACGGCCAACAAGATTAGACCGGAAGAGCAGGAATCAGCAATGCTTGAAATTTATGTATTAAAGCTTTGTGTTGCGGGCTCTGAAGGCACTCTTCCCTGCCGTGTGGAGAATGCTCTGATTTCCAAAAGCTTGAGCCGTTTTGTCAAAAGCTGCTCCCGTGGGGGCGGAGTCTCCCAGGAGGCCACTGGAACTGTCCAATCAGGGCCCGGTGTGCTCCCGATCAAACGAGGGCAAAGCACAGCCAGAACAGCGCCCCCCCACTGCATTTGCTCCCCAAAACTGACAGAAATAATTCTACCCATCTCCTCGGCTTCACCCCTCAAACTACAAAAAAAAAAAAAAAAAAAAAGAGAGGAAGAGGAGAACAATAGGTATCATTTTGAGATGGTGAGGATTCGGGAATGTTGTTCTCTCTTTGGTGTTCACCCCCCCACACCCCTTCTTCTCTCTCTTTTGTTTCAGTCATTACACAAACAAAAGACAGAATCTGTGTAAATGCTGCAGAGTCCTGCATGTGATCACATGTTGGCGAGCTGGTTCTGAAGGACATGACTCGGGACACGACGCCATTGTTTTACCGTCTGTCCGTCCGTCCGTACTCCCTTCTTTCTCCCTTCTTTCTCCCTTCTTTCTCCATTTCTGGCCAGACATCAGACAGATCTGTGACAGAGATCAATAACTCAGTGGGCCTTGTGTTCAACCTTAATTAGGAGACTAAACCACCCCTCCATGTGTGAAGGGGAAAAAAAAACTCTGCTTTTGATACTGCTGACAAATAAAGCAAAGAGATTCTCTGTGTTTAAAATCTGTGGTTTTGAGCGTCTCAAACGCTTCATTTTTAAATTTTTTTTTTTTAACAGACTTGTCCGTCAGTTGAAGTGTTGACACCCTTCGCTGCGTCGGCGCCGTCTGCTCGTACAGGGTTAAAAATAAACGAGCACGTGCCCGTAGCCGTGGGTATTCTGTGGGCATCATTTAATATTAACGTCTGACATTTTTCTTAATTTTTCCGGTCCGTCTACAAGGTAACCTGGGTCAAGCAGAGCAGATCGGCCGAGAGGCTCTGAAGCTCCTTCCCAACGACCACACCATCATGTTTTCGCTGGCTAACGTCCTGGGAAAGTTACAGAAATACAAGGTCGGTTTAGAGAACAGGCTCGGGCCGTTGGCGAGTACGGATAATTCAAGGTGCTTTTTTTTTTTCCTTAATTTTTTTCATTTCTCAGGAGTCGGAGGGCTTCTTTCTCCACGCCCTTCGGATCAACCCGAATGCTGCTGGTTGCCATGGCAATCTGGGTAAGGCCACTGCAGTTTTGATTTTTTTTTTTTTTTTTTTGCGAGTTTCTGAGCGCTCGAAAACCAAAATGATGTCCATGCATCGCAGCAGTCCCGCGCAGCCTGACTGCTCCGAACCAACAGCTCGTCAGCTCAAAGCGCCTCTCTGCTTTTCCTCAGCTGTGTTGTATCATCGCTGGGGGAAGCTGCAGCTGGCAAAGAAACACTATGAACTGTCTCTAAAGTTGGACCCCGCGGCTCCCGGGACCAGAGACAACTACAACATGCTGCGACGCAAACTGGACCAGCTCAAACACAGCACACCCTGAGGGGACACCCCCCCCCCACCCCCAGCCTGCTGTAAAATACATCTTTCCATCTTTCCATTTTGTATTATTTCATCACTCTTGTTCTAGATTTGAGAAGTTTGGTAATAAAGACCACAGTCTGTGTCGGGTTCAGGTGCTGTTGTGGACTCTTTCATGTAAGAGACCAAAGTGTCAAGAACATAATTTGATTTCACGGCTGTGAGTGTGTTGGATGCCTGGGCTGGTTACATGCTCTGCAGCACCGTGCTGTTTTCTTTCCCCCCGTTTGAAGGCCATGTGGACCTGATCCACGGTGAACCCCGTCCTCTTTTCATCTCTGACCCCGTGTTGTGTCAGCTGGACAGGGCTCCACGCACGTGTTACATCCAGGGAATCTGGTATAGATTTATTTGAGTTGTGCATTTTCTTTTTTCTTTTTCCCCCCCAGAAGAACCAAACGCTCCTGAAGCGCCGCTCCAGTCCGGATCCTCTCTGAAGCAGGAAAACGCAGCACACGTCCTGCGAGGGGAACCAGCCGGTGTGGTTAGGGATGGGATTCCATTATCGATACCGTTTAACAATTCGATTTTCTTATCGATTCTTATTTGGGGAAAAAGGAGAACAAACAGTTTTATTAGCATCAATTTTTTTTTTTTACCTAGAAGTTACAATTTTACAAACTCAGCAGCGAGGTCAAAAGAGGCCCAAAGCCTGGATAACGTGTTAACTGTTGTAATATGTAACTGTGCAAATACACAAGAATGTGGAACATTTTACTAACAGATTTTTCCTCATAGAAATAAAAAAAAATCTCCTTTTTAAAAGGATATATGAACTCAAAAATAATAATAAAGAAAGATAAAGGGTGAATTCCAATTCCTCCATTAACCCTCAATCTCAAAAATGTTCGCTCCCGTAAAGTGCCAGTGCTGTCCCGATTCTTAGAAAGTCAAATTGAGGGACAAGTTTGAGGGCTGTATCACCCTCAATATTGAGATTCTCCGGCACCACCCTTGGAAGTAAGGCATTGCGTATTTTCGCCAAAACGTCTTCGAAAAGAATGGCGCCGAAAAAAAGTGAGCTTCAAATGTAAATATTTTCGTAGTTAATAAAGATATAAATGTTACGAAACTATCTTATTGTCTTCGTTATATATATTATCTTATTCTTCTATGTCTTCTTCTTCTTCTTCGTTGTCGTTTTCTTGACAGACTGGACGTAGCTTTGGCGTAAGGCCGCCCCCCACAGTCTGAAGACGTAACTGCACTCAAGGGGTGTCCCATTTCTAAGTCACAAGATAGTCCTGACACTTACGAGATTGAGGGTTAAGGCCGAGGGTTGAGATTGAGGCTTAAGGAAGGAGTTGGAATTAGCCGAAATACTATCAAATACGACAGAACAGTGCATAGTGCAAATCTGCAAATACTATGAAGAATTAACAATTCTATTACAGAAAAATAATCATGTCTTCCAGCCTCTGAACCAGCCAGACTCTCTCTCTCGTCACGGTCATCTTCTAAATGTAATGCAGAAGACATTCGTTTAATAGCATAGTGCTAATGTTATAGCGTGTTTTACAAAGAAGCACATAGGCAGTGGGATAGCTACTAACCAGAGTTACCAGAGGTGATCTTAGCTTGGCTACTGCTGCTGGGTTGAGATCCATCAGTCTGAAGCGCATCAAAAACACGACACTTGTTTAACATTATTGCTTGTTGTGTGTTCAAATGTTTCTGCATGTTAGCCGTGTTCCCTCCCGACGCTGTTATCTCCACTTTACAATGACTGCTAGTTGCCTTGTTGCCATCTTTCTTTGGTGAAGTGAAGCCAAACTTTGGAACGTTTGAACCTGGTGGGCGCCATTGTTGTTTACAACTGCAATGCTAACGTGCTAAACCGACGTAACTTAATCACGTAAGTGCTTTCTGGAATTGACTGTGCGTAACTTGCGTAAATTACGTGAGATTCGTGCTGGTTGCAATCGATAAGAGAATCGCTGGATAAACTGCCAAACGATCCCATGGAATTGAAACCCACGGAACCGGTTCTCTACAGGAACCGGGTCTCGATTCCCAACCCCAGGTGTGGTTGGATCGTTCTGTTCAGAAACCTCCTTCAGGTCTCCTCTGTGGTTAATAAGAGAAAGGTGCTTGTGCTGGGCTCCTCTCAAGTGTCCGCGAAGAAGACGAGGGGTCAGCTGAGACAGGAAACCGGCGGCCGGTGCTGCATGAAAACAGCTCTGTGCTGCAGCGCCTTCAAAGGGAGACGGGATGATCTCCCCGGGGACACGCACACACACACACACACACAGAGGCCACCTCCTCTTGAAGAAAGCTGTAGAGGGAAAAGGCAACCCCAGTGTGAAACATCAGTCAACAAGTGTGCACCCGGGGTCAAAGTTCAGCACACTTCTATTTTTTCACCTGCTTCCTACAGCTCGCAGGAAACTTTTGAAGCTGCGACGGGCTGGTATGGCTCTGCTTTAAGGGCGACTAAGTTTGTTTACACATACAGTACAATACAACAGTTGGCGCTTTGATGCTCGGGAAGATGTTACTGATACGCTCTGCGGGGGGGGCGCCGCAGCACACACGACCATCCCTGTCCTCTGCATCTGACCTCCTGAAAACGCCACTAATATCACATGATGAGGTTTCCTTCTCGCCCCGGCTCTGTTTTTCATCTGCGCCGCTTTGATGTGGATATATCTGAAAACACAACAAATACGTGAAAGCGCTCTGAATGCATTGTTTGCTTCGAAATGAAACCTGTTTCAACAAGACTCGAGTAAAGGTCAGAACGCCGACACGAGAAGATCAAAAAATGCAGGAACGATGACATTCAAGGCCAGAATAAAGTGCTCGTTCCATGCAGAGAAAATCGGACTTTTTCTTTTGTTGTTGTTAGCGTGTTAGCCGCTAATTACGAGCCAAAAATAGCACAATACCAGCGGTTTCTTTACTACGGTTCAGAGACCAGAGGCTGTGAAGGTAACAGAAAGACCACAGTTGAGCCTTTGTCTTGTTTTGCACTACTTTTTTGGGGTTTTTAAACATATTTTAAACACATTATTTAGGCTCGGGGGAGCTCCGGCTCCAGTTCGCGGATTTTGATTTACACGGGGGGGGCGCCGGTCCCCATTAACCGCGAAAAATAAGGGATCGCTGTAATTTTTTTTTTCCGTGGAGCGCCGCTGGTGTTCGATTGGACACAAAACCGTCAGCTATTGGTTTTCCGTACATACGGATCCATTCTCTGCTCATTCAGTCCCTGCAGCTAGCTGTCCGGCTGTCCGGCTGCGCCGGCGCTGCAGAGGGGGCGAGCCCACTTTTATCACATCCATTCTTTGAATACCTTTTCATTATCATAAAATATGTGAGTATTAAAGGAAAGACTCACCGGCCCTGCCAACATCTTCATTATTCGGCCTGACTGACAAGAACCTGCTGTCCTGTAGAGAAATATTAATAAAAGGATAATGTTATAAAGTCCTCTCCTTGTTCTTTAGATTCTCATTGTGAATCTTTTACCTGCTTGGATGCTTCATCACAATGAAAATAAATAAATAAAAATGAAATCAGCTCTCAGGTGGGGTTCTTTATTGCGTTTCATTAATCACGCTGATGAGTTTTGATCATCGTAATCAATGGATTAGGAGGGAATCGCGTCTGATTGTTCACAGCCAAAGTAAGGGTAAATTCAAAAAGGCATTTTGTTTTGATTGCCTCAAAACATATTAATAAAAAGGAAAAAAAAAAGTCCTTTTGTTGCAGCAGCATCTTTGACAGAAAAACAAGAGGCAGGGGAGCACTAATTTGAACCCAATGAGGGTGTTTTGGAACAGCAGGTGAGCTGTTTTGCATTTGATAAGCAGCAAACACCCCCCCACCACCCCTCCCTCCCCCAACATAATAGAGAAACGGGACCATCGAGATCGCTCCATGGAAATGTCTTGAAGTACGAAATAAATGAGAGATCGTGGTGGAAATGAGTGACTGCTAGGGATGTAATGATATGGAAAATTTGATATCTCGATTATAGTGACCCAAATTATCACGGTTTACGATATTATCGCGATATTCTTAATTGCTGTACAAATCTCTAAAAAACACATACATTTTCAATAATTTCACAAAATCTTGTGATTTTCTTGTCATACTAAAACATCAGAAGCCAAAATCTTATCAAAATGAAACTTTCACATTAAATGGACAAACAACTGGCACAGAAAGAGGTTTAATTTTAAATGAACAAAATAAGTAACAGGAACAAAGCTTATTTGTCTGGTGCAAATATAAATAAACACTTTAACAGCCATAGTAGGTCAAAATATGCAAACATTTATCAGGAAAAAAAATTACAGTGCAAGTTCAAATGAAATAAACTTTGGACTTTTAGCTGAACCTTAAATACTTATAAATGTGCAAATAAAGAAACAGTTGTAAAGGAGCCAAATATGTTGTTCTGAATTGTAGTTCACTCTGTGTGTCTGTGGGTGTCGCTGTGTTGTTACCTGAGGGTCAGGTATAAAGGTAGCTGCCTGTTATTGGTTAGGTGTTAGAGCCGGAGGGGCAAAAGGTTTTTGACCGCTGTGGCGCTAACTGCCGGCGTTATGGTTGTCGGATCAGTTAATGGAAATAAATTCATATTTTAGAATCAGAAGAACATTGTTCCGGTCATTTTTCGATGTCCTATATGCTATCACCTCTTTCTGCCATGCTAACGTTACGATGCCGATGTTACAAGCTACAAAATTTACGCGAGACACAGTCGCGAGTGGCTAACAGACTTTGAATGAGGCTGGATATTACACATATTGAGATGAAGTCAAACATAAACTGTAATCTTTATCGTGTAAAATTTTTACCGCGCTTTACCGTAATACCGCTAACCGTTCCATCCCTAGCGATTGCACGGAGGCTCCTTCAGTTGTAGTAAATACAGTCGAGGTCCCGACGTGCTCTGTGATCTTCAGAGGGCGGCTGGGTGCGAGCGAGTTCTCATCGATGTGACAGCCCGTGATCAAGGGCGGGCCGTTGACGTGTCCGCTGGGCCTCCGCCGGGCCCTCACTGTCCGACCCCCCCGACCACAATAACCCTAATGGGCTCTGATGGCCACCTCCATCTTGTCTGTCTAATTGATGTAAATAGTGTGCGTTTGAACCCGCGGTTCTTCCCACCATCCCGGCCGGCCCCACCCCCTGTTTTTTTTTTTTTATAACGGCGGGGGTCAGAGGTGAGGCCGACCGAGCGATCATTAGGATGGCAGTCCTTATTAGAGGAGCAGCTTGTCTGACGCCCCCCCGACCCCCGTCCTGCAGAGGGACCCGTCCTGCCCGCCTCATCTAGATCATATTACACGACATGACCCCGGAGCAGATACTACCAGCGCCCCGCAACACTGGCGAACCGCTGGGGCACGGTGGCATTTTCGGAGGGGTCCCCTCGCCTGTCAAGACGCCTTCCCGACGCCGCCGCGTCCGTCTGGCTCGGATGCGCCGTGTCATTTTAAGGAGGGCTACTGTCAGTGGCTATTGGGAGCGCCGCCGCCTACGTTGCCCTGGCATTTCCAAGCGGACGTTTTCTGCGGCGGAGCGCGCAGCCGCACTCTGACGACGAGTCCCGCGACGTCGCAGCCAGTGATTAATCGTTAGAGACGGGCTGTAAAGTGTCCGGTGTTGCCAGATGCTGGTCAGGGCTTTGTTGAACTAACATAATGGACGTCGGCTGCCAATTTGGCTCCTTTACAAAGCCTTGAAGTTCCCCCAAGATTGATTCTGTTTCCATGTAGTGGTGCCCCCGGGGGTTGAATTTTGAAGATGCGCTCTTGTGAAAAATGTTGCGGGGTATCATCTTCAGCCAAGAGGAGAACTACGGACGACTACGAGCGATTATGGATGTAACAGAACGGGTCAATATATAATCCCTGACATTTGCATGCAAGAGTAAGAATATAAGCCTGTTTAGGATCATCTTATTATTATTTCTGAAGTCAAGGAAAGTGTCTCTGGCTGTGGATAAAATACAGAAGGGGGGGGGGGTTAATTTGCAGCAGGAGCCCTATGAGACTGTTTTGCAAAACAAAACGAAGCAGCCAGACCCTTATTGAAAAATATAGTGCAGTGAAACGGAAATTTATTAACTGGCACCAGTTAATGTGTGCATTATTCATTTCTGGTGAGCATGAAAAATGATCTAAAGAGGTTTGAAATTGCAGACGTGCAGGCTGACTGCACAGTGGCTGGGCTCGCTGGTTCGTTTCATCCTCTTGCAGGGGTGTTTGGGCGGAGGGGTGGAGGGAGGAGGGGAGGGGAGGAGCGCCCCCCCCCCCCTTTTTTTTTTTTTTTTTTTTCTGGACAGTAGGGCTTTTCCAGTAACAGCTGTGCTTCTCTCACGAGGGGGCGGCAGCAGCACCGGGAGAGACGGGCTGCTTGGGACAGATGGACCGGCACCACCTCCCCTCTAACCTCCCGCCGCCACCTCCACCGCTCTTATTAAAATCTCTCGCGCCGTTAATGCTCGTCTTGTCCGGGTGTGGCGTAGATGGAGAGGTGGGGGGGGGGGGGGGGGGGGGGTTTCCTTATCTTATTCTGTATTTCGCCGTGCCAGTGTTTGATTTTTTGTCCTCTCTCGGCACCCGTATCTGCTTTTGAACCGGGTCCTGCTCCTCTTCTCCACCACTGCTCCAGGAGGAGGGTCGATGCCAGTGGCCCATATGGCTTTCCGCTGAGCCCAACATTCACAGGAAAGACAGGCCCATCAGTCATAGCAGTGGCCGGCGGAGGCCTCTGATGGAACTGGACTTACCTGCTGTTAAAACATCACCATCTCCCCCCGAAGCACGCCGGACATTAAGGACTGTACGATATCATAAAGCGTGACCCTCGCGGGCGCACGTCACGTCCGCCGGGTTACAGGCAAATAACAAATATGCCTCCCAAAGCCTTTTTTGGTGCAGAAGCCCGGGTCAGGCCTTCGTAGACCAATTAATGCAGAGCATCTGCCGTACGGAGGCAGCGCGGCAAAGAAGTTTCCAGTCATTTCAGGCAGTTTATTAAGGAGCAGAGCCGCTTCCTGCTTGCTCCAGTAGCTCTCATTGCTAGAGCGAGCGTGGAATGGGTCTCCTAGATTAGACCAAATTAATCCATTCTTCAGGGATTCTTTCTCCGGTTCTATGGTTAAACCAGCACGCCTTTGTTCTTCTCTGAGACCCGGCGGTTTTTTTCTGCCAAATTTAACAGAAGGCTCGGAGGGTAACAGGGGTCCAGCCCAGTATCACCTTCTGGAGCAGAGCAACTAGCAGAGAAAGACAATCAGCCTGAACCCTGCTGTCTCCAGCACAAAGTGAAAAGACTCTAATTGGGCTTTTTTTTTTTACGCCGCATTTTCCTGCAGGACCGCTGGATCATGAAAAAGCAATTAAACCTCAGAGCCGCGTTTCATTCATTCCCATTTCTACCCTTTCACTGGAAAGAGACAAATTTGAAATCACTTATGTGAGTCGAGACGTATGTTTTCTCTGATTGTTTTCGCTTTCATTTTTCGGTGAGAGAAAGAGCGGCGGTTAAAGGATCCTTCCGCATTAAATCCTTCAGGACGACTGAGGACGAGGGCAGACGACACGTCTTTGATGGGACGGACTGCAGTCCATTCACTTCCACATCTCTTTAAGTCTTAAAAACATTGCATTAAAGAGTGAAGAAGAGGGAAAAGAAAAAGGGGGGGGACTGCAGTTCCCACAGTGGCCTCTAGGGGCAGTGCTGACCACAAAACCTGGACGTCAGGGGTTTAGTGAGCAGCCAGAGAGCATGGCAGGACAGATTTCTCTGTCTGCTCTCTGAAGGGAGGAACGTTAGATAGAAATGATCAAAGAGGACGACTTGAATTTTATGAGACTGACTCAATTCAGTTTCTGGCAGTCAGAGTGTTTGAATGAGTCTCGACTGCAGTAAAGTTTATAGAGCCGTGTGCAGATCTATAGATATATATCTATATAGATAGATAGATACATGTGTATCAAATTCATTTTTAGTTGTTTATGCAGATAATTAGAACTATTCAGTTCTTAATTTATTCAATAACAATTCAATCACTTCTGTTTTTTTTTTTAAATTAAGAACATTATTTAGATATTTTGTGCTCATATAAGTTGAAGCTTAATCAAAGTTAAATGTTCTGTGTTGTAATTGTCACAACTGCTAATTATGCTAATCCAGTTTATTTCTGAACAGAGGAGGAATGAGGAGTTTGTTATTTATTTTTAGTGTTTTGTTCCTTGAATCTGTCAAGGAAAAAGTAGAAGTAAAGAAGTAATTTATTTAATCTGATATTTGAATGAACATATAAAAGAGGCCGTTGTGTCTGGATCAGTTTCAGAGTATTAATTAAATGAACATACTATCATCTCAAATTAAAATCTAAAGGAACTAAGTATAATTATTTCTACAAATGCTAATCATTTTAATTATGATGCCTCACTAACTTACCTTTAATTTTTTTTTTTAATAGATATTTCTCAGTCTTGATTTCTAATGACTCATAATGACAGATGCAGATGATCATGAGCCCTTCTCCCCATCTTCAGTCCAAGCTTTGTTAACCAAGCGCTTAACTACGTATAACTCCGACTGTTCCAGCCTACCGACTCCATACATTGTAAATTAGGTCTGTTAATGTACTCGCAGACACAAAGAGGGACAGCGGTGGGCGTTACGACACACACACATTCTCCCAGTCACCGTGCTGTGGCGTTGCTCTTCCGTGCACTTTTGTTTTCCCGCCACGCACAAAGTGATCAACTATCACACCTCGGATGCTGAGATGTCAACATGAAATACCTTCATTTGCATCGGCTTTAGAAAAACCGCCTGACTTCTGGTTGGTGCCCGTGTCCCACCAGCGCCTCCATAAAATTCACTTTAGCCACGGGGGTCCCGGGACCTCGCTAAATACCGCCCCAATACCGCTGTCAACAGTCCGTCAATCACATGACAAATCCTTCTGATTAAGCAGAGCTTCTCTGGCTGCTTCACAAAGGAGGCGGCTGAGCTGAATTAAGCGTGGACGTGTCTGCACCGGCCCACTTTAGCACTGTCCGTTTAAAATACAGCTAATTTTAAACCTTTGCTAAAGTTTGGAAGTGCATTTGTTTGCATCACTTAATATTATTTTTGCACATTTAATTTGGCGTTTCACACAACAGGAGCTGCGTTCGTTAGTCTGAGGACAGAAATACATGTAAAACATGTGGGTCAAAATTTTAAAAACCAAAGTAACTTTAAATAATACGGGTAATTTTACGGATAATACGGAAAAACACAAAAAGGAACAAAAAAAAAAAACTTCTTTTGACTAAAAGGAGTAACCAAAGCACAAAGGCCAGAAGAGCATTGATGGATTGACGGACTCATCGCTCCAATCAACCTGCTTCGCCACAGAGCGTCCAGAGCGTCCAAGAGCGTCCTGGAGGCCTCAGACAGACAGACGAAGGAGGGACGGCTCAGATAAGAGACTACATCTAATCTGACTCAGATAGCTGACGCAGCCACGCCGCCTCTAAACCTTAAAGTTTGGTCTGAAGGGGAAGGATTTAACTTAAACCCCTTTCAGCGTGCTAAATTTGTTTTTGTAATTAAAGCCATACAATTAACAGTGACAAGCGCAGGTCAGGAGGAGCACCGGCCCCTCTGTTCACAGGAGCCTCCGCCAGTGAAAAGGGACAAGAGACGAGCAGACGAAGAGGGGAGGACAGAGGGAGAGAGCCGTCGCTGCCACAAAGTTTGAAAAGCTGCTCTGGAGAGAGAGAGAGAGACGGGAAGAAAGGAGTGAATGAATGAAGGGTAAAGAGGGAGCGCACTCACTGAAGCGGTATGGATTTCAGCATTCAGGCTATATAGCGCTCTGCGAGTTAACCTCCAGACCACAGTGTTTATTTTGGGACTACGTTCCAGATCTGGGGGGGGGGGGGGGGGTATCCAGTTCCCCGACATGAAAGAGCTAAAGCTGTTGGAGCAAAGCGTTTAGCTGCTCCTTAAAGCCTGACATGAAGTGAACTGAGGCAGCTGCTGCAATATTTTCACTGTAAATACGAGTCTTCAGGTCTGGAGGCCGGAATCACCTCCGGCACCGTCACTTTCATTTTAACCGTGATACAAAAATTATTTTGATGCAAAATTATCTCCCTTTCTCACTATTTATAATATATATATATTATATATATGGACGTGTATATAGAAAGACGATTAAAATTTTTAATTGCGATTAATCGCATTATTTCCCTGATTAATCACGATTAATCGCGTTGTATACGCAAAATCAAATAATGAATTCAAAAGTAGTGTAAAATGTACTTTTATTTAAATGTTCTGCTGCCATATGATTTAAAGTGTTCAAACACTTTTAACATCAGCACTTGTCAGTAACACATATTTAGTGTAAATCTCATCTTAAAAAAATGTAAAATAAAATAAAGCTTATTGCCACTGCCAGGGCATTAATGTCATCCTGTTTTTTTTTTTTTTTTTTAAAAAGTCTACAAACAAAATCCAACAAAATGATTGTGTCTCAGCACAATCAGAACATTAAAACAGGTAATTTCTGAGGTAACAGCAGAAACTTTTAACGGGGAGTTCAACTTGTCAGTTGTTACAAATAACCTTGTTTCTGTTGAATCCTCCGTCTGGGAGAACTTTAAAATGAAAATGTCCATGTTAAAGTTCAGTAACTTTACCAATCTGTTTATCATTCATTCTTTTCATTTTCAATTGTCAATCAAAAATTTAAAAAAAAATTAATAAGTGACATTTTATTACGTTTCTCATATTTTAATCTAACACAAAAAAACGCAAAAAAAAAAAAGCCTGTTTTTTTTTTATATTTCAATTTTAGACTTGGATCAAAAATATGAAATGAAAAAAGGGGCCACAGAACTGAATTTGTTTTATAATGGAGGACTGGACTTTCTGTTGTCATTACACATCTGTGCCACTAGATGGAGCCGCACTGAAGTAACCAGCTAGAGAACAGCAGGACAGTGAACACATGGAGCAGATCTGATGGAACATGGAGGAATGACGCCAAAGTTTTGTTGCAGTCCAGAATTTTTTTTTTCAGACAGAATTGTTAATATTGCTACCTGAGTTGCTACCCTGAACTGTAAAGTTCACGGATTTTTACCGTTCTCCACGTCTGTTTTTGCTTTTCCTTATGTGTACCTACCAATTCTCTTCCGGTTCCGCAGCAGCCAGCAACAGACTTTTCAAAACAAAAGCATGTGAGCAACATGCGTTAACGCGCGATAAAATAAATGTCGGCGTTAATAAATTAATGTGTTAACGTGATAATAACGCGTTAACTTGCCCAGCCCTAATAAAGATAAATTGTAAATTAATAGACTGATGCAACGACATTAATTCTGTCTATCTTTTTGACAGTAACAAATAAAGACAAAAGAAGTAATTAGTGAGTAACTTCTTTGTTGGATGTCTCTGGAAGGTTCCAGGCCCTAAACTGAATGTTAAAACAAAAAAATCTTCACTGCTTCATTTGAAAATATCTTCACTTGCTTTGCGCTCGACTACAGCTTTCTGAGCTTTTAACAAACCGTTAAGCTGAATTCATTTTTCAGAATAACATTCCCATAGTCAAAGCTTTGTTCCTTTACCTTACAAATGATCTTTAAACCCAAACCAGCATTTACAGTTTACGGTTACCAATAAAATGTGATCAAATATAATTTAACTTGCCAGAATGGCACTTCTTTAAAACACACACACACACACACAAACACAAAGAAAAAGGAAAAAGACTTGCATCATAAAGATTTAAGTTATTTTGCTTCGAAACTGCTGGATAGACCAATAAGTGGATAACAGGTCTGTTCTTAGTTTTACTTTCTACACGTGTGACATAAAAAACTAATTCTCCAGGAACTTTAATTGGAGCTGGAAACAGTCTCTAAAGTCTGTCAAGTGATCATAAAGTCATGGAGAAGGAGATCCAGGAGAAAGCCTCCAGGTTTTTTAATCAGTTTCTAAATCTTTCGACATATTTCTGCGCAGATTAAGTGTTCAGATGTTAAAGTAAAGCGCAGCCTGCAGACTGACGTTCAACCAGGAAAATTCTCTCTCTTCACTACATATTGACTGTATTACCTTTATTGTATTTTTTTTCACAATAATTCGACAGCCATAGCACGCAAATGATCAAATTAAAATTTTGTGTAAATAACAGACAGATGTTAACAGGACGGGCTCAAAAAAAAAAAAAAAAAAAAAAAAAAAAGATTTTTGTGTTGACACGGGGGTCGTGTAAGACCACGTCTCCTCCCGGCTCAGACAGCAGAAGAGTAGTCGGGTTCTTAGCGTGTGACCCGTGTTACCGGCACCGTGGCCCAACGGACACAGCTGTCCTGCTGCAGGCGAAAAGAAGCAAAGAAGCAAGGAGGAGTAGTGGGAAAAGACGAGGAAAAAAAAAATCAGAGAGGCCAATGCAATGTGTGTGTGCGTGCACGTGTGTGTGTGTGTGTGTGCGTGTGTGTTTAGGCAGTAGTATTGATCATTCTCTGGCATTTTCTGGGGCATGTGCCCACTCTGCGTGGCATCCTGCTTATTCAGCACCCCACTGGGGGGGAAAAAATAGAATTAAATAAAATTTAAAAAATAAAAATAAAATAAAATATAGAAATAAAGAAAGCAAAGCAACAAATAAAAATCAAAAAAATATTTGTGCCGCCGAGGGGAATATTTCTGACCCCCAGACAGACAGATAAAGCTCACCAACACGCCGACCGGATGCAACAAAGCGATTAAATCTGGCTGCTGAAGTTGGCCGACACCATAAAGGAAACCGGACGGTTAATCCCGTCCTTGTTTCCGACAACAGACCGAGCCGAGCCGCCGCAGGACCGGCGGGTGACGGTCCAGCACTCAAGGCGAGATCAGAGGACCGACGCTGAACTCTGCGGAGTTCAACACTTTTACAGATTTACACAGAAATGAGAAAAGGTTCTCCCTGAGAGTCTGTTCGTGTTTCTGCAGTAAAGGCTGGAAGGGACGGTTCATTTCTGCTGAGACAGTGGACACGGTTACATTACGTTTTTTAATTCGGAATTAATTATTCCGAATTAAATCATTCAGAATTAAACTATTTTCCTTCGAGTTTACATGGAAATAGTAATTTTGAATTGAGGTTTACATGGAAAACATGTTTGATCGGCTTTATCCAATTCCGCTTAAGGACGTCTTTACGTCTACCGGGAGAAAACAAACTTACTCGAAACCTCCTTCATTTAACCTAGCCGCTACAACTTTGAAAATCTCACAATTTTTATGTTTCCTGCCATCTGTTCTTTTAATTATTTCAGTTTCCTCCAAGCTATTTATTAAATGAATCATCTCTGCTCTTGACCACCGTTTACTGCGTGCTGCCATCTTGAAACTTTGTTTCGAAAACAAGCCCAGCGCGGAATATAAGCGTCATCGCGACAGACGGGCAAGAGAACGAGCATGCGCAGAAAGACCGGAATTAACCGGAATTGACCGGAGAATTATTCTATTCAGATTTAAAATCACAATAAATCAGCCACTTACTTCAGAATTAAGTTTAATTCGAAATGGACATTTTCATTCGGAATTAGGTGTTTACATGGTAATTTTTAATCATTTTAAATCAGATTGAATTAAACTTCCCATGTAAACGCGCTAATTTAGGCTCAACACAGTTCTGTCAAAGGACTAACAGCTCTCTTTTATCATTTTATTGCACTTTTATATATTTTTTTTTTTGCTGTTAATCAAATGAATTATGTTTTTCAAAACATGCAGCGTGACTAGATCTCGACTGTACAGTCGTCACTTCCTCTCCTCGGCCAGGGTGAGCACCGGCTCCAGAGCAGCAGTAGACGGGGCCCGGTGGAGCCCGGTGGAGCCCGGCGGGTAGCCCGGCGGGAGGCGGGGAGGCGCAGAGCGCATGTTAGCAGCGGAGGAAGGAGCCACATGTGCCGGGCCGCGGTGAGAGACTCCGACAACCGCTCACGCTGTCAACATGCTGACATATACATACGCAAACATTTGTGCTGAGCTGCAGACACACACGCCGGTGCGCGCACGCACGCACACACCGCGGGGCCAGGCCAATTAACACCCTGCCACAGCACCGAGCGCGCTCAGAGCGGCGGAGGAACAGGAGGGCATATGTGGACAATCATACATGCAAATTAGACGAACAAGAAAGGCATCTGAACCTGCAAAGCAACTTCTGACAGCACATCAAAGGAGAAGCGCTTCTTTATTGTTCTGTGGAAAAACAGCGTGACTTTATAATTTCATGTATAACACCTATGCAGGGTTTTTTTTTTTTCTTTTTATTAGAAAAATAAATTAAATCAGTCATGAACAGGTACAGGTTGGTGAACTATTATATAAAAGCGCTGGTGACTTGTTTCTAACTGCATTTTTATGTGAAATAAATCATCTTAAAGTCATAATTCTCTTCTGTTTAAAGCTGGAAACTGCTGAACAAAAATGGTTGCAGTCCTTGAAGTTTGGCTCCAAAACCAGAAGATGGCAACATACCTCTGGCTGAGGCGCCGGCCCGCCAGCCCCGCTCCTTCAGGTCTTTATGCATTCACACGTTCACCTGGTGCTTCATTTATTTATTCGTTGGTTCGTTCGTTTACTTGCTCTGCGGCATTTTAGGCCTTGAAGAAGAGGAGCAGGTAAAAATCTTCTGCTTCTGTCTCGACCGGTGCCAGTCTGACAGGAAAAGAGCCACGTGGGTCCGGAGGCTGAGCCCGAGTGTGTTCTGTCCAGAAACGACTGTACGTGTCTGTGTTTGTTGGCGGCCTGCAGGACCGGGAGACGACGGCGACGTGTCGACGGCGTAAGGCGCATCTTTATGGAAGTCTCAGCTGTGAGGAGCAGCTTCCCATTCTTCACAGTTCTTCCTCTCCTCCTCCTCCTCCTCTTCACTGAATGGACATTTTGTCACAAAAGTGAATGGACAGAGACCAAAAGCAGGGGAACAAGTCCTGACTAGGGATGGGAATTGATAAGATTTTACCGATTCCGATTCCATTATCGATACTGTTTAACGATTCGATTCTTTATCGATTCTCTTATTGATTCTAATTTGGGAAAAAAAAGGAGAACAAACAGTTTTATTAGCATCAATTTTTTTTTTTTTTACTTAGAAGTCACGACCTTACAACTCAACAGTGAGGTCAAAAGAGGCCCAAAGCCTGGATAACTGTTGTAATATGTAACTGTGCAAATACACAAGAATGTGTAACATTTGCTAACACACTTTTTCCTAATAGAAATAAAAAAAATCTCCTTTTTAAAAGATAATAATAAAGAAAGATAAATACTGTCAAATACAACAGAACAGTGCATAGTACAAATCTGCAAATACTATGAAGAATTAACAATTCTTTTGCAGTAAAATAATCATGTCTTCCAGCCTCTTAACCAACCAGACTCTCTCTCTCGTCACGGTCATCTTCTAAATGTAATGCAGAAGGCATTCGTTTACTAGCATAGCGTTAATGTTATAGCGTGTTTTACAAAGAAGCACATAGGCAGTGGGATAGCTACTTACCAGAGTTACCAGAGGTGATCTTAGCTTGGCTACTGCTGCTGGGTTGAGATCCATCAGTCCGAAGCGTCAAGAACACAACACTCGTTATCGCATGTTGTGTGCGTAAATGTTTCTGCATGTTAGCCGTGTTCCCTCCCGACGCTGTTATCTCCTCTTTACAATGACTGCTAGTTGCCTTGTTGCCATCTTTCTTTGGTGAAGTGAAGTCCAAACTTTTAGAGCGTTTGAACCTGGTGGGCACCATTGTTGTTTACAACTGCAACGCACGTGCTAAACCGACGTAACTTAATCACGTAAGTGCTTTCTGGAATTGACTGTGCGTAACTTGCGTAAATTAGGTGAGATTCGTGCTGGTTGGAATCGATAAGAGAATCGCTAGATAAACTGCCAAACGATTCACATGGAATTGAAACACACGGAACCGGTTCTATACAGGAACCGGTTCTCGATTCCCAACCCTAGTCCTGACTGAACGCGGAGCGGCTGCCTTTCGCAGTGAGGGAGGGGTGAACAAGGAAGTGGGTGAATGAAAGACGAGTGTTTCAGTGACAGCGGAAGGTTCCCCGCTACACGGCGAGCGCCGGCGCTCCGCTTGCCGCTGTCACTTCAATCAGACGGCGGGAGAAATGAGTCTATTCGCCACAGTAAACAATTTAATATTTGATGTACAGTAGAGGGAGCGACCCTCCCCTCACGTTTTCCCTCCTTCTCCTCTGTTTGCCTTCTCGTGCGCGCGTGTCCGCGGGCACAGTGGGGTTGAGCGGGGGTGTCGGCGGCGGCGAGCGAGGAGGCTACACGAGTATCTGAGAGCATGCATAATCTCTCTCCGAGGGATGACGATGGAGGAGCCGCTCGGTAAACACGCGGTCAGTTGGTTCGAAACGCTCGCTCTCCCCCCGGCCCTGTCGTTCAGGCTTTACAGTGCACGTTGACGACAAAAATCAAACGGTTGCCGTTGCTCTGGCGCTCCAAGAGAAGGTATCAATCCGAACAAGCTCGAAGCAAACTCCATTTATTTTTATTGACTGAGCCCCGTAACCATCAGTGGGCATTTATCACAGAGAAATTCCACATCAGCTTCCAACCGTTGTGTTAAATCTGGTGCGGGGGGGAGGGGAGTGGGACGCCCATACCAAGATGGACTGGGGCACAACCAGGGGGTAGGAGCCAGTCGGATGGCTGAGGAGTAAGTGGTACGAGCAGAACAATTACAGCAGTCACTTACCATCACAGTGTCTGGTTGAGGCAACGGCACAGCGGGACGCCGCGGGGCAAGAATGAAGCTTTCATCCAGCTGGTATCACGAGATCAAGCTGGTCGTGCCAGAAATGACAAAACAATGTGCTGAGCTCAGTGAAAGATACAATTTTTCTTTCCTCTCTTCTTTTTTTTTTTTTTTTGAATAATAGAAACTCGGAGATGTTGCTAGCCTCAGCGGTGAACTGGACTGGTTGCCAGTTATGTGAAGAAGTTACAGCTATTCTGTCAAAATATCTAATACATATTTATATGTATTTAGGGGTGTACGATAACTATCGGGCAGATAACATGAAATTATGACGTCATCCCGATAACTCCGATATCGTGACGAATAGCCCCGATAACATATATATTTTTGTCAACACAGCAGTGTCTCGCTCCCTCTGAGCCTTGAATAACCGGCAGTGAATGTTATGTTCAAGTGACGTCAGCATAATCAGAAAAACGATTACTCAATCAGGAAAATCAAGAATACCCCCTCATGCCAGAAAACAACTTGTTAATTCGGTCATAATTTTGGTAGTTGCTGACTTGAATCGATATTCGCAGTATTCTCCAACATGTTACACATGAAAAAGAAAAAAATAGAAAAGGCTGAAAGAATGACTAACAAACGAGGGAACCTGGGAATTTACGTTACACCTTGAATGCAGCCTGCAGCACAGCGTGCTGATCACAACAAACATGGCGGCGTGGAACTTCGTTAAAGTTTCAGAAGAAGATAGTTTGGTGGTTATTTGTGACGAATCCTCCGAGCGAATTCTACGAGGAGGGAAGCACAAGCTTTAATACGTAAAACCTGATTGTCCACCTACAACATGACAATCGCTTCCATGGAGTTTTGAAATCGCGCTAACGTGAGCTAACGGAAGCTTATGCTAACGTGCGCAAGCCAGCAGCAGTCTCCTCTCCCTCATTCCTCTCATCTAAAGCTTCCATGAGATTAAAAAATAAAAAATAAAAACTACTAAACCTCATTTACTTTAATTAAAGATATTAATTTAAATGGAACCACAAGCCAAAATCCTTTAAATGTAAATCTTTTTCAGTTTGTAAATTTGATGCATGTATTTCCATCAGTTCAAGGAGCCTTTATTTTTTATATCAGTCAGTAATGAACCTTATTTAAGTTAATGTGAGATATCAAATAGGTTTGTTTGATAGCTTTACGAAAATGTTTGAGAGGCTTGACCAATAGTTTTACATTGAAAAAATAAATATCTGTTCATTTAAAAAGTCAAAACTATTTTTGACTTTGTTCATAGTATTGATGTAATGATCTTAGGTATATGTGTGTTATCGGTTATCGGTATCGGCCTTTAGGAGCTGAAAGTTATCGGTTATCGTGCATCCCTATATATATATATATTTATATACGTGTGCGTGTATTTATCTCGTTTCTTTTCAAACTGATTTCAGTCTCAACATGTGTCGTTTGGCATCTGTCAGAATTTTGGGAAGGCCCAATAGCAGACGTGACAAACAGCACAAGTCAACGCGGCTGATATTTTGTCAGCTTTCAAAGTAAAATGGAGCATCATTCTGCTAATGAAAGACTTTGGGTCCAGATGGGGAATGTGACTGGAGTGAAAACCTAAAAAAAAAAAAAGAAAAGAAAGAAAAGAAAAGACTTGACGTGCCAAAATAAGCGCCCACATACAGGCCCGTTCAAAGGCGTCAGAATCACGTCCGTGTGAGCGTGCACGGAGGTGAGGCGGCTGACCGTATCTGACCCTCGTCCTCAGGTTCAGTGGCGGCCACTCGTGACGCCTCACCTCCCCCTGTCACGTCTGATTCTCCCGGTAGGATCCATCATCTGGTTGGCAGTCTGGGTGCCAGTCAGCTGCGTCTCAGGGGACAATCAGGCACTGGGAGCTGTGGAGGCGCTGGGCTGAAGCCTCCCCAGCCTCGGCGGCAGCTGTGTGGGAGACGGGGAGAGGCGCAGCGCAGATGTGGGAGTCTGGAGCCAACAGAAGGTACGGTTGATTTCAGCGTCGGCCATGTTTGTTATTCCACCTTTTCCTGGGAGGAAGAAGCGGGCCCTTGATCTGGCTCACAGCTAAACACTTAGCTTTTGTTCCAGAGATGAAAAACCGCGAGGAGAACGAGGCGTGAGGGGAAAAGAGAAGAAAAGGGAGAGAAAAAAAAAAAAAAAAGGACTAGGGGCCAGAAGAGAAATCCGGTCACCAAGTGCAGAGCGAGGTTGAAGCCGAGCCTCGATTACAGAACAGGATCCTGCAAGCAGCGGCACACCTCTGCTTTCCTGTTTCTGCAGTTCCACAGATCTGCTGCAAAACCTACTCGACGAGGCCTGCCTGTCAAGTCAAATTAAATTACATGTAAAAAAAAAAGAGGAGAAAATGTTTGAAATGTTTCCACCGGCAGCGGAGAAGCCGAACGCTTTTTGCACTTTTGTTCTCGTCATTGACAGTTTTCTTCCTCTCCTCTTACGTTCGCCGAGGGTGGGATGGGACTCGGCCCACCGCAAACAAACGCGCTCCGCCGGCTCTCAGCGGGCCGGCGCGGCGGACGGTACCGGTCGGGATCGCTTTGCTCACGTCCATCGCCCGGTTTTTCGCAGGGAATTTTGCACAACTTCCATTTTCCAGTAACACTATCCGGCCTGTAAAAATGAACACCCTCTTTGAGCGGCGCGAGTGAGAAATGGGATAGTTTTCCCACTGAGTTCCCAGATGTAGGTTCGCCATTGTGTTCGCACACACCCGCCGCTCGCCCAGGACGGCACCCTCAAATGGGGCTTTGTCTCGGCTTTTCAGAGAAAACAAGCCCGTGATGTGGAAGGGGCGGCGGCGTGAGTGCCGCCGGTGCAGAGCTGCAAGGAAAAATGTGACTTGAAATTTGACTTCCTCGTCTCACGTTGCGTTGAAAATCCATCCTTCTACTAATATTTGAGTTCCCATGATGTACCTGACGCTATGAAGTGCTGTGAGCGCGCGCGTGCATGCGCGTGCGTGTGTGTGTGCAGCATAGCGGAGCAGAGTACATCTGCAGCGGTAAGGAAACAGTCTGTTAGCACACAGCTTTGACAACTCCATCAGGCCAGTCTCAAGGTAGCTGCCAATCAAAACAAATCATCTCATCCCCGAGCGCTGCGAGGACCTCTCTCCACCGCTACGCACATGACAGGCCCCTACAGCTCTATTTACCCGCGCACACCCCTCCCGTCGCCGACGGCTTCGTAATTAGAAAACGGGGAAGGGGAAAAGAAACGGGGGCCGGCGGTAAAAGTAAGTCAGCGACAAGTTTGGACACAAAGCGAGTGAATGGTGTCTTTCATCGGCCGACGTTGGCATCTGAAGAGGGGGTCGCCACTTGCACGGTGGCGGCGCATTGAAAAAAAGGCATTTTCATTTCATTCTCCCGATTTAGGGAACAGTGGCCACGGTTACATGAATTTTTTAAATTCGGAATTAATTATTCCGAATTAAATAATTCAGAATTAAACTATTTTCCTTCGAGTTTACATGGAAATCGTAATTCTGAATTGAGGTTTACATGGAAAACACATTTGATCGGTTTTATCCAATTCCGCTTAAGGTCTGGGGGTTGGGAAGGGTTCTGATTGGATAGGGGGGTGGACGTCTTTACGTATTTACGTCGACCGGAAGAAAACAAACTTACTCGATTAGCAAGGACATGGAGAAACCTCCTTCATTTAAGTTTGAAAAGCTCACAATTTTTATGTTTCCTGCCATCTGTTCTTTTAATTATTTCCAGTTCCTCCAAGCTATTTATTAAATAAATCGTCTCTGCTCTTGACCACGGTTTACTGCGTGCCGCCATCTTGAAACTTTGTTTCGAAAACAAGCCCAGCGCGGAATATAACGTCATCGCGACAGACGGGCAAGAGAACGAGCATGCGCAGAAAGACCGGAATTAACCGGAATTGACCGCGGAATTATTCTATTCAGATTTAAAATCAGAATAAACCAGCCACTTACTTCAGAATTAAGTTTAATTCGGAATGGACATTTTCATTCGGAAGTTAGGTGTTTACATGGTAATTTTTAATCATTTAAAATCGGATTTAATTTTAATTCTGAATTAAAGAGGAATTAAACTTCCCATGTAAACGCACTAAGTGTCGGCTTGTGTGTGCGCGAGAGAGAGAAAGTGTGTTTTTTGAGGTGGGGGTGGAGTGTAAGGGCGTCTCACATGCAATCTTGATTTGCGAGACTCATTTTCAGCCGTCTATAATTAGATTAATGTTGTGATGGCGCAGCTCAGAGCCAGGCTGTCTCCTCTTCCGTCCTCCGTGCACGTGAATTAGGTACCAAACACATCTCCATCCCCGGCACGGAAAGCGATGGTGTGAGCGTTTAGCATATCCTTTATGACGGGGAAAGATGTTAATTGTGTGCCATTAACTCTAAACTGTTTGCTTGTTGTATTAATCACTGTGCTAATTGATGCAGGAATGAAATTGTTGCCACAGGCGAGGAAGGGAGCGAACCAAAGTCAGGCGCGGCGGATAAAAGATTATCGTGGCGAACATATGGAGATGGCACCGCTTTGAAAGTCTGCTCTGTGCCCGCTGCGCCACATGGGCCGCCGGGCGGAGCGCCAGCCGCCGCGTCTCCATGTGAGAGCGACGCCACACCACGTCCAGCCAGCGTTTCCCCAGAGCGGGACGTGGTCAGTTTCCGGGTTAGGGTTAGGTTAGGTAACCCTAATCCTAACTTTCCCATTGTGATCAGCTGCATGACACCTTTACAAAGAGCTCAAAAAAACAACTGTGCCTGGCATCAGTTACAGCAGACCTTTAACTGTCAACTCTCTCATGCATCTCTGCTCACGCACATCTTTGAACGGTTACGTTTATTAAACGTTCACTGTTCTCCTGTAAGAGAGAAAGGACTGTATGATCATGTCTTCAAATGGAAATGTTGACATCGGCTCTTCAGGAGAGGCATTCAAACACGAAGCGCTTTGCATTCTAGAGGTTTAATTGATGGCCGCCGAAAGTTCATTTTCTGAGCTGGCGAGGCATCGTGAGTAGGGATGGGAATCGAGAACCGGTTCCTGTAGAGAACCGGTTCCGTGTGTTTCAATTCCATGGAATCATTTGGCAGTTTATCCAGCAATTCTCTTATCGATTCCAACCAGCACGAATCTCACGTAATTTACGCAAGTTATCAATTCCAGAAAGCACTTACGTGATTAAGTTAGGTCAGTTTAGCACGCGCGTTGCAGTTGTAAACAACAATGGCGTCCACCAGGTTCAAACGCTCCAAAGTTTGGCTTCACTTCACCAAAGAAAGATGGCAACAAGGCAACTAGCAGTCATTGTAAAGTGGAGATAACAGCGTCGGGAGGGAACACGGCTAACATGCAGAAACATTTGCGCACACAACATGCGATAATAATAAACGAGTGTCGTGTTTTTGACGCTTCGGACTGATGGATCTCAACCCAGCAGCAGTAGCCAAGCTAAGATCACCTCTGGTAACTCTGGTAAGTAGCTATCCCGCTGCCTATGAGCGTTCTTTGTAAAACACGCTATAACATTAACGCTATGCTATTAAACGAATGCCTTCTGCATTACATTTAGAAGATGACCGTGACGAGAGAGAGAGTCTGGCTGGTTCAGAGGCTGGAAGACATGATTATTTTTCTGCAAAAGAATAGTTAATTCTTTATAGTATTTGCAGATTTGCACTGTTCCGTTGTATTTCATAGTATTTATCTTTCTTTATCATTATTTTTGAGTGCTTAGTGAGCTCATATATCCTTTTAAAAGAGAGATTTTTTTTATTTCTATTAGGAAAAATCTGTTAGTAAAATGTTACACATTCTTGTGTATTTGCACAGTTATATATTACAACAGTTAACACGTTATCCAGGCTTTGGGCCTCTTTTGACGTCGCTGTTGAGTTTGTAAGGTCGTGACTTCTAAGTTGATGCTAATATAAATTGATGCTAATAAAACTGTTCTCCTTTTTGCCCAAATTAGAATCGATAAGAGAATCGATAAAGAATCGAATCGTTAAACAGTATTGATAATGGAATCGGAAAAATCTGATCAATTCCCATCCCTAATCATGAGCGTCTCATTCAGGGCGCTCTCTGAAGACTGAAGAACAAAAAAGGTAATGAAAACAGAACTGGAAGACAAACTCTGACGAATAGAGAGGCTCTCTGCAACACTGTGTTTTGTAATGTGTACAGAGAGGTGTATAGTTTAGTCCACTCGAGTTAATAAACTTTTAGCTTTTAAATCCTGATAAAAAGAGAGGTTATCCTTCAGCACAACTGTGAGAAATCTCTGAGTTATCTTTTATCAGGATATGTTGATTAAGCAGCATATTAATCAGGTTTGTCCAACAGTCTTTTTTTCACCCTTGTAACATCTTGTAACATCTCCATGAATCCAGGCGTTTGTCCCTTCTAGACTGAATTGCTAATAATAATAGTAATAGTACATTGTATTTAAAAGCTCCTTTCAAAAAGCTCAAGTTCACTTTCCAGAAACAGATAAAAACTGTAATGAGTTATTATCAGGATGTCCCAGTAATTCTCTGAACAGCCTCCAGCTGATCCAAAATGCAGCCGTGATTGACAGGAATCAGACACCTTTACTATGAAACCAGCTACCAGTTTGGGTTCAGGAGGCTGAGACCACCTCCATCTTTAAAACCAAACTGAAAACATTTCTGTTTACTAAAGCCTATAGTAAGTAGGGATACAACGGTACTCGGTAAGATACCAAACCGTTCGGTACGACCTGCACGGGACAATACGCTTTTATGTCCCGCTGTATTTATGTTCCAATAACTTTGCATTGGACTTGCACGTGAGCATGCGTGCCTTTTAGGCAACAGGCCGCCACTGCATGTCAACGTCCACTCGCCTCCGCTCACTCACAGTGACCAGCCGATCACACTTTGGCCGGTTGGCTGCAGCTCATAGATGCAGAAAAAAACCAAAAAAACCAAGAATGAACCTGAATGAGATCTTTTAATCATTTTGACTTATTTAGGTATTTTATATCACCATATTATCATTCATTTTATTGTTTTTTCTTTCTTTTTTTTAAAAATATGTTTCTAATGTTTTTATTATTTTATCTTCTTTTAATTTCCTCCTGTTTTTATGTACTTTTTACGGTGCTTTTGTGTAGTCATGTGCATTGTGCTTGTGTGCGTATGGAGCGTTGGATTAGTAGCCGCGGGTATTACTGGCCAGGAGGGCCAGGCTGCTGAGGTCCCGGGGCGCTTCCAGTTAATTTCCAGGTTGCTTCACCTGGTTGACAAGTAAGGCGTAAAATAAAAAGTAAAACAGAAAAAAATATATATGTAAACTGATATAAAATGTATATAAATGACAAAAAAAGAGAGATGAAACAGTAGTAAAACCGCCCTGGTGACGACTGGGGTAGATGGACAATTCGAAGCTTCGTAGCCGCTGGTTTTGAGGTTTACTGATCGCGGCGCAATAAAAAGTAAATTAAAAAGACAGATTACAGCCGGCGACGTGGGACGAGCCCCAGACGGGTCATCTCGGGTTGTTGTTTTAAAGGGTTTAATGCTCTGTAATGCTTCAAATGTTTTGTGTAAAGCACCTTGAATTGTCTTGTACACAAAATGTGCTATACAAATAAACTTGCCTTGCCTCGTGTGTTCGTGCCAATAGTCACAGCTACAGTTACAGGAATGGATGAAGACCAGACTAGAGCAGGCTGGTCTGAAACATAGCCTCATCATAGCAATGCTGCTGTAGGTCTACACTGCAGGGAGACACCAACATGATCCCCCACTTCAGGCCAGCGTTTCCAGAGCTACATACTAACCTACAGTTCCATCCTCTGACCATCCCAGCGTTGACCTCCACCTGTCTATATACAGTGGAGGAAATAAGTATTTGATCCCCCGCTGATTTTGGCAGTTGTCATACTAAGAAATAAATGAACAGTCTCAGACTTCTATGGTAGCTTTATTTTAACAGTTATAGAAAGAATATTGAATTTTTTTTTTTAGAAATTTACATAAAATGAAAAATAAAAATCAATTTGCAAGTCATTGAGGGAAATAAGTATTTGATCCCCTAGCAAAACATGATCTAATACTTGGTGGCAAAACCCTTGTTGGCAGCACAGCTGTCAGACGTTTCCTATAGTTGCTTACTAGGTTTACATCAGGAGTAATTTTCGTCCACTCCTCTCTGCAGATCATCTCCAAATCCTGAAGGTTTTGAGGCTTGCGCTTGGAAACTCGCAGCTTCAGCTCCCTCCATAGATTTTTAATAGGATTAATGTCAGGAGACTGGCTAGGCCATTCCATGACCTTGATGTGCTTCTTATGGAGCCACTCCTTTGTTTCCTTGACTGTATGTTTTGGGTCGTTGTCATGTTGGAAGACCCGTCCACGACCCATTTACAATGTCCTTGTGGAGGCAAGGAGGTTGTCACCCAAGATTTTGCGGTACATGGCCCCGTTCATCTTCCCATTGATGCGATGAAGTCGACCTGTCCCCTTAGAAGAGAAACACCCCCAAAGCATAAGGCTTCCACCGCCATGCTTGACAGTAGGGATGGTGTTTTTGGGGTCATATTCAGCATTTCTCTTCCTCCAAACACGTCGAGTTGAGTTGAGGCCAAAGGGCTCAATTTTAGTCTCACCTGACCACAGCACCTTCTCCCAGTCTCTTTCTGAGTCATTAATATGTTCGTTGGCAAACCTGAGTCGGGCCTGGACGTGAGCCTTCTTGGACCACTGCAGGATTTTAAACCACTGCGTCTCAGTCTATTACCAATAGTTTTCTTGGTGACTGTGGTCCCAGCTGCCTTGAGATCATTAACCAGCTCTTCCCGTGTAGTTCTCGGCTGATCTCTAACCTTTCTCATGATCATTGAGACCCCACCAGGTGATATCTTGCATGGAGCCCCCAGCCTAGGTTGATTAACAGTCATGTTGTACTTCTTCCACTTCTGAATAATTGCACCATCAGTTGTCACCTTCTCATTCAGCTTCTTACTTATGGTTTTATAGCCCATTCCAGCCTTGTGGAGCTCAACAACTTTGTCCTTGACATCTTTTGACAGCTCTTTAGTCTTGCCCATGGTGGAGATGGTGGAGTATTACTGAGTCTCTGGGCAGATGGCTTTTTATACAGGTGACTATTTGTAACAGGTGTCTCTCAAGCAGGTAATTACTTCAGTGAGATTAGGAGTATGCCAGTGGTCTGTGGGAACCAACACTGGTCAACGTTGGTCGGGGATCAAATACTTATTTCCCTCAATGACTTACAAATTAATTTTATTTTTCATTTCATGTAATTTTCTCAAAATTTTTTCAATATTCTTTCTATAACTAAAAATAAAGCTGCCATAAAAATCTGAAACTATTCATTTATTTCTTAGTATGACAACTGCCAAAATCAGTGGGGGATCAAATACTAATTTCCTCCACTGTAGATGTCATCCCAGCGTTGACCTCCACCTGTCTATTAGAGGTGCAACGGTACAGGTGGCTCACGGTACGGTCCGTACCGTGGGTTTTGTGTCACGGTTTTGGTATGGATTCGGTACAGTTTCAGGCCACCCACTACCCTAAACAAGCGATAGCAAGATACCAAGTTTGCAAAAAGCGCAACTCGCATGTCGGCGTGTAAAAGAGCGCGTCCAAATGGAATAAATCAAAATGATTAAAAGATCTCATCCAGATGTCTGCTGTGGAGGAAACCAAGGAGATCTTTGTCTCTGGTGTCAAGCTGTAAAAGGTTAGATGCGGGAATTTATTTCCGATATGTCTGAAACTGTTGGTCGAGGAGGGACAGGAACATTAATTGTTCGTGATCTTTAAATGAGCATCCAATAATTTGTTCTGCGCCAAGACGCACAACTGGTAACAACTGGTAACAACTGGATCTTACGCGGATTTCAGTTTTTTTTCCATCCTGGGGGTCATTTTTCTGTGACACCACAGGAGGGATGTTAATTTCTTATTGTACTTATTGTTAGTCAACGCGGATTAAATATACAGGGCTTCTCACCACTGGTAAATGTAGGTAGGAAACGTACATCTGCCTCGTCCCCGGCGTGGACATCACTAGGTCCTGCTTCTCGACCCGCTTAGCAACGTAACCTCCGAGTACACATGAATAAAGAAAGTTCGTATGACTGGAATAATGAAACAATCTGACCTGATTGGTTCTGGGCAGGATTTACTGACCGTCCAAGTGTCATTTAAATTGCCGATTTCTGAAGTGCTCAGTTTGCTTATTAGGGCAATTATATGATAATTAAATTTAAAAAAATCTCCTGACTCCGACCCCCTCCCCTCTCAAAATAGAAAACTCCTCGGATCTACACAATTCACGTAGGTCTCCCTTTTTGACTTCAAAACGGCAAATTTTGCCAAAAGGTGAGGGATTTTCATGCCTGAAGTATTAGTTATTTAGTGTTTAGAGCTTTTTGTGATAAAAAAAAAAATTAAGAAAAGCTAATGTTCAGAGTTACAGGCATCAAAAAGACATGTTGAATTTAACATGCTATTTTCTATAACTGCTTACTAAAGTTTTGGATCCATGTATCTTGTCAGTGATGTGTTTTACTGTTGAAGTTCACGAGTGACTGAATCACTAGTCATTCTGAATTTTTGCCTTTAATAGGCAACTTAATTGTTTCATAACAACCACTTTTATTTTTGATATCTAACCTCAGCCTTATGCTCAGTGTATTCCTCACATTAGCAGGAATAATTAAACTTTGTGCCATTTTTATCTTATTTTTTTGTTGAGGGAAAGCTTTATTAAATACATAAATCATTTATTAAATATGATGTTGAATCTGATTATGTGGCATTCGACGTAATAATATGGACAACTTGATGTTCCTAAGACTAAATACACAATGCTGTGCTCAGAATGCTTCATAAAGTACCCCAAGAGTGCTCAAAATTTTCTCGAGCCCCCCCCCCCACCCGGGCTTCACGAACCACTTCAGAGTTTTTTCCAATTTCCCGTTGACATCCCTGTACCGTCTGAGGCTACTTTAAGAGGCGGTAATGACCAGATCATTTTATAAGAGGGTGACACATCGATGTATTTCTCTCAGAACAAAGTCACTGAATGTTTATTGAAACAAAGTGACAAAGAGTCTGTTGTATTAACGGCACATTTCAGATCTAAGACTAAAAAACATATATGAGAAAACAAAATGCATGACAAACAGCCACATCAACAGATAATAATAAGTTAATACTACATTAAACAGCGGTGCTGTCATCAATGAAATTATTAAACGTCTTACTGACATCGGAAATGATTCAGCCTTTTATTCACTAATGCTGATTAAAGAGGACACCAAGAAAAGATGGCAGAAATATAACAAGATTTAAGTCGTAAAACACTGACATTCAGTTTGCTTTTATATTAATTACGCCTGCATGCATGCAGATGATTGAATTCTGATCTTTATCACTAAAGATGTTCTTGGTTTTCATTGCATTTACATGATTAACGATGAGACATTTCGCTGTTTTATCTGCTTTCAAAGTTGTGAAGGAAATCTCTGAATTTCAAGTTTCCTTCCTCAGACTTCGGCGGTGAAAGAATTTGCAGGTGGCTGTTCGCCTCCGTCCCTCACTAACCTCCTGTGTGTGAACGCGAAATCAACACAGACGTCCATTTAAGGAGCCGCGAGTCCACGAGGAGCAGGCAATGAATGAAGAGATTCAGAGGGCGCTTCAGAGGCCTTCGGCAGCGCGCCGCCGCCAGACCCGCTGTGTTTTTGTATGCAGATTCCCCTTGTCAGGATTCATTTATTCAGGGGGATTTATCCGAGAGCGCGCGTTACGAGACAGAAATAGCCGCATTCACATTCATCTAGGAAAACATTTGGAATGCTAATTCCATGAGAACGCGCCGTTTATGCGGCCGTGTTTGCGTAAGAACCCGATCCGGCTCTCCGCGGGCCCGCTGGCCCGAACGCGCGGTTCGCGCAGACAGGAGAGCACTGATACCACTTACAGGGTTCAATAGTCTAAATCTGCTCTGGGAACGCTTTTCATTTCGCTGGCGGCGTTCGCCGTCGGTATTCGCTGCGTGCAGCGGTTGGATCCACAAGAAAATAAAAGGCCCGAAAAATCTATACGTGCTTCTAAAAAGGTCATCAGATCGCCGTGTTCGCAGCCGATGTTCGTACGATTACGCCTCTGCTTATCGAAACAGGTGTCCTTGGTGATGTTGGCCTGAGACGAAGAGACGATAAACCTCGGGTTTTTGACAATAGCTGAAGCCACAGACTTGTTCTCTCTGTCTGCTCCTGGTGACTCTCTCTCTCTCTCTCTCTCTCTCTCTCTCTCTCTCTGCACAGGTGGCAGGAGCTTCCTGGTAGTGTCTTTCTCATTCCTTTTTGTTCCCCTCCAATTGCTCTGATCTGGAGCCGTTGATGGTGATGACAGTGCTGGCTGTCCATTGATTTGCTGTGGCCCCTGGTTGTGAGTTCACAGCAAGATGACACTCTTCCTCGGGCTTTAATTAGAGCTGCCCCCATCTTCTCTTCTCTCCGCCCTGGATGTGGTTCGGCACATGAACACAAAAAAAAGCTGCCACAAACAAAACACCCCGCTAGGAGATAGCCCACACTGGCTCACTGCGGCTGGTGTTTAGAGCCCTGAGCACTCAAGATAGCATTTGTGTTTTCTGTTATAAATAAGTATTACCAGGGCTGGGCAAGTTAACGTGTTATTATCGCGTTAACGCATTAATTTATTAACGCCGACATTTATTTTATCGCGCGTTTACGCATGTTGCTCACGTGCTTTTGTTTTGAAAAGTCTGTTACTGACTGCTGCGGAACCGGAAAATAATTGGCAGCTAAAGCTAAAACAGACATGGAGAATGGTAAAATTCCGTGAACTTTACAGTTCGGGTAGCAACTCAGGTAGCAATATTAACAATTCTGTCTGAAAAAAAAAACTTTCAAAATCCTTTGTTCAAGACGATTGCATCATTCCTCCATTTATCATCAGATCTGCTCCATGTGTTCACTGTCCTGCTGTTCTCTAGCTGGTTACTGCAGTGCGGCTCCATCTAGTGGCACAGATGTGTAATGACAACAGAAAGTCTGTTCCTCGATTATAAAACAAAGCCATTTCTGGGTCACGTAAACCAGACAATAAAATAACATTAAAAACAAATTCAGACCCGTGGCCTGTTTGCTAAAATTGAAATATAAAAAAAACAACTTTTTAATTTTTTACACTTTTGAGTGACAATTGAAAATGGAAAAAAACTAATGATACACAGATAATTGACCTTTCGGTAAGCACCGCCCCCTCCCTAGTTACTGTTGCTAGGTCGGACAAACTTGCAGCTCCTCCGTTAAGGACTGTGTTAATTCGCTATTTTTCCGATATGTATCATCAGTGTTAATATTATACAATAATAAGGTGGTAATGAGGTGTCCAGAACGTTTGGAGGGACATTTTTATTCCCAAGCCGAAACAAACGCTGGAAAAATGCAGGCTTTGGTTCAGTTATGTGTCCCTCCACACAAGCAACTGAACGTGGGGAAAGTTACAAAACACATCTACATTTACTCTAAGGTAAGTTAGCTTTGTTTATTAGATGATTGATTTACCGCCGTTTAGTAAAAGTAATATGATTTAGCAGCAAGGAGGGTGATGAGTTCTCAGTTAGCATTAGCTCTGGTCCATAGGTCTGTCCCACACCAGAGCTATGTTAGCATGAGACAGTCGCAGCATTGTATTAATATAATTAACCTCACCTTATACCTAACAAAATAAATATCCAGGGCCATATCGTAGACAACGAGGCAGGTAACGAGCTAGCCGGAATTGCTAACGGAGACATGTTTTCACTCATCACCCTCCCTGCTGCTGACTTATATTACTTTTACTAAATGGTGGTTAAATCAATCATCTAATAAACAAAGTAAACTTACCGTGGAGTAAATGTAGGTGTGTTTTGTAACTTTCCCCACGTTCAGTTGCTTGTGTGGACGGACACAACTTAACCCGCAACCTGCATTCTCCAGCGTTTGTTTTGGTTTGGGAAAGGGAATAAAAATGTCCCTCCAAACGTTCTGGACACCTCGAGTCACTGTTGCAGGTCCCCAGTAGCAATATTTCACCATGGAGTTATTATAGTATAATATTAACACTGATGATACACATCGGATAAATAGCTAATTAACACAGTCCTTAACGCAGGAGCAGCAAGATTGTCCGACCTAGCAACAGTAACCTAGGGAGGGGGTGGCGCTTACCGAAAGGTCAATTACAGACTGATAAAATTACTGAACTTTAACTTGGACATTTTCATTTTAAAGTTCTCCCAGACAGGAGGATTCAACAGAAACAAGGTTATTTGTAACAACTGCCAAGTTAAACTCCCCGTTAAAAGTTTCTGCTGTTACCTCAGAAATTACCTGTTTTAATGTTCTGATTGTGTTGAGCCACAATCATTTTGTTGGATTTTGTTTGTAGACTTTTTTTTATTTTTTATAAAAACAGGATGACATTAATGCCCTGGTAGTGGCAATAAGCTTTATTTTATTTTACATTTTTTAAGATGAGATTCACACAATATGTGTTACTGACAAGTGCTGATGTTAAAAGTGTTTGAACAACAAATGTTATGGCACTTTAGTTCATATGGCAGCAGAACATTTAAATAAAAGTGACCTTTACACTACTTTTGAATTCATTACTTGATTTTGCGTATACGATGCGATTAATCAGGAAAATCATGCGATTAATCGCGATTAAAAATTTAAATCGTTGCCCAGCCCTAGTATTAATGTTTTTTTTTTTTTTTTTATATCAGAGCAGAATGCCTGTTACAATTCAGGGTATGAAAGAGATGCACACACGCTCCCATTGTATCTGTTTATTGTCCTGATCCGCAGGAGCAATCTTTGCATCAGAAAACTGCTATTAAACTGGTAAGATGGCACATTTTGTCCATCCTCGTATCACCCCGGTGGCTCTGTCCTGCCCCCCTGCTCTGCCCCGAGATACGAGGGCCTCAACTTACCATCTGTCCTGGACGCGAGCCACTCCAAACCTGGGTGGGAGTGGACCGGAGGAGTGGACCACGGTCAGGCGGGGTCTATTATCTCAGCGGTCACGGGTCCTTGCACATATTTCATGCCTGCTCCCAGGGTGTCTTCTCACAGCTATTAGCACACTGTATTCATTTAAAGCACTCGCGGGTCACTCGCGGGCTGCATAACACTCTTTATTTGCTGAAGAACAAATAAAAATATGAAACAGTGAGAGATGAGGAAGCGCGGGGCCACCCCAGTACACGGAGCGTTGTATTACACTTGGCCGGCTCGCACGCCGCCTACAACGGCCGCGTCCCAGTTTCTGTGAGAGGGCGCCGACCGTTCCTCGGCCGCTAAGGCGGAGACGCGAGCCAAACGCGGATCTCGGTACGATGACAGGTGAAGACGGAACATCGGGTCCGGCTGGCGGTGACCCCGTCGTTTTTTTTCAACGCGACGCCCGCGGCCTCGAGACAAAACGCTGCATTTTCTGTCACGTTTACTTTTTGCACGTGCGAGAGCGTGAGCTGCCAGCGGCGAGAAGTAAACAAGTCAAAATACTGCAGTCCTTGCAGGACTTTAATTTATTTATTTTAGCAGAGATGTACTTCATTTGTATTCCAGGCGTGACGAGCATATCAATGAGCGGTAATAATGATAAAAAATAAAAAAATAAAAAAAGAAGCTGTTTGGCAGTTGCCTCTGTCTGTGCATTTATAATTCCAGGGGTGGCTGTAGGCTCAGGATGGAGAGCAGGCCGTCCTGGGGGGGTCAGAGGTCTGGACTTTTGACCCCCGGCTCCTCCAGTCGTCCTGTTGAATCGGCTGCAGGCGGGATAATAGTTGATCTGCTAATAGTCTCTGATGTGCTGCTGGTCTGGATGAAAAAAAAAATTACTACATGTTTTAGTGCTGGGCAATATGACGATATATATCGTAGGGACAATATAAAAGTGTATATCGTGCCATTTCTCTTCTATCGTTTCTAACCTAATTTTATCAATGATTACAGCAAATATGTAATTAAATAACCTGCAAAGATAAATTTGATAGAATCATATCTACTTCTACAAAGTAGCCTTTTATGTTTGCACTTTTATTCATGGTTAATGCCTTAAACAGAGTTCTCTTCAACCCCGATGTTTACTTTAGACACTTTATATTGGTTTGCAAACTTTGCACTACAAGGTCACAGATTTCAGAAAGTTGAAAAATAATTTGTTTATTTTTTATAGCTGAACTTCAGTGCAAAAATGTGTTTTTCCTCTCAGAAACTGTTGTGCACTTTAAAAAAAATGTGAAAGCTACTGTACCTCTGTACCTACCTGGTTTTTGCTGCACTAAAATGTATGTTTGTGACAGTTCAGCTAAATGTCCTTTCAAAATTAAGTTGAAAAGTAAGCAATGAAATTTTTGTCAAACTTTTCAGAGAATAACTGAAAACATACTTTATTATGGTATATCGTGATATATATCGTTATCGTGATATAAAATAGTCCATATCGTGATATATGATTTTTTCCATATCGCCCAGCACTAACATGTTTATAATCACAAACTATTGACCAGAGCTTGTAAAGTAAAGCGGTTTGAATGATCGATGGTACATGTGCATATATCAGGGATGAGCTGGGTGTCATCATTTATACCCTATATCAGGAGTATTCAATTAAAAATCACAGAGATCCGGTTACTAAATTTTTCCTAAGTAGAAGGTCCGAGCCAAAGTAACTAATTTTTATTTCAACTTCAAATGCAGGAAATATTCCAACATATTCCATATCTTTTATCATAAATAAAAGCAGTGCCATGCCTGAAAGAATTAAAGGCCTCTTCAAGTAAAAAGTTAAACCCTGAAAAAACTAAAAAGTGCAAAAAAGGGTGTTCACTTTTTTCATAAAAGATTTTTCTTTGAACTGTTCTTCTTTCTTCTTGAATTGAAGGCCTCTTTCAGTAAAAAAGTAAACTCATGTACATTGAGGAAACATTAACTATAAAAGTGCAAAAAAAAAAAAAAAAAAAGTGCTGTGTTTCGTCTCATAGTGGCGTTTTACACTTTGAATCAAAGCCACGATCTCAGAGTTTATGAGACAGACAGGCTTCAAACTGCCGACCGAGAGTATTAAACATATTTTGCTGTCCATTCGCCTTTAAAACAACAGGTTTTCGGTTTCTACCTTTCTCTTTTTCCAGCAAGTCATGATGTCTCCATGGTATCTGCTCTGCTTTCTTCCTGCGCTGTTGCTAACGTCAGTGCTAAAGTTTGAGCTTGTGTAACTGATTTTGGGTTTGCTGGGAATAATGTAGGTGTGGTTTGGTTTGAAGGGTGCAATGAATTCTGGGGAATATAATCTTGATTTGCACGGAGAATTTGCATGTGGCCACTGTATTCTAGTTGATGTGATGTCATGTGTGGCTCCGTTGCCAACAACAACACGCGTTTCCAAGCTACGTCTCTGACTACCAGCTAGATTACCGTGCTAACTGAAGTAGCAGCGCCCGCTGTAAATATCCACGGTCGTTCAAAACGCTCTGTGAAAATGACAGTATTTATTTTTTGCATTGGTCACAGATGACCCCCGGTCTATGTTATCCTTCCAGAGCAACGTTTCAGATACAACTGGTGGTCAGGAGATCTTGCTGTTAGTTTTCCTTCCTGAAAGCTAACTCCTCCCACATGATGGCGGCTACTTCACCTCCTCATCATCATTCTGTGGAAACAAGATCCTCTCAAACCACCGTGAAATTGCCATCTTGAGGACCTTCGTCCATAGACGGACGCGCGCCTGCAAGCATGCGCGCCAACATGAGCCCACGTGTTCAGACCCTGCAACGCACATGCTTTCCTGCATGCCTGCAGCCCGGCACGTAATCAATGCAGTCTTACAGCAGGGGCAGGCCGGTGGGGGGGCGCGACCTGCCAGGTGACCCATGCATGTCTCCATCTCGTGCCCGTGAGTGTACATGTGTCCGAGTCTGAGTGAGATTCAGCTGCTCATCCAAGCGAGAACTGTATATTTCGGCCTGAAAGTTTGGAGAAGTGTGGCCCATCGCCTCGTGATTGAGCCACGACCAGCGCAGTTTTCCTCAACCATTCAACCGTTCTCAACAATTCTCCTCCTGTACTCCCGCGGGTTTGCGTCTCCGCAGCCGAGGTTCAGAGATGAAGACATCCTGACGGCGTTCAGTGGAAGTCCAGCCATAAAGCCAATCAGGGGAGTCCTCGTCGTGCCCTCATAAATCTTATAGTTTGCGGGGGCTACTGGGAGGTCTGGGAAATGGAGATTTCCCACCTATTATTCTCAGGAAAGCCCAGACAACCTCCCATGAACCCGGGTCAGGGAGGGTTGTGACCTTGGGACGATGGTCATTGTTGTTTCAGTAACTATGGTAATCAAGTCTCCAGCGATGGAGGCTCAAGGTCTGTTCAACAAAAGAGCACGGCGGTTTTTTTATTTTTACTGTTTAACACAAAAAAAAAAAAAAGATTCAGGTCAGATGTTGATGCTTCCAGTCAAACAATTATCGAATTCAGCTGTCGTTACTTCACTCATCTGAATTCAAGCAGACTTTTAAGAGACAATGTTGACCTTTTTTTTAGATGCTAATTATTAAAACGAACCAATGATTCAAATATCTCATGAGCAGAGACTTGAGACGGACCAGTTGACCTGATACGCAACCAATCAAAAATATTTGCATCTTGTTTGTTGCCTTTTTTGTTGTTTTTTATTTGTATTTTACCTTCTCATTGGAACGTTTGTATAATAACTAGGGCTGGGCAATGATTAAAGTTTTTAATCGCGATTAATCGCATTATTTCCCTGATTAATCACGATTAATCGCATTGTTTACGAAAAATCAAATAATAAATTCAAAAGTAGTGTAAAGGTCACTTTTATTTAAATGTTCTGTTGCCATATGAACTAAAGTGCCATAACATTTGTTGTTCAAACACTTTTAACATCAGCACTTGTCAGTAACACATATTTAGTGTAAATCTCATCTTAAAAAATGTAAAATAAAATTAGGCTTATTGCCACTGCCAGGGCATTAATGTCATCCTGTTTTTATAAAAAAAATAAATAAAAAAAAGCCTACAAACAAAATCCTACAAAATGATTGTGTCTCAGCACAATCAGAACATTAAAACAGGTAATTTCTGAGGTAACAGCAGAAACTTTTAACGGGGAGTTCAACTTGTCAGTTGTTACAAATAACCTTGTTTCTGTTGAATCCTCCGTCTGGGAGAACTTTAAAATGAAAATGTCCATGTTAAAGTTTCAGTAACTTTACCAATCCGTGTATCATTTGTTCTTTCCATTTTCATTTGTCAATCAAAAATACAAAAAAAAAAAAAAAAGACATTTTATTACGTTTTTCGTTTTTTAATCTAACACAAAAAAACTAAAAAATGCCTTTTTTTTTTAAATATTTCAATTTTAGACTTGGATCAAAAATACGAAATGAAAAACGGGCCACAGAACTGAATTTGTTTTATAATCGAGGTCTAGACTTTCTGTTGTCATTACACATCTGTGCCACTAGATGGAGCTGCACTGCAGTAACCAGCTAGAGAACAGCAGGACAGTGAACACATGGAGCAGATCTGATGGAACATGGAGGAATGACACGAAAGTCTTGTTGCAGTCTAGAATTTTCTTTTTCAGACAGAATTATTAATATTGCTACCTTAGTTGCTACCTGAACTGTAAAGTTCACGGATTTTTACCGTTCTCTATGTCTGTTTTTATTTATTTTTTTATATTTACCTGCTAATTCTCTTCCAGTTCTGCAGCAGCCAGTAACAGACTTTTCAAAACAAAAGCATGTGAGCAACATGCGTTAACGCACGATAAAATAAATGTTGGCATTAATAAATTAATGAGTTAACGCGATAATAACGCATTAACTTGCCCAGCCCTAATAAAGAGTTTTGAGGTCTAATCCAGCTGACACCTCTACAGGCAGGAGACACGTTTCCAGGCTAACCATCTCCCGCTGCCTGGTGGCATCAACGGGGGGGGGGGTTTGGTCCTCATGCAGCCGGTCTGTGGCATCCCCCCCATCTCCTGTCACTCCAGTTTCAATAAAGGCCACCAGAGCCACAAAATTTTTAAAAGAAGGAGAAAGACAGGGATAAAGTTTCTAGCAGGCTTTGGGGTGGTGGTGTGTGTGTGTGTGTGTGTGTGTGGTACGTTTCCAACCCTGAGACGATCAGTGGGCTACGAGTGGTCTTCAGGACAAGACAGGTCTCTAACAACTGAACCATCCGAGAAGTAAATCACAGCGTGTCAAAGTCTCCACGGGTCTTACGCCACATATAAGTTCCTGTATTTTTCTTATTTTATTTTTATAACAGACTGTTGTTTCATTTTAAGAAAAAAAAAAGGCAACACAAGATGGTACCAGACAGCCAGACAAAGACCTTAAATCCCTATTTCTGATGCTTTGATGCGTTTTAAATACAGAGACTCAAATTTCGCCGCTCGTTATCACGTCACGCGAGCCGAGCGTCTCTGTCTCCACCTGCGCCACAAAATCGTTAAATCACGCCTTCTCCCTCTGACACTTAAAAAGTTTCCTCCAGTATATCGAAGCGTCCTCTTTATGACTTCTGTTCCACTTCTAGTTCTTGTAAGAGCCATGTAGGCCATGCCAAATGTGCCCAGAAATAAGCCGGGCCACCCCACTGTCTCTGAGATTGCCCACCCAGGAGTCTGGCACACGCCACAGTGAGCAGGAGGCCCTCTGGATTACAGTAATACACACTATCTCATAATGGAAAGCTGCCATGCACATTTCCCTCTCTCCGCCCTCATTGTCCACACTACCAACTGCACAATCAGGATGCGAGACTGCGGCTGCATCTGTTGAGACTTTGCTTGTGCCCTGTTCCCCACTTTTTCTTTATCTGGACTGAGAGCTGCTTGGATCCAACGAGGTTTATCTAAAATTTAAAAAAAAAAAAAAAAAAAGGGACACAAAGTGAGCTGAATAATAACTATGTCATGACAGGTGAAACATCAGTGTAGCGTTTCACCATCTAAAAACAAGAGGAGCCCTCATCTGACAACGAACAAAGCAGGTGCGTTTGTATTCATTCATATTTTAACTGGAGCGTTTACTGATATCCGACCCGACACCCCGACTGAGCTCATCTGACGGTGAAGTTCACAAGTCCGTCAACAGTCCTGGGTTGGAGAGGGTTCGAGCTCTGTTCCCTGACCTCCGGGGTTGTGATGACACCGTCCAGGCTTTCCTACCATCACGTCTGCTGCTGCTTCAGGTCATATGAAGTTTACAATTGACATGTTGCACATTTTTTGAGTGTAATAATTAGGGATGGGAATTGATAAGATTTTTCCGATTCCGATTCCATTATCGATTCTCTTATCGATTCTAATTTGGGGAAAAAAGAGAACAAACAGTTTTATTAGCATCAGTTTTTTTTACTTAGAAGTCACGACCTAATAAACTCAACAGCGAGGTCAAAAGAGGCCCAAAGCCTGGATAACGTGTTAACTGTTGTAATACGTAACTGTGCAAATAGACAAGAATGTGTAATATTTTACTAACAGATTTTTCCTTATAGAAATAAAAAAATCTCCTTTTTAAAAGGATATATGAGCTCACTAAGCACTCAAAAATAATAATAAAGAAAGATAAATACTATCAAATACAACAGGAACAGTGCATAGTACAAATCTGCAAATACTATGAAGAATTAACAATTCTTATGCAGTAAAATAATCATGTCTTCCAGCCTCTGAACCAGCCAGACTCTCTCTCTCATCACGGTCATCTTCTAAATGTAACGCAGAAGGCATTCGTTTAATAGCATAGCATTAATGTTATAGCGTGTTTTACAAAGAAGCACATAGGCAGCGGGATAGCTACTAACCAGAGTTACCAGAGGTGATCTTAGCTTGGCTACTGCTGCTGGGTTGAGATCCATCAGTCTGAAGCGTCAAAAACACGACACTCGTTATCGCATGTGGTGTGCACAAATGTTTCTGCATGTTAGCCGTGTTCCCTCCCGACGCTGTTATCTCCACTTTACAATGACTGCTAGTTGCCTTGTCGCCATCTTTCTTTGGTGAAGTGAAGCCATTGTTGTTTACAACTCCAATGCGCGTGCTAAACCGACGTAACTTAATCACGTAAGTGCTTTCTGGAATTGACTGTGCGTAACTTGCGTAAATTACGTGAGATTCGTGCTGGTTGGAATCGATAAGAGAATCGCTAGATAAGCGACTCTCTACAGGAACCGGTTCTCTACAGGAACCGGTTCTCGATTCCCAACACTAGTAATAACTGAATACGTTTTGCAGCGAGGGCTAATGTGTCTAGAGGTGACGAGCTTGATTAATTTCTGGCAGCAGAAGTCACGGGGTCACGAGGAAACAATGACATGGACAAACTTAACCCCAGATACTAAACAAACAGCCCCACCTGCACTGTTTGGACCCGCCACTTACAAGACAAACTTTGCCACTTTCCCTCTCGCCCTGTAATCACCAGAAGCTGTAATTAACGGGGAGGCTGACCTGCAGTTTAGGGCAGTGGAGAGGAAAGCCAGACAAAGTTGAAAGCCATTAAGAAGGAAAAGGGGGGGCTGAGAGGAAGGCAGACGCAGACATGGAGGACCGCAGACTTTGTTTGTCGGTGTTCCCTGGGCGGCTGACAAAGGTCCAGGTGGGCCAAGGAGCGCAGAGGCGTGCTCCGCCCCGAGTTTAGACCACCAGGTCACCACAGACTGTACTTAATTACACCACAGAGGTCATTTACCGCACTAAGTGGCTTGCCTACCAACCCTTTCGATAAGTGCACGCTAATCAGGTTGGCGCTCCAAACAATGGACCATGTGTGCCCCTGAGTGTCGTGGGAGGAGCAGAGGTAACCAGAAGACCACCACCGATCAACATGGAGGAGATGTTTCAAAGCGACACAAAGAGGCCAGAGGCAGACAGACGGACGGGGAAGGGTCCGCCGAAGTTGCAGAATGGCACGTCTTCAAGCCTATATTTATCCAGGAGGTTCAAGGGGAAAAGGCGGATACAGTGACACTTAGGACAAACGCGGAGCAGATGCTTTCTCACACCAGGATAAGAGGATTTGGACGATTCAATACACCCCGAGTTTAGCCGTCCAGTCTTTTAAAAAAAAGCGCTCTTATTGCTCACGTTACTGTTTGGCACCTCAGTCACACATCACTGGAAAAACTGTGAGCGGTAAATAAAAGTCACAGAAAGACGAGACCTAACGGACAGGGTGGTTACACATCTGGTTACAAGAGCGCCTTCCAGCTGTTCGCCAGATAGTAACTGACTGCATTTGCGTCACAACACGATTCTGCCACAGTTATAATACAATCGCAAAATGAAGCTCTCCCTTTTTGATTAGAGCCGCAGCGCCTGTTGCAGAAGAGTCCGGCGGCTCGCGAAGCCAATCAGTGTGTCCTGCCAACAGAAGCGGTGGAAGCGCAGAGAGCCATTAAAGGCCTGGCCCCAGCTACGAAAACAAAACCTATCCACCTGAGACCACAGAGGGACAGGATGCAGGCTACTTATAGCAACCCAAAACCAGCGCGCATGAATAGCAGGAAAAAACGGCCCAGTACGGGAGCTACTCCGAGCCTTTTGAAGTGCGCCACCTCCAAACTATTCTGATAAGCCACCCCAGCATCTTTGAAGGCGAGTCTTCCTCCGCGGCCTCGTGTCCTGTTGTGGATGAATTGTTTCCTCTTTCACTTTGTCTCAGTTTCCCTGTAGATACTGACACTCTTTTATTGTTTTCCTGGGCAAAACTGTGAGGAACAGGACTTCTCGGTGTACTCCCGCTGGCAAAACGGGGACGGTACGGCAGTTTGTTACTGACAGGTGGCACGGGGAGCGGTCGCCCCAAAGAATCGGGAGAAGGATGACCCCCCGCTCACGGCTGCCGTTTCCTCCGTCCGCGAGGTTGTGACCTCACGGTGCCCCGCTGCCTGAGAACGGACCGTTGGAGTAATTAATCACCCAGCGGTCGCTGATGTCACCGCACAAACATGGCACAGGAATAGGACAACAGTGACATATTTCTGCTGTTTCTGGCGTGATCCGAGCGCTTGCCCTCGTAAATACAGCAGATTTACGGCGTTTCCAGGGAGGAGGACCGTGCACCTGCCACTGAGTTTAAAAAAAAACACAACATCTGGCAAAAAAAACAAAAAACAAGCATTTCCACCGTCACTTTCAGACTTTTACTGTGAGGTCACTGCCATCGCTTGACCCAGCGAGATCAAACTAACGGAGACTCTACCAAGACTGAGAATTTATTGGATTTGAACACATCTACCAGTTTTGAAAGCTGCACTAAAACTACACACTGCTCTAACAGAGTAGTATACAGTATTGTTTCAGTCATGTGACCAGCCTGACTTGGCATCTGCTGTAATGGCACTGCAGTGCATGATGGTATATAATTTGCACAGAGGTAGCAAACCATCTGAGTACTTTTTTATTATAGTACAGATTAGGGATGGAACGGTTATCGGTATTACGGTAAAGCGCGGTAAAATTTTACGCGATAACGATTACCGTTTAAGTTTGAATTCATCTCATTATCGCGATCGATTACCGGGATATGTAATATTATTGGAGGACAATGATCCTATCTCCAAAGCACTTGTTTACATTTTATTGTAATTTGTACAAGCAACTTGAAGGAGCTAAGGCTAATGCTTCAAGCTACTGAGATGTTTCACCAAGAGTAACCTGGTTGACGCGCTAACTTCGCTAACTCACATTTCGTAAACGTTACTGTTGCGTGTTGGTCGAAAAAGGACCGGAACGATGTTCTTCTGATGCAGTTAAAATATTAATTTATTCCATTAGCTGATCCGACAACCATAACGCCGGCAGTTAGCGCCACAGCGGTCAAAAACCTTTCGCCCTTCCGGGTCAAACACCTAACCAATAACAGGCAGCTACCTTTATACCTGACCCTCAGGTAACAACACAGCGACACCCACAGACACACAGAGTGAACTACAATTCATAAAAACATATTTCGCTCCTTTTAAATCTGTTTCTTTATTTGCACATTTTTACTTATTTAAGGTTCATCTTAAAGTCCAAAGTTTTTTTCATTTGAACTTTCACTATAATTTTTGTTCCTGATAATTGTTTGCATATTTTGACCTACTATGGTTGTTAAATTGTTTTTTAAAATTTGCACCAAAGAAATAAGCTTTGTTCCTGTTATTTATTTTGTTCATTTAAAATAAAACCTCTTTCTGTGCCAGTTGTTTTCCCTTTTAATGTGAAAGTTTCATTTTGATAAAATTGTGGCTCCTGATGTTTTAGTATGACAATAAATTCACAAGATTGTGTGAAATTATTTAAATGTATGTGTTTCTTTGGACATTTGTACAGCAATGAAGAATACTGGGATAATATCGTAAGCCGTGATAATTTGGTCACTATAATCGAGATATCAAATACTCCATATCGTTACATCCCTAGTGCAGATTGTGCAGTTGTTCACATACTGTATACTGCATACTACATACTGCATACTACAGACGCTTTTGTGTCTTCTAGTCCCAGGTGGTCCCCTGATAAGCATAGAGATTAATTCACTTTTATGACATCTCTACTTTCTTGACTCTTTTCGTCGCCACTTCCTTGATGCCCGATAGCTCGGTGTAGCTCCGTGAAAAGTGAGAAGACCAGGAGGTAAGTCCAAACGTACTGTTTTGCTGATCGTGAGGAACGGAGACCGCTAGAACCAGATGACACTTCCAAAGAAGATCCAACATGCCTTCATATGAACCTGAAACTGATATTTCAACATGAAAAAAAAGGCTCTTTGCTGTCGCTTTAAATGCAAAACAGACTTCAACAAATATATTATCACCCAGGGAATGTGATAGAGTCGGTGCGGCACGCTTGACAAGAACACGTATATCCATCTCCAGCGTAATGCAGGCGAGCGTTATCTACATAAATCTCAGATACGGGCACAGTAAATGTGCTTCCCTCCACTCCTGCGGAGAAGAAGAGCTCACTTTAACTCTCAGTATCAGAGAATCTAATTGAACTTATAAACTGCTCCGCTGGCTTCTGATCTCCAGTTCAGGGTGTTACCGCAGCCTGATCAGGTTTATTACCGGTCCAGATGTAGTAATTTACCCGGGTAGTAATTATTTGAGATCTTTTTTGTACATATTTTTTATAAAGGTGTTACGTTTGTCGGTTCCAGTGGTTTGATTTGAGCGGTCTTCGTCGTGTCGCATGCTCGCCTCATCGTTCCTCACTTTCTCGTTTTCCCGCTTCAGTCGTCTGTGCTCTGTGCCCGTAGAAAGCTCTGGTATTTCCTTTGAGGACTTGGCTAACGTGCAGGTCAGCACTCATTTTCTCCGCGCACGGGCAGAGGATCAAAGACAAAGCGAGCGCTCTGCAGAGCTAAAAATATGAATGATTCAGGGTAGACGCTGATGCGTCCAGTGTTTATATTTAACAGAGAAGCTGATTGGTTTGCTTCCTCTTCTCTGTGGAGCCACTTTCACTCACATGTACCGTTCAAGTAGCGTCCTAAAATTGTGCACCTAGAGACACGGTGATCAATGCATCCGGTTCATTTCTGCTTCTCTCTGAACAACCAGCACAGACAGTCAGAGCTGACTTTAAAACACCTGAGCAGAAGGCATCTGATTTATTTCCTTAGTGTTTTCCTGGTTCTTGAAGATATTTCTTCTGCAGCCCATCCAACATTTACCTTGCTGTCTGGACTGCCCCCCCCACAGGTGGTTTAATGCATGTTAAAACACTTCCAACGCTGACCAGGCAAACAATGTACAGTTGACGGTGACCTTAATGACCCCTCGAGGGACAGATGGGTCCTTCTTATTTATATAAGCAGCCTTTTCGATAGGAGGTGAACGTCTTCACGAGCAAGTTACTGAGAATTAGGGATGTACGATAACTGTTTTTTAAAACCGATAACCGATAACTTTCAGCTCCTAAAGGCCGATACCGATAACACACACATATACCTAAGATCATTACATCAATACTATGAACAAAATCAAAAATAGTTTGGACTCTTTAAATGAACAGATATTTATTGTTCCCATTAAAAAAAATTACTGGCAAGCCTCTCAAACATTTTCATAAAGCTATCAAACAAACCTATTTGATATCTCACATTAACTTAAATAAGGGTCATTACTGACTGATATAAAAAATAAAGGCTCCTTGAACTGATGGAAATACATGCATCAAAATTACAAACTGAAAAGGATTTACATTTAAAGGATTTTAACTTGTGGTTTCATTTAAATTAATACCTTTAATTAAAGTAAATGAGGTTCAGAATTTTTTTTTTTTTAATCTCATGGAAGCTTTAGATGAGAGGAATGAGGGAGAGGGGAGACTGCTCCTGGCTCGTGCACATTAGCATTAGCTCAATTAGCGCGATTTCAAAACTCCATGGAAGCGATTGTTATGTTGTAGGTGGCTGATCAGGTTTTACGTATTAAAGCTTGTGCTTCCCTCCTCGTAGAATTCACTCGGAGGATTCGTCACAAATAACCACCAAACTATCTTCTTCTGAAACTTTAACGAAGTTCCACGCCGCCATGTTTGTTGTGATCAGTGCACTGTGCTGCAGGCTGCATTCAAGGTGTAACGTAAATTCCGACGTTCCCTTGTTTGCTAGTCGTTCTTTCAGCCTTTTCTATTTCTTTTCTTTTTTATGTGTAACATGAGGGGAAATACTGTGAATATCAATTCAGGTCAGCAACTACTAAAATTATGACCGAGTTAACGAGTTGTTTCTGGCATGAGGGGGTATTCTTGATTTTCCTTATTGAGTAATCGTTTTTCTGATTATGCCGACGTCACTTGAACATAACATTCACTGCCGGTCATTTAAGACTCAGAGGGAGCGAGGCACTGCTGTGTTAACAAAAAAAAAAAAAAATGTTATCGGGGCTGTTCATCGTGATATCGGACTTATCGGAATGATGTAATAATTTCCTGTTATTGGCCCTATTGTTATCATGCACCCCTACTAAGATTGGACTTTACACGAGTCTTATTTGATTTATCCTGATCATTCTCAGAGATAAACAGCTGCCGTTTTAAAACAAAGAAAGAATAGGAAAGGTAGTTGTGCACTGATCCAAAGTTGGTATTTCCACTTTCTGTACCCGTTCAGAGTCGCGGGTGGGTGGAGTCTATCGTCTAACGTCATTGAGCGAGAGAAAGGCTCCATCCTGGACAGGTCACCGGTCCATCACGGGGCCACACAGAGACAAAGGAGACAAGGCAACGATGCACACTCAGCCCTGGACACCATGGACAGTTTAGACCTCCCTGATCTCTGAGGGCTCTGAGAGGAAGCCGGAGTTTCTGGAGAAAACCCACGCAGGTGTGGGCGACACCTGCGAACTCCACACAGAGACGCCCCGATGGAAAAGCTCCGGATAGACAGAATCAAGAACTCTTTTCCCTCGTGTACGACAGGTTCATTTAACCCTTTAGACGGCAGAGTTTTTTCAAGAAAATATGCAATTTTGATATCTAGATTTCAAAAGGCTATGACTTGAAAGCAGTTTGAGATAAAGGTATACTGTCAATGAGAAAATTGTTCAGTATGACTCAAAGTCTGTGATGGGAGTGAAATTATTCATCTAGTTAGCATATTATGATGTCACAAGGTGGCGGCCATATTGGAAAATGTTCAATTTTGATATCAAGGTTTCAAAAGGCTATAACTTTAAAGTGGTTTGAGATAAAGGCATACTGTAAATAATTATCTTCAATATGAACCAAAATTTGGAATGGAAGTAGATTTGTCATCTAATTTGATTATTGTGACATCACCATCTACCTGTCCTCATTTCCAGATTTTTCCTGCAGCCCCATGCACAATGAAAGTTTTCATTTCAGGGACAATCACATCATAAAGTCATGAAATCTGGAGTTTGGTTTCAATATTTCCCTTTCAAAGAACTGGTGGCCTTTTCTATTTGTTTGATTGGTGATGAGGCTCCAGAATTCATCATTTGGAAAAGGGATGAAATCAATGGGCTCAGAATTTGTCAGATCGTCTCCACAAAAACCAACAGGCTCATCAAAATTTAGGCTCCACTTTTGATATTCTTCCTCTTTTCTCAAGAACTCTCAGCCGCCACCACCATCTTCATTATCATCATCACCATGATTTCCGGTGCGCCATAAAGCCGTGTGTTTTTTTCCCACGGCTTCTCCCGCGTTGTTTTCATCAAGGTTGACAAGGTTGTTTTCATCCCCGCTACATTTTACCATATTTACGGTGTTATGAGCCCCCCTGACATCTCGACCTGCCACGCTGAGGTGAAGTATCCGATATACGATGTGCTGATTGTGGACTATGGCGCACGCTCTCGCTGTCACTACTAATGTCAGTTTCTGCTTCACTGGACAACTGCATGTCTTCCTCCTCTGAATCGGAGTTAGCCAGAACCTGACAAAGTACTTCCTGGACGGTAAACCGGCCTCTTGACATGGTGAGTAAATTAAAAAACACTCTTTCGCTGCTCTGCTCTCGCTACGCTCAGCATTTCTACCACTGCTGCGCTGCCCGTCTATGTGCCGGAGGGCGTTTTTCAAACTCATTTTACGCTAAAACTTTGAATAGCGCCACCACCAAAAATAGTTCTCAGATTATAGCCACACATATCCGCCATCTACTGGTGAAGAGTAGAAACAAGATTCAGCTTCACATTTATATACACAGCTCATTATAGTCAGCAATGTTGCTTGTCGCAATATTGCGACTTTGGCGCTTAAAGGGTTAATTCTCTGCCTTTTTTGCAGTGACTGCAGAAAGAAGCAAATAAGTAAAATCATAAGAAAAAAATGCTGCAGATTTTTGTTTGTAATCTAGTTCGTGTCTAATTTTAACAAATTTCATGTCGTGGATTGTGCTTTCAGCCACTTCCTGAAAGCCTTTGTGTTGACACGTCTCCTCCACCTGTTTGTCGGACAGCCGATCATCATTCACGTAAATGACGACACCCGAACAGGGCAGCTTTGACTAATGGAGAAGCTCTCGTTGTAATGACAAGATATGAGAATAATAGAGTGTTAGTTTGCTCCATAATGACGCCAGACATCCAGGGAAGTGCAGATAGGGACATTAGAAGTCAGGGACTGTTCCAGAATAATAGCAAGGCTCAGGGATAATGTACTCTCACGAGGGGGGCCGCGACATTAGCAACAGCCCAGCAGGGCTCAGCTCGCACGTGCGCCATTGACGCATTAAATCCTTCAATGACAAAAGATACACGAAAGGTATATCTGTGGGCATATTGTTACACCATTATCATTCATCAGACAGCGTACTGTACATCCTCCTGTAACACCGAAGGTTGTGAAGATGCTTAATGTTCGCTGCTAATTGAACAGAGCAGAGCGGGGAAAAACAAATAATTAAATCACTTTGGAGCAACACGGGGGGGTAGAGCTAACCCATATGAAAAAAACATTACTATGTATTTTTAAAATGATTTTTTCATGAGTAAAGGAACTGCTGACAAGAGTTTAAAAAAAAATCTTTATTTAACCCCCGCTGTGGTGAAATCAAAGATCCAGCTTGACTTTCGCCGGATTAAAACCCAAATAAGTCAAAAAACTAAAGTACAGATGACATTACTGTCTACTCAAATAAGCCCAGCAGGAGAGCACATAAAGTATTTAGCACCACTCTTTGTCTTGTCATGTTGTTTGTCAATTCCCAGCAGCCAGTGCAGTATTTAGCGTATTCAGCCTCCATCTTTCCTGATGGCACGAGTGCAGGGTGAGTGTAATAGTGGCCCCTTCCTTCATTAGATATTAATTTATTCATTACATGTTAAGTCTGCGAGACCTTGGAAGGAGACGCCAGGTGACTCTTCTTCATTTGGTCCCTACCACTCCCCTCTGGGTCCGGGGAAACCGCGGTAATGCCACGCGGTCGGGGTGGCACGGAGCAAATTATTCAGCTCCGCAGAGAGGGACTTTTTGTGGTAAACACACGGTGGGACGCTCGCGCTGTCGTAATTAAATCTGTGAAACCACGAGAGCGGGGCTATGTCCATTTTGGTACACAAATGCTGAATTTCACACACTTTCTGGTTAACGCTGTAACAGTTTTAGATGTTATGAGAAAAAAATGACAGTTAAATTGCTGGCGCAAAAGCAGATGAAAGCGACGGACAGCTGAAGGCCGGGGTTGCACTTTATAACTTCCTGATAAGAGGGTGGAAGAGCTCTCAATCTTCAGCCAGGAAGATCTGAGAGGAGGACGCCACTGAGCATCAATCCCCGTTTCTCTCGGTGGTCCATCAATGGGGGGAAAATCCCCCAGCGAACAGGGAGTCCCTCTAATCCACGGCTAAATGACACCTCCAGACGCTAATGCCCGCTGACCACAGAAGCAATCCCGCAACGGCTCCTCCACACATGGGCCCGCCGATGCCTTTCAGCCGGGGGGACTTGAAAGGGCCGGGGCCGTCTCTGTATCTGTGTGCCACCTGCTTAGCATCCCCGCACTGCAAGCTGCTATAGAGAGACATCTCCGGCGGAGGAGAAAGGCCCATTGTGTCCGGACGCCTTTGAGGGCATTGTTCTACTTCACTGAAGCCGGGCCGACATCTGCACCATTCACGCTGAAGGAAGTTGTAATCAGTCCCCTACTCTTAAGAGCGGCTCCAGCTTCATAACAAGGAGGCTTGTGAAGTTGAGGTCCGCGGTAAACAACGGCGTGAAGAGAGGGGGGGAGTGGTCGCATCGGATTTGGAGGGGCGGCTGTTTTTGTTGAGGCACCAGTTGAAATAGAAACACTTTACGAACCCCCCCCCCCCCCCCCCCCCACCTTCGCTCACCACTCCCCCAACTCGTCCGAGTGCTCTCAGTTTCTAGAACACAAAGCTGAGGCGCTTAATTCACAACGTTACCACTCCGCCGAAAAAGCACTTTGATAAATATGAAAATTGTGTTAAAAATTTCATTTAATGTACTAGACTTTTTTAAAAAGATCAGTTTCTTTTCATCAATACAAACAAAGAAGAAAAAAAAAGGGAGGGCACTGGGAGCCTGTCTTGTTTCTTCCGAAGGGTTTTGATGTAGTTTTCATTTACATATAATTACACTTTAATATAACTCTGAATGGTGTGGGCTAAGAGAGCTACAGAGGAGACCCCCTAAGATACGAGATGACAAGCCGTACTGCCAGCTCCATCTCTGGCTAATTAAACGAATCAATTAAGAGACTATTGTTGTAACTGTGTAACTTATGTCCTGTAGTGGCAAAAATGGTCCCTTGGGGAGACCTTCCAAGCATATTAAAGCCGCTATCCGCTACGTCTCTATCTGATACCAATATAGACACTTATTTGCGCCTTGCTGTCATGTCATTGGAGGCGGGCACATTATGGAAATTGAAATGGAGGGGTTGAGGGGAGCGCGGCTGAACTCAGTGTGAAGCGACGGGGTTCACTTCCCATCACCCTCCAAGGAGAACTCGCTTCAGCAAACTCAAAAGTCCCTCAAAGTTCCCTAATAGCAGAGCGAGAGCCAGCACACCCAGCTGTGTGCATCCAGTCACTAGGTAAGGGTCGCACAATTAGCATACTCCTCCCTGCCAGGCAAGTCGCGTTGATGCAGATAAATTATCATATTAGATTTACCCTCCTCAGTTCAACTGATTGGTTCTCAAATTGTTTTAGATGGCCATCATTACTCCTTAGCATAGGCTAAGTGCTTTGCTTCAGATCTGATTGCATGGAGGCGCCTGGGGTCAAATTAACAGAATGCTAATGTTTGAACTCTGTCTCATTTGCAGCTTCGGGATGCTGTTTCTATAATAGAAAGCAAAAAAGAGTCAATTGCATTTATCTGAAGTAAGATTTAGAAACTCTTAGGATGATAATTGAGGTCCAAGGTAAGAGCAGAAATGATGTTACTAAGTGGGCTCTTTTTTTTTATCGTAGCGGTTCAGGAATAATCAAAGAACACCAAAGCATGTGAGGTCAAAAATGGGAAATGCCTCAAAAGCAGTGATTATTTTCAGTCGGGCACGGGCACAGGTAGACTCCAGGTGGCGCTCAAGCTCCTCCCCCTTTGCCCTCCGAGCTGCTGAGGGTCCGTCCGGCATAACGACAGCTGGGCAGCTGTTCCAGTTCGAGAAGCAGCGGTCTCGGGTCAAGAGGTCACCGTTCAGAGAGAGCTGCGGTTTTACAACAAAAAAATGTCGTATTTTACAACTAAAAACACATAACTGGTGAATTCACAACAACAAAAAAGAAAATAGTGATTTCAGGACTCAAAGTTGCAACTGATACAAAAATCACAATTTCTCTGCAAAACGTCGCCTTATTTCAAAAAGTTGTGGTTTTGCGAAAGTCAGTGTTTTACGACAAAACGTTGCAGTATCACGTTAAAAAGTCAAAGGTGATTTTTACAACAAAAACAGAGTCCTGATTTCATGTAAAAAAAAATAATAAATCGGGATTTTGTGAAATTTGAGATTTTATGACAAAGATTTTTACACCAAAGTAGTGACAAAATTCAAAAAGGATGCCAATGATTGTATGATTGCCATGACAAGTAGGACTTATTATATCATATTATATTATATTATTTTATATTTAGGGCTGGGCAAGTTAATGCGTTATTATCGCGTTAACTCATTAATTTATTAACGCCGACATTCGTTTTATCACGCGTTAACGCATGTTGCTCACATGCTTTTGTTTTGAAAAGTCTGTTACTGGCTGCTCCGGAACCGGAAGAGAATTGGCGGAAAAACATGCAGAAAAGCTAAAACAGACATGGAGAACGGTAAAAATCTGTGAACTTTACAGTTCTGGTAGCAACTCAGGTAGCAATATTACAGTTCTGTCTGAAAAGAAAATTCTAGACTGCAAAAATACTTTCATGTCATTCCTCCATGTTCCATCAGATCTGTTCTCTTACTGGTTACTTCAGTGCGGCTCCATCTAGTGGCACAGATGTGTAATGACAACAGAAAGTCCAGGCCAGAATATTTAAATAAAAGTGCATTTTACATTACTTTTGTATTCATTTTTTGATTTTTCGTATACAATACTATTAATCACGATTAATCGTATACAATACGATTAATCGTGATTAATCGTATTGTATACGATCAAAAATTCGTGATTAAAAATTTGAATCGTTGCCCAGCTCTAATTATATTATATTATATTATATTATATTATATTATATTATATTATATTATATTATATTATATTATAATATATTATATTATATCATATTGATGCTCGTGCACAAATTTGTTTTCAGACATTTCTGACAAAAGGTGATCACATGAAAGACTCTTGTTGCAACTTAAATGATCCAGAAATCAAATTTCTGTTTGAAGTTGCTGCTTAGTCAAATGTATCCCCCTCAGCCCCAAAGCAAACTGCTGGGAATACGCCTGTGTGCAGGGACACTGACAGATTTATGAAATCTGAGAGCTTCACAAGGTGTCCAGTGGATCCATGCGTCGTCTTTGTCTTTGAAAGCTGACCCTGTTTGTTTAAGCACTGGCACCAAATGAGTCGAGCGGGGCTCCCTTGGCGCCTGGGCTGTCCTGGCTCCTGCAGCTAAAGTCAGCACCGGCATGTCGCTGGGATCTTCTGATGGAGATGAAGGGCTTATCTCCATCTAGTTTACAGAGAGAACATTTTGGATATATCCATCCTGAAAACGTAACTGAATCTGAACTTTACTGCCTCTTGGATCCCAGTGAAGAAAATTCTGAACAGTTGCATCAGATTCCCGAGGAACCGATCTATTTACCAGCAAGGGACCCTTCAAGACGGCACAGACACTATATCAACTAAAACATCAGACATCTGACCCTCCAATCACGGCCTAAGCCACAAAAACATTTATGATGAATAGAACTGTCCTCACATTAGCAACACAAAACACTTTTTTAAGTTGATGTATCAGTTTTTGGTTCATCCGAAGGAATAGTTTCTTCATCTAGCAACTGTGTCCCTTCTACCAGTACAAACCAACCAATGAAACTTTGGACTTCCTGTCCTGGTTATTTCTTGCAACAACTGCTAATCACTTTATGGTACTATGTCACACATCAACAACTTTTACAGTGTAGTAAAAGTGTCATGTATTATTGTTATCTGGTGAGACTGGAACTCTTTGAGCCCAACGCTTCCTCGCCAGGGGAGGCTGCTCCTTTTGTGGCAACCCTTGAACTTATCCAGGTTGAACCCGTCTAGACTGAACTTATCTAAGTTTAACACATCTAGACTGAATTTATCTAGGTTGAACTTATCTAGGTTGAACCTATCCAAGTTTAACACATCTAGACTGAATTTATCTAGGTTGAACTTATCTAGGTTGAACCTATCCAAGTTTAACACATCTAGGCTGAACTTATCGAGGTTGAACCTGTCTATGTTGAACTTATCTAGGTTGAACCCATTTAGGTTGAACTTATCGAGGTTGAACCTGTCTATGTTGAACTTATCTAGGTTGAACCCATTTAGGTTGAACTTATCGAGGTTGAACCTGTCTATGTTGAACTTATCTAGGTTGAACCCATTTAGGTTGAACTTATCGAGGTTGAACCTGTCTATGTTGAACCTATCTAGGTTGAACATATCTATGTTAAACCTTTCTAGATTTAACACATCTAGGTTGAACTTATCAAGGTTGAACCTGTTAATCTTGAACCTATCTAGGTTGAACCTATCTAGGTTGAACCTATCTATGTTCAACTTATTTAGGTTGAACTTATCTATGTTGAACTTGTCTAGGTTGAACTTATCTGTTGAACCTATCTAGGTTGAACGTATCTAGGTTGAACTGATCTAGGTTGAACCCATCTAGGTTGAACTTATCTATGTTGAACTTGTCTAGGTTGAACCTATCTAGGTTGAACTTATCTATGTTCAACTTGTCTAGGTTGAACTTATCTCTTGAACTTGTCTAGGTTAAACCCATCTAGGTTGAACTTATCTATGTTGAACTTGTCTAGGTTGAACATATCTAGGTTGAACTTATCTATGTTCAACGTGTCTAGGTTGAACTTATCTCTTGAACTTGTCTAGGTTAAACCCATCTAGGTTGAACTTATCTATGTTGAACTTGTCTAGGTTGAACATATCTAGGTTGAACCTATCTATGTTCAACTTGTCTAGGTTGAACTTATCTCTTGAACTTGTCTAGGTTAAACCCATCTAGGTTGAACTTATCTGGGTTGAACCCATCTAGGTTCAACTCATCTATGTTAACTTGTCTAGGTTGAACTTATCTCTTGAACCTATCTAGGTTGAACCGATCTGGGTTGAACTGATCTAGGTTGAACCCATCTAGGTTGAACTTTGCCTCCAAATGTTCATCCAACTGAAGTTAATAAGTCAAATATAGTAACATTGTTTGTTACCTGCGCTGGTCCCCAACCCCTGGTCACCGGCCCAGTATCGGTCCGTGGGTCATTTGATATCAGGCCGCAGAGAAAAAAAAAAAACTTCCATTAATCCTTTTTGATTTATTATACAAGATACAAGATGCTTTTATTGTCATTGAGTCCCAACACAACGAAATTATATTTCCAGTACATCGTCCAAGAAAAACATACAGAAACAAAAACAAACAACATATAGGACATTGGTCGACAGTACCTGGGGTTGCAGCCACGTAGCAGCGCTGCCTGTTCATTAGAAGGAAATAAAATGACATGGGGGGGGCAAAAAGTATTTCACACAACGTGTCCTGTGGAGGACATGTTGTGAATAAAAAAACACAATTTATTTTTATGCCGGTCATATCATTTTATTTTGTTGTATTTATCTGCGACACATTTTACAGAGCGGTCCATATTCCCTGACATTAAACCGGTCCATGGTGCAAAAAAAGGTTTGGGACCATTGACTTATTGTGTTAAGTTGGATGTACTAAAAGAGACACAAATGACTTTTTACATATTAAAATATCAGCTTCGGTTTGATTTAAAGGAATATTTGGTCACGTAGCTCTTGCCAGTCTCCCGTCCCTAAGAAAGTACCTTTGGACTCCAGTCCCAGATGTCTCTTGCTAACAGCTGCTCCAATAGCGATGGAATTAGCTCACAGAGCTACAGCGGACATCATGACCAGGTGAGTAAGAAACCCACAGAAGACAAAACGGGAAAGTGACGAACCAGGAGGTTAAAAAAGAGTAAATTCCTGAACATTGTCGTAAAAACGACTTATCTTCCATGCAGCAGGGCAATCTGCTGAGCTAAAAAAAATGTAGCTTTGTGCTGCTTTAATTTATTTTCCTCGATACCAGGTGAATCAGTTCGTTTAATCTGGTTAGAAATTATTTTTTTCAGTGATAGTGTTTGGGAAAATACAGAGAATATGGCTAAATCTACTCTGATTACTTTGTTTTCAACAAAACATATGTCAGCAAGAAGCTAATAGGAATTCGTCATTAGAACAAACTATCCCAAATACGGTAAAAGGTTTGGTCTGCATCCGTTAGACCAGCCATTCCCAAACTTCAGAATACCAAGACCCAATTTGAAATGTGAAAAATCTCCACAGCCCAATGAAACCTTTAATCACAACTGTGATCAACATACAGGAACCATGATCCGATATTAATGTGAGGGGTCAACAAATAAGGTGACACTTGTCATATTAAGTTAAGATGACAGTAGAATTACACTTAACTGGTTTGTTTTATTACTTCTTAATGTTTTTTTAATCATGTCATGAATATTTTACAGTAATTAAAAACATATTTAAAAAGATCGAGGATTTAAAACACATTTGTTTAATTTTAATGACCTCTCACGGCCTACCTGCAGTCCCACGACGGCCCACCAGGGGGCCGCGGCCCACACTTTGGGAATCACTGCGTTAGACTAAAAAAAGAAATGTATGTGACACGACTGATGGGAGCCCTGAGTGTCAAAACAGTGACATCTGATGATGTCACATGTCAGCACATCAGGAGAAAAGACTGATTAACAGTCCTGGAACCAAATAATAAGAACCGATGCTAAAAAAGTTAAAAAGAAAGAAGAAAAAAGGAGCAGGTTATGGAGTTACCAGGTGTTTTTGAAAATGATTTATATCATTTTTCTGCTGGTTTGTTTTTAGTAGGTGTCTCTTGAGGAGACTTACTCCCAGGAGCGTTTCGGGGGTCTGGACCTTTATTCATTGTCCTTCAGATGGCTCTGCGTGAACAAGTCTAAGAGTGTGTTTAGGTGTGCAGCCAAATTCAGCCCTGACTTTTTTTTTTTCTTTTTTTTTTTTTTTCTTTTTCCTCTCGAGTCTCTCTCTCTCTCTCCCCGCCTCCCTCATACCTGTCATCTGGCGAGGCTAACCCCTGGTAGCTCCCCGCCAAATGCGCACACATACACATTGTAGATCCCCGGCAAACGCCCGCCCTTCCAGGCCCTGCGCACACCAGCCAGTGTCAGCGAATTAGCTGAACCGTCTCCGCCCCGAGAATAACCCCATGACAGACAGCCCGAGTGGCCTCCCCTTGTCAACGCAGCCTGTCTGGAAAGCTGACAGCCGGGGCACAGGGTGGACAGGCTACCGCGGGCAGAAGTTTACTCTGGGCAAGGCCTGAAGAGAACGGGCCTCAGAGCGAGAGCAGGAGAGGGGATGGGAACGTCCACAGAGGGGAGGCGGTTTCAGGAACCGATGGGAGACGGAGGCGAGGGCGGGAGCTGTTCGTACGAGACCTGACGTTGAATTTTGGTTTAAAATAAATACATAAATTCACAGCGTGGAATCAGTCGAAAAAGAAAGAGAGAAAGAAAGGGGAGAAAAACAACATTTGAAAGTAAGAGCTATAAATGTGGGGGTCAGCCTCTGTCAAGGTTACTGCAGCGATCTGGAGAACTTGGCTGGCAGAGTCGAGCGGTCGGTCCCCGCAGAGCAAAGATTGAAAGGTTTGGTTTGGCTTTCAGCCGGCAGATTGACATTCTTCTATCCTCCCTGCAACAATTCAGTCAGGAGATACGAAAACCCTCCGACAAGCTTTCAGGAGCAACTTTTAATCACAACTCTCTCTCTCTCTCTCTAAAAAAAACAAACACGTTTTATGATGTGACCGTCGCATTTCGACAACGTTTAAGAATTCTGCTCATCGACATGAAAGCACAAAATGTTACGATACGTTTTGAAGGACAGAAAAGATACACAATAAGACAAGAAATCAAGAACAAGTCTTCAAGAGACTCGCTCATAATCAACTGACATGATTCATGTTGGACTGTACTGAGACCTGAAGGCCAGTACCATCCATCCATCCATCCATCCATCCATCCATCCATCCATCCATCCTCCATCCATCCATCCATCCATCCATCCATCCATCCATCCATCCATCCATCCATCCATCCATCCATCCATCCATCCATCCATCCATCCATCCATCCATCCATCCATCATCCATCATCCATCCATCCATCCATCATCATCCATCCATCCATCCATCCATCCATCCATCCATCCATCCATCCATCCATCCATCCATCCATCCATCCATCCATCCATCCAT